>MJHO01000018.1:0-600000 GCA_002076135.1 Xerophyta viscosa
GTGTTCTTTACATTCAGTAATTGGACTTAATATGTTTGCATTTTTTTTGTATCTGGATTGACTATACAACAATTGGAAATTTTTGGCTTCAAAGTTTGACTTAAAATAATTTATCATCTTCTCCTGGGCCTCTTAAGAGTTCGACAGCATTTATGAGCATGTTTATATGTTACATTTTTCTGCAGGGTCTGTCACCATATGAGAAGAAGAAATATGTATGGAAGATGCTTTACATCTATATGCTAGGCTATGATGTCGATTTTGGTCACATGGAGGCTATATCATTGATTTCTGCTCCAAAGTATCCTGAGAAGCAGGTTGAGTATGTTTTTAATTGAAGGTCTTGTTCCCTGATGACTGCTTGATTCTGCTAATCTTATTTCAGCTATGCAGCAGGCACAAGAATGTGACATGTCATGTCAATAGTCCCAGGATTTTTCATGTAGTGCAAATTTGAAAATTGGAAGTTTTGTTTTCTTGTAATACTGTCAGAGATATCTTTAGATTTGGGATCATTTTTCACGAGAATAGCTATTTCGTTGTGACAAACAACAATTGAAAATCATTTCTTTCAACTATACCCCAAAATAAAATACATATTGAGAAAGCATGTAAGTTATAATACAATGACACTGCGGCCACTAAAACGAAGTTTCATTTAGTCCAATTTCAAATTTCCAATACCTTGTTTTATTTGATGAAACCGTGACATGTTAAATCCAGGATCTTGATTTGATTCCTTAACACCTTACACCTTGAGGGACCAATGTGATACAAAACTTGGCAATATGGACATATATGCTTCTTGCCCATTTTTATGTTAGTTAATAAATCAGAGCTGATGTATCTAAGGAAACTTTTTCCACCGTGGTTACTTTTAAATTGATAAAGTTTTAGAACACAGTATGTTTATTGTCTATAAGTTGTAAGGTAATGCCTAACTGATGCTTACTGAATATGAAAATGGAAACTAGACTTTTAGTCAAGTGTTATGTTAGACCTTCCTAGCCTTCGTTCAATGATATACCTTTATTTGTAATCCTAGGTATTGCAAGAAGTAACTGTTTTTCTTTGGATCAGAGTATGTGTCGAGGTAATAGACGTAGATGTGCAGGGGTCCTTCATTCAAAGAGGCTCTTTAAAAAGTTATAATTTGTACAAGCGTTTACAGCTGTATCTCTTTGACCAAGTAATAGCTAAAAGTCACTGTGGTGGATGATAGCATCCCCTCTGTTTTTCTTTAAAGAAAAAAAAAAAAACATACAATCCACAAACTTAAGCAGCACCATAGGCATCTAATAAACAAACCTCTGATCTTAAGTGCAATTTTCCTTTGATGCCTCTTTGCTCTCCATGGATGCATCTGTCTGCCATGAAGGGTCAAATATCTGCGGATGAGTTTTTTGCTTTTTCCTATTCAATTTCTCATTTTTGAGGTAATTTGAGTTAGCTTCACCTATGGTTTTTTTGTTTGCTTTTGCTTGATGAATTAGAAGCAACATCGTTACAATTATGTGGAAGATGGCTTTCTTAAGTCATCATCATCTTGTTCATAAACTCTTTCTATTTCTCAAATACTATGCGGGTCTTCTTCGTAAATTCTTTTTGTTTCTCAAATGCCAGGTCGGTTACATAGTTACGTCTTCTTTGCTGAACGAGAATCATGACTTTCTAAGGATGGTTATAAATGCAGTGCGGAATGACATAATTGGGCGAAATGAAACCTTTCAATGTTTGGCTCTAACTATGGTATAACGCCTTCACTTTAATCAGACATTTTAAATGTTTTATTATTTGATCTTGATCATGAATGCATGAAAATTAATGGTTAGGATAAATTAGTACTGATAAATTGTTTTACAGCACAGACTGAGAGATTCTGTGTTGAAGAAATAATCAAACCTATTATTGTCTATAAACTCCTGACTGCCATTCATGTGCCATAATTTTCTTCTATTATTGCATCTACCTTTTCGTTGGTGTATCAAGATATTAGACCTAGCGTTTAACATTTTGAAGGTGATAAAAATTTCTGAAAGTGTCATGTTTGCCCTCACTAATTTAAGTAGAAGCGTTGCTTCTGTTCACGAAGTTAGAAAAAAGTCACACAAAATTAGTATTTAATGACAAGGGAACCTGACATAGTGGTAAAAGTTCTTGCGTTGCGATCAAAAGGTCGCGGGTTCGAGGCTTAGAAATGACCTCCTGCAAAAGTAGGATATGGGGCGTAATAGGCAAGAAATTGTCCGCCCCCTTCCCAAAGCCTATGCCTACACATTCGGGAGGTCCTGTGGTACAGAGTATCCCATTTTTTGTAATGACCATACTTAGTTTCTTTTTCCCTTGGTTCAGTTACAATATATAACCAGGGAGTTTCGGGGTTAACTTCGTAACAAGGTTCGTCGCACGATACATCTCTATTTAATTAGTCTTATGCAAGCGTTTCTGTCACACCATGTGATAAGCATGCATGGTTGCTTTTGTAATGGCTATTGTTTATTGCTCTGCAAGAGAGGCAAATAAGTTGTTGATGAATTCAAATGAATTGAACAAGTGGTACGGAAAGTTGGAGGCAATTCAAAAAGCAAAATGATTCTCTTCATATCTTCAAGTGACAAAACCCCTTGAAGTCCCTTTCACTATTTCTGATAATGTGATCTTCATATGCATAAAGAAAAAGAAACATTTGGAGGTCATGGGGTGTAGCTTCATTTATGCCTGAGTGTTTTAGTTTGTTATAATGATGAGAGACTTAATTTCTTAACATTTTAATCGGTCTTCTCTTTTTTCTTGAAGGTAGGGAATATTGGTGGCAGAGAGTTTTCTGAATCATTGGCACCTGATGTGCAAAGGCTTCTTGTAAGATGTATAGACTTTCTTTGATGGTAAAATGTGGATTATATGCGGTGTTCTTCATCTCAGCTTCTTGTAATTTGCTAGATTTCAAGTAGTTGCAGACCACTTGTTAGAAAGAAGGCTGCATTATGTCTTCTGCGCTTGTACAGAAAGAACCCGGATGTTGTCAATATAGATGGCTGGTAATCTTAATAGGATAATTCATAGTTAATTACTTATCACATGTCTCACGACAAAGATTTTTGTTTGTTAAATAATTTCTTTAAATACTTGTTAACAGGCCAGATCGCATGGCACTTCTCTTAGATGAACGAGATTTGGGAGTTCTCACTTCTGTGATGAGTCTTTTTGTCGCTTTAGTCTCCAACAACACTGATGCATACTGGAATTGTCTTCCCAAGTGTGTTAAGATCTTAGAAAGAATTTCTAGGAATCATGATGTTCCTCAGGAATATACATACTATGGAATTCCATCCCCTTGGCTTCAGGTTTGTAATTCTTTTCCTCGCCATTGCATGCTTTTTAAAAGGGTTCAATTATAGCATTTAATTATGAAATTTAAAACAAAATAAGAAACATGTTTTGATTTTCTGCTACTTATATTTCAATAAAGTGTTGAAATATTTTAAATACTACGTTCCTATCAATAAACTACTTAGTATAAGAATGCTGGAGATTTTTTTTCATCATTTTGGAGTTACAGACGCCATATCAGTATCTATTGTGTATATATCTTCTAGGGGGCTCTTTTTCTGGTTTGTGCTTCACAAGTTAGCTTACCGATTCTTCAACATAAAATGTAAAGGACCTGACAATGACCTATGTCTCCTATCTATGCAGGTTAAGACAATGAGGGCTCTTCAGTATTTTCCAACTATTGAAGATCCAAATACTAGGAGATCCTTGTTTGAGGTAAGTCTTATGTTAATGTTAGTGATCATGTAATTTGGGAATTTTTTTACCCCTGCATAGATTGCTAGGTCTAACTAGTTGTTCTTGTAGGTTCTGCAACGTATTCTGATGGGGACTGACGTTGTGAAAAATGTAAACAAGAATAATGCATCACATGCTGTTCTTTTTGAAGCCCTTGCTTTGGTGAGTTTGATGTGAGATTGTTTATAAAAAGTCCATTTAGGTTTTATCACTTCTTTTCTTTTGTAGACGATATAAGGTTGTCACATTGACAAGAGTGATATTATTGGTATGAGAATGCATAAGGCTACACCTACTCCCTTATTTATATTTTATAGTATGATTATTTGAGTGATAGTTATTTCCCAGTTCAGAGTTTCATTGTCAAATTGCCGACCCAGGGAATCAGGAAAACTTGGGTACTTGAAAAATTATGCAGATCATAAATAACATATTTTGTAATTTACGAGAATATACTTGATAATTAGCAGATGCATATATTATTCATCTGATATCAAGAGACAGATGGCATCTTTGCAAATTACTTTTGTTTTTTAGTAGCTGTCATGATGACTACAGATCTTTGATGAGTCTGATACTTAATGCCTCACCATGCTGTACAATTTTTTTTTTCTTACGCAGTACAGAGAAACAAGCTTTAGAGTTAATATTAAATGTTGTAGAAAAAGCTGTGCTCAGACAGCGTTTTAGTATCATGACTTGAATGTTTATAGATAATCCAATTGAACCTTCAAAGTACGCTGGTTTGTGAGATGGATTATTCTTTCAATTCATCTTTTAATATTGTGGTACACATGAATATTCTTTTCTTGGCTAGGATACTGCATTACGACTTTATTTGATTTGATCTTTTGGAATAAAAGTAGGTTGTTTGCTCAAAATTGTTTCCTAACTATCACACACTGCTTCTCTTGACAGGTTATGCACCTTGATGCTGAA
Source organism: Xerophyta viscosa (assembly GCA_002076135.1). Classification (NCBI taxonomy): domain Eukaryota; kingdom Viridiplantae; phylum Streptophyta; class Magnoliopsida; order Pandanales; family Velloziaceae; genus Xerophyta; species Xerophyta viscosa. The sequence goes on from MJHO01000018.1 coordinate 4,729, forward strand.
AAAGAGATGATGTCACAATGTGTTGCGTTACTTGGGAAATTCATATCTGTTCGAGAACCAAATATTCGTTATCTTGGTCTGGTTAGTCTTGGACATCACATAGGAAGAGAATTTCACTATGGTTTTTACCAAGAAGCAGATTACAATTAGCATAAGACATTATTTCTACTGGAGATCACCTTTTTGGTATTAATACCTTTTCGTGGTTTTAATGATGTTCGCTCCTTTTCTTTTGCAGGAGAATATGGCGAGGATGTTATTAGTTGCAGATGTACAGGATATTATCAAAAGGCATCAGGCCCAGATTATTACTTCTTTAAAAGATCCAGACATTAGGTATACCTTTCAATGTTCTAACTGATTGCTTTACAAAGACTTGCGTACTTCTATTATTCTCGCTGTGGTAGTTTTTCTTTGTTGCTACTAGCAAGGATACTACTGTAGAGGCAGTATTAAGTTTATTATGTTACCACTATAGTTGTTGTTGTCTATAGTATTATGCTTCTTTATATATGAGCTTTTGCTATTAGGATCGTTAGACTTTATTTGTCTTGCAATCTAACCAAACATGCTTGTTTTATTTCCTCTGAAATTATCACAAAAATATAGCTTGCTTCCGTTAAAAGGGGATGTGGGGTAATTAAGGTTAAGGTTTGCCTTATTTAAAACTGAGCATAGGACTCTATTCATTGAAGCATTATATTTTCATTTCTGTTAGTATATGGTCTCCTTTCCTCCCGTGTAACAAAAACACTCTAGCTTTCTGGACTGGCGTGGGAGTCATCTGCAGCTTCTTGCTTTATTGCTGTTAATCACGTTATACCGCTTGAGTTCTTTGTTGTCGTTCTCGTCTCAGTAGTCAGACTTGATTGTAGGCTACGTTGTTGTGTTTAGTTGTGGAGATGGATGTTTTTTATATTATCTGTGAACTACAATTCCATTCGTTCATGTTCAATATGGGGCTCGTGTAATCTGCAATGTTGAGCCAAATAATGATAGTCCTGCACTTCAAATTTCAAGTGCTCCAAGAAAAGCTCTTTTATTAGCCAAACCTATGCAGACTTTGTAGTTCAAAACTTTCTTTTCATTTTGTTCTGGATAGAAGCTGTAGCCAAGCTATAACCTTTTGACTCAAGAGTCCAAGTTATGTATGTTTGTCATTAGATAAATACTGACGTGCTATATGTAATTCTATCTGCAGCATTAGAAGACGCGCCCTTGATTTGCTTTATGGAATGTGTGATGTTTCAAATGCTAAGGATATAGTGGAAGAGCTATTGCAGGTATTTGGGATACATAGTGCTCACTGTAACTCTGCACTATTAAATCATGATTTTGAAGTATAGGAGATTATGGTAATGTAACTTATAGGTACTTTCATTGCAGTATCTGAGCAGTGCTGATTTTGCAATGCGCGAAGAATTGGCTTTAAAAGCTGCTATCCTAGCAGAAAAGTTTGCTCCAGATCTTTCCTGGTATGTTTCTCTTTTTTTTTTAATTATTTTATTTTTTCATAACAGAATTTTAACTGTATCATGTCCCTGTTGACTTCATTGGTCATTTAATCTTCGTCTCATGTAAAGTTTCCAATGCTGAGCTGAGCAGAGTGCCGGTAAATTCGAGTCCTCTCACATGTAGTTTGTCCGTACCAATGATATGCCAGTGTTTATTTTTTATTTGTAGAGAAATTAGATGTATTTGCTGTTACTTTTATGCAAGTTAATCGGTGATTGGCTACTAATATTTAGGTTTGTGTCTGACGATAGAGATATCAGCTGTATCGAGTTAGTGTATAAAAATTTCAAATCTGATCAACCTAAAATAATAACAAAAAGGAAACCCCTGAATAGTTTAAGTAAAAATAGATAGACAGGAATTATTAGCAAGAAAATTTAAAAAGGGGAGAAATTATGGACCATATTATATCAGCGTTGAAATTAGTCAAAAAAAAAAAGATAAATAAAGAAAGAAAACACAGTAAAAAATCAGGAAAAAAAAAAGTTTAAGTGTGCGATGTGGATAAATTTCAAATATGATCAACCTAAAATAATAGGCATAACAAAAAGGACACCGCTGAATAGTTTAAGTAAAAATAGAGAGACAGGAATTATTAGCAAGAAAATTTGAAAAGGGGAAAAGTTATGGACCATATTATAGCAGTGTTGAAATTAGTAAAAAAAAAGAACAAAACAAAGAAAGCAAACACGGTTAAAATTCACAAAAGAAAAAGTATAAAGTGTGCGACTTGCATAAACGCGATATAAATTGTTTTCCTCTGACATACTGAGAGAAGAAGATGAGAAGAAGAGAGGAAGAAGAAGAAGGCAAAGGGGTGAAGGCGGCCATTCAGCTGGTAAGGAGGAAGATGAACTTGAAGAGAGATAGAGTTAAAACTGTCTAAAAAGATTAAAAAGTGTATTCTTTTTCTTTTGCACTGTAAAAATTTTTAAGACAGTTTAAAATTAATTGATTTGTGCTGCGCTGCCCATGCTGCTTGTGCGCATATAGCTGCCGTAATGAAAATCTTGGTTATATAACTTCATAATATGATTAACTTACAAGTTGTTTCGAAATGCTTTATCTGGCATTAATAAGTTCGATAAAGTAGAGGAAGCTAACTGAATTATGAAGGAACGATTTAGTGCAATTGCTTTGTTGGAATTCATACACAAGCATTCTCCCGTCTTTTGAAGTTTTGTGATTCTTGAGTTATACTTTTATGTAAGCTTTGGGTCTGGAAACGTCGCATGAGCTGGCCTTTCAATTAAGATGATTATTAAGAAAAATGTTATACTTAATTAGATCTTGACTCCTGATATTTCTGTAGGTATGTAGATGTCATCCTTCAGCTGATTGACAAAGCAGGAGATTTTGTAAGTGATGACATTTGGTATCGGGTAGTCCAGTTTGTTACCAACAATGAAGATCTACAGGTATGCAATAGTGAATTACATCCTTTTTGTACTATTTACCTTTGAGTCTGTGTTAGTGACTCTTCCTATACCATCAGCCATATGCAGCGGTAAAGGCGAGAGAATATTTGGACAAGCAAGCAATGCATGAAACAATGGTCAAGGTGTTGATCTTTCTACATTCCTTGTTTTTTTCTGTGTTTCAACTAAAACAAAGTGAACACACACACACACGCCACATGTACTGTTACATCAGCAACACCAGTTGCTTTTTTGGTTCATCTGAGGACAGAACTTTTGGCAGCGCTTTGAGAAGTAAGTTGCTTTGACAATAACCATAAAGGATCCATATAAATGGGATAAATCAACTAGCTCTGTGACGGTCCATTGGTAGCAGTTTCCCTAGATGTTAGGCAGATTCGACAATGATTGAGAAATCTACAGACATCCGTCTTCATCTTTCACCAATAGAATTTGCTAGAGACGAAAGCAAGAGTTTTGCCTCGTAGAAATGTCGTTCGATATGCATCTCCATAATCTTCTTGGAGAGAATGCCAAGTTGAATCCCTCTAATAATATATCATCTTGGAGTGCGTAGTCATATCTTTGCAATATTTTGAACTTCTTGTAGAATAGGAGAGAAGTACGAATCACTTGTGTAGAGGTCTTTGAGAGCTTGAAAGTAACCTCCGCTGGCATGGTCATTAACAGTTTGCACGATGACTCAAGGCATCGACCACTCTACTGAGGCTTCAAAACTTACGCTTGAGAATAAAGTGGTATTCCTCTATGAAAGTGCCTGCTTTTCAGTTTCTCTTGTCCATACAACAGCTTGAACGCTTCATTGATCAATGAAAAGCAGGAACTTTGAACTAAAAGATAGTGCTGCCAATATCTCAGTGTCCAAACAGTCGCATAGACTCGATGTCATTCGTGGGATACTTCACCTTGTCTTCTTAAGCTTTTCACCGAAGAAGGCGATTGAACAACCCTCTTGGCTGAGAAAAACTTCTATCCTTTAATAAAGGCATCATATTCCACCTCAAAAAGTCTGGAACTGGCCTCCTTTCAAACAATCAGTCAATGATGCCTCTAATAAACTGAAGATCCTGATGAATTGTATATATAATGAAGCCAAGACATGAAAGCTTCTTCTAAATGTTGTTTGGAACTAGCCAATCAAGAATAACTTGCACCTTTTGCAGGATCCATCTTTAACACTTCAGAAAAAACATTAAAGTCAAGGAAGATAAAGCTGTCTCCCTAAAAGTTCCACTTCTTGGCATTGGCAAACAGTAACTTGTTCCGCAAACTTTTTTGACATCTAAGCATAATTGTCTGCCCATTCCTCCAAAAGATGTAGGCGTTCTTCCTTCCATCTTTCATAGTATGGCAATCAAACTGTTATGATCTCCTAAGTAGTATATGGCATGCATCCATCACCACTACATTGTACTGTATTTTATCAAAATATAGATTCCTAATAGAGAACTTGGCCAAACACCTCTTGTTCACCATAGGATCACTCCCTTTCTATAAATAGAGAGTTTGCAGGGTCTTGGATGCTTTTCCATCTGCAAATTGAGCTTTTCTTCTGCCTCCTATGAAATGTGATTCTCTTAACTTCCTCCATCGGTGATGACTGCATATATTGCTATTTTTTATGGTACAACTTGTACGAAAAATGTTGGTGCATTACCAATCTCTCTATTGTCCTTCTTGGTGTCATCACTTCACCACCGTCATATCTTCTTCACAAATCCCAAAAAAAAAGGAATTTTACACGAACAAGTTTTTGTGTCTTCATCATACATAGGGTTCCCTTCGAGATCCGGAGGAACGATTTTTCTTCCACCAACAGCTGCTTGTCAAACGAATATTGGCCTTTCGGCATTTAGTAGATTTATGTCCAACCTCTCCACTCTCACTTTGAGGAACGTTAACCGTACCAAGGGTTAGGCGTTCGATGTTGATACTGTTCTATTTGAACAGAGGATTCCTTCTTTATCTCACGTTCGGATGCCTGTGCAAGTTGATGTATATCATTTACTGTCCAAACAATATAAAAAGCGAACACACTTTCAATTTGCGTTTGTAGACTGCCAAGATATCTTGAATTCAACTTTTCGGATGTCTACATCAACTCATTTTGAGACACTTAACTGATTGAACTCTTCAGTGTACTCATTTACACTCTTCAAAACTTGTGTCAAATTCTATAGGCGGTTGTAGAATGTTTGGGTATAATTGAAAACAAAAAAGAATTCCCCCATCTTCTTCTTCATGTGATCCTATTCGACGGCTTGCCTCATCGTTCTCGAATTTTCATTGGTAATTCCCATCACGCAGATGCTCGTTTGCGGAGCTTTAATGCCATAACTTGATCTTATCCTGGAATACTTAACTTGTACTTGAAGATGCTCTCCACGGCGTCGATCTTGTCAAGAAACCCTTCAGCATCTAAACCTCCAGAAAAAAAACTCCGGCATCTCGACCTTGATACTATTGTACCTATGGTTTTGGTTCTGATAATGAACTTGCCTATGAGGCGATTCTCGATTAATAAGAGCTTAGACCCAGCGTTGTCGTCCTCCATCCTTGAGTGCGTGTCCAAATGTTGCTGCTCCAGTTATGCTATTAGTGTTGTCATCTGTCTATTCAAGTCAACATGACAAAGATCTTGTTCGCTCTGGCGTGCGTTACAACGTGACTTCCTACCATTGTCTTGGGACAGTTCAACGACCGTGATCCTTCACGCTGATGCAATTGACGTAGTCCCAACTTTGCATGTCATAGCAGGAGGTTTTAAACACACAAGCACTCGAATAGTCTTCAAAAGTTTCAACTCTCTATAGAACTCCGATAATTAAGCAAATGCTTAAAGACTCAATACTATAGTAAGAGGATAAAATGAGAATAACATGCATATTTTTAGGAGTGATTTAGTAATCTCCACATCACTTTAATTTAAAGAGTACACTCCATACTATAGTAAGAGGATAAATGAAACTATGGAATTTATCAAATCTAAACCAAGTTCGTTTGGTCGGAGGATGACGCGTGGAAACCGGAGGGCAATAAGTCCTAGCATGTTCCAAGATTAATTCAATAACTATTGAACTCTACAATGTTTGCCAGAATGCTACCCCTAGTGTTTGCCCGAACGCTGAAGTATTTTCCAGGAATGCTAAGTGTCATTGCTGATCAGCGCCTATAATTCAAACTCTCCCACTTCTGAAGAAAATTAATGGCTTTGACGAGTGTGCCAACTCTAGTCTTTGCTTATGTCACCTAATGCATTTCCAAACCAGTGCACTTTGGCTTTTCAAGGTTCTATCTCCTTGACACCTAATGGAACGATGGTTAGTTGTTATTACAGAAAAAATGCCTTATCAAGTGGTAGAATTATGGAAAAGGCAAGAAGCAATAACAGTCTAAATTGATTGAAATGTACCATCTTTTAATGAAGATTTTTAAAATGAAATTTGAAAGTAGTTTTTTTCTTGGAAAGTTGCTGAAGCTTTTGGGTTTTTATGTATGAATTCTTAAGTCCTTATGCATCTATTATCTTAGTCGTTGCTAAAGATTAGCATTTCAGATTTCTTCAAGAAAAAATTGATTAGTTCACATGTCTCCTTGTCTTTCCTTTCTGCTTTATCCATCAGGTTAGCGCTTATCTTCTTGGAGAGTACAGCCACCTTTTGGTTAGAAGACCTGGCTGTAGTCCTAGGGAGATTTTTAACATCCTAAATGAGAAGCTCCCAACAGTATCGTAAGATAAGACCTTCCAATTTGTCTGTTGACTTCAACTACTAATTGTATCTATCTGACAGTGATGAACATATGGGTCTTTCAGGACAAATACCATTGCAATCCTTCTATCAACATATGCTAAAATCTTAATGCACACACAACCTCCTGATCCCGAGCTGCAAGAACAAATCTGGTCAATATTCAGAAAGTGAGACCAACTACTCTATGCATGTTTTCCTCAAGCTGTTAACTTTGTATTACCATTAGTTGTATTTTTCACTGCCAGATATGAGAGCTATATTGATGTTGAGATACAACAGAGAGCAGTCGAATACTTTGCTTTAAGTCGGAAAGGTGCAGCCTTAGCAGATATATTAGCTGAAATGCCAAAATTTCCAGAGCGTCAGGTATGTATAACATACTACACTTTTATTAAAGGTGTTGTCTTGACATAATTGTGAAGGGATAAAACATTCTTACACTGCTTTCCTTGTAAATGCTAGTCTGCTTTGCTGAAGAAAGCTGAGGATGCGGAAGTTGACACTGCTGAGCAAAGTGCCATAAAATTACGCAGTCAACAACAAACATCAAATGCTCTGGTTGTAACTGACCAACGTCCTGCTAATGGGTCCCCACCGCCAACAGTTGGTCCACTAGTGCCTGTCAAGATGCCGAACGAGATTGTGGTTAGAAAGATAGTGCATCCTGTTCTAATTGTTTCAGTTGCAATCATTCAACTAAAAGTTGATTTACATGTTCAGGATACCGGTTATGTGGAACAGGAAGTTAGTGGAGTTAATGGAACTTTCAGCGTAGCAGATCCAGAGCCTGCTCCATCAGCAGAGCTCCTTGGCGATCTCGTTGGTTCTCTTGCTATTGAAGGTCCACCTGCTAGACCAGCAGAGCAAAATCTGGTCAGTGGAAGTGATGCTTCTCTCACATCCGTGGATGCCCTAGCGCTAGCTACTTTAGAGGATCAGACGAATTCTGTCCAGGTAGATCTGCTGGGCTTGCTTTTATGGTCTGACACTTTTGATGATTGCAGTGCTTACTTTTATGGTCTGATACTTTTGACAATTGCGGCTGGTATACTACTTTTGTAATTTATCCTACAACGTTTGTTGTTCCCAGTTTTTCTTTGATCTTTAGTAAATTTTTTTGTTAAAAATAAATTATTCTTGTTAATTGATCGTTTTAATTATTCTCAATGTGAATGCATTCTAGCATCCTGATGATATTCTTTCTGTATATATGCAGCCAATTTGTAATATAGCAGAAAGGTTTTATGTGTTGTGCTTTAAAGATAGCGGTGTACTTTATGAGGATCCATACATCCAGGTTCACCTCTCTCTTATCAAGTACCTATTTTAAACATTAAGGACCTAACGTTAACATGACAGTCATCTCATTTCTTCTTTTTCTTGAGTAGTGTGGCTGTAATCCTTGTAACCTTTCACATGTGCATGGGTTAGTCAGTATCTTCTCAATCATCCTTCTTATGAGAAAACCGGTTTATATTTATGATTTATTTAGATTGGAGTTAAAGCGGAGTGGCGAGCACATCATGGACGTCTTGTCTTGTTTTTGGGTAACAAAAATACTTCACCCCTTATGTCAGTAAGTGCTATCATATTGCCTCCAGCTCACTTAAAGATCGAACTTTCCTTGGTTCCTGAGACTATTCCTCCAAGGGCACAGGTAAGAAATAGTTCAACCTGCTTGAAGTTATTGTTTAATTTCTAGTCTAATATGTATCTGAACTTGGTAGGTGCAATGCCCTCTTGAAGTTGTAAATCTTCGAGCAAGCAGAGATATAGCTGTTCTTGATTTTTCGTATAAATTTGGGGCTGCAGCGGTATTATTACTACTACACATGACCTGCAGCATACTTTTAAAATTTTCCATGTTAGCTTTTATAATAGGTCTACTTCTATTAAATTATCCTTTTCAATCAGGTCAATGTCAAACTTCGTCTTCCAGCTGTCCTGAGTAAGTTCCTTCAGCCTATATCAATCGGTGCTGAGGAGTTTTTCCCTCAGTGGAAATCATTGTCTGGACCACCTTTGAAGCTTCAGGAAGTTGTAAGTTTCTGTTTTTAGTTTTTACCACTCTTTAGCAACCTCGGTGTAAAGTTGTACAATGTTATGGATACATTTTTCGATTAAACTGCTTTCTAATTCTGCAGCTGTTTTCATGCTTATTTAATGTGAATGCTGGGTTGTTGGCCTTCAGCATCTATTATTGGATAAGTTTTATGTTGATGTAGGTACCTTGCTACTGAAAATTTTCAAATTGCTTAGTGCTCTTATTCAGTGTTATCAGCAGATCCTTGTGCATTTTAGTTATCGGAATGTTGCATATCTTCTGGTTTTATCGAACCAGCTTGACAGATCACAAGATTTCATTAGCATCGCTAGTGATCGGAGCGTTCAGGATCTTGGTCATTAATAGGCTATTTAATATTTTGAATCATTCTTGGAAGATAGTAAATCTAGAATATTTATGGTTCCTCCAGATAGCTAAAAAAGGCGAAAACATATTTTGAATCACAACCATGAAGCCTAATCTTTTGACTTAATACTTATTAAACTTTAATATATACTAATGCTGGTTCTCAAGCATTGTTTAGGTGGGAGCAGGTTGCATTAACAACAATACTTACATTGGAATGGCGCTCCAAAATGGCTAAGTCGTTGATGAAGTAGTTTCATGGTTTTCGGTGCCGGACGGCATGTACATGTTCCGCCAGTCGTCGGCATGACACGTGCCAAAAAAATCTTATATTTAAAATTTTAAAAAAAATTATTATATTTTAAAAAAATAACAAATAAATGTATGTCGGCGCGGTCAGCACGGCACTATCGGCGCGATCCGTACGGCACCATCGGCATGGTCGGCACGGCACCATCCGCACGGTTGCACCATCAGCACTGTCGGCATGTGCTGGGATCTGTATTTACCGAAACTCGGCTCGGCTTGGCACAAAAAACCTTGAGTAGTATGGGAACTCTTTAGCTTATTTCAGTATTAAAAACTGGGATCTATGTTGTGCTTATGCCTAAACTACTGCTGATGTTTTGCTCTTCTAACTTCTAATGGCAATTAATGTGAAGCAACCTTAGATCGAACAATTCTAGGGAGTTAATATCATGGAAAGTGACAATGGAAAAATGTTCCCTCCTAGCTCCTATCGTAATTGCAAGTTTGATTATGTTGGTTCCTATGCTGATAACCTATATACAAGACGAGATTATACTTCTAGGATTTAGAGTACTTCAAAATGGTTGCACGTTATTGTGTTTTTAAGATTTGTTAAACACAAGGTGCTGAATTCATTGCAGGTAAGAGGTGTAAAGCCATTGTCTCTTCCTGAAACGACAACTTTGTTTACCAGCCTCCATTTAGGTGTTACTCCGGGTTTGGTAGGTCCCTCTTTGTTGCATCTTGTGTTTGAAGCTTATCTCAGTGATTCAATCTTTTGATGCTCTGTACCAGGATATGAACCCGAACAACCTGGTTGCAAGTACTACCTTCTATTCTGAAAGTACACATGCCATGATTTGCTTGGTATGAAATTTGATTATTTCTTTGGTGCTATAGTTTGTATATTTATATTCCTATAATATGTGACTATTTTTTTTGATATTCACTGTAATAGATTAATGCACATGTAAATCACATGAAAACTATGCATCATTATAATGTTAGTTCAGATACTGAAACCTTTATTGGGATTTTTAGATTAGAGTTGAAACGGATCCGTCAGATAGAACTCAGTTACGGTTGACAGTTGCATCTGGTGATCCAATGCTGACATTTGAGTAAGTTTTTCAATTGAAATCTATAAACCTATGGTCATCTATAAAGTTATATTTACTTCTTCTCATTGCATTTTTATTTTGCTGCCCAGGCTTAAAGAGTTCATTAAGGAACATTTGATCAACATCCCCACGGCAAATTCTGCCCCAGCTTCATCTCCTCCTCCAAATCCCACTCCCGTGCAGCCTCAATCACCAGCAATGGCTTCTCTAGCGAATGATCCTGGTGCAATGCTTGCTGGATTGTTATGAGAACATCAATTTTTGTACAACTCTCTCTGAGGCCTATATGATCCTTGATATTGGAGGATGACACGCAAAAAAAAAAAGTCGGTGGATGGGCTGCATGCTGAGACCTGTTTATAATAGGTTTCGTTAATTTAGGAATTTTTTGGAGCTAATTTTGGCCCCATTTATGCGGTTATGTGCTAATTATTTTCTTCATTTTCTAGGAGTTTTGCTTATTTAATTTTATTAGATTTGATGTTAAATAGTGTATTGACTCACTTCCTCTGGCAAAAGGGTTGTAGTCTCGTACATATGTGTTCAAATAAAAGCAAAAACGGTAATTTCAGCATGTCGTGAAGCGAGATGTATAACAATCATCCCACTCTTTTTCCTGTTATCTTCAAGCAGAGTGTTCTGTTTACATGTATCGTTCATATTTGATGTATTATTTTAACCGTTAGCATGGTTCCTCCTGAGAAACTTTGCGTGAGAATATTATTTTGTTATCCTCCTTTTCTGCTCTCTTTTTACCCCCATGATTATAAATCGTTAGCTGAGAGTTCTGTTTACATGCATAGTGACGTGTTTCTTCTTATTAGAGATGTGCGGTATTTAACAACACATCAAGTCTTTTGTCACGATAGTCCCTTGTCTGCCATTATATCTCAGATTAATTTCATAATTGACAATATTAAGTTAGTTTTCTACTGACACTTATTTAGATTTTATAACACTATTATACTATATAGAAATAACTATATAAAATATCATATTTAAATTATTGTACTTGTGTTATTATAGATAATCTTAAATATTATATGGGTCAATGGTTTTTATTCAAAGAAAAGATATGTAGTATTTGCATTAATTAGTTAAAAAGTTATATAATTAATTTGGAGAATATAAAATAATTAAAATTAAATAAGATATAGTATTTTGATAAAAATATTTTGTTATTTGTATATATATATATATATATATTAATAAAAAAATTTAAATAAAGTTTTATCCATTTTAAGATAAAATGATAATATAAATTTATATGTACAAACAAAGTATTATTATTGCTTCACGTCACGTATATTTATAATTAGATATAATTTTAATTTATAAAAAATTAAAAAAAAGTTGTAATCAGACGTTATATTTTATATAAAATTTATGACTAATTCTGTGTATGGCACATACGTACAATTTGTTTATATCACAATACTAATTCAATTTATTCAGAATACTAACATAGTGCTAGTTAGGAATAAAACGAGCCGAGTTCGAGTCGAGCAGCACTAAACTCAAGTTTGACTCGATTGGTTTAAATTAAGCTCGTGCTCGACAAGCTTTATAAGCTGAGATCAATCTTAGCTTGACTCAATTGCATCAACTTAATCGAACTCGATTTGAGTTCAGATCGATCAAATCAATTGATCTTGTTGTAATCGTTTAAATAATCTTGTTGTAAAAATTTTTGAATAAAAAAAAAAAAAGTTATGCTCGTGAGTCTGAAAATCCGAGTAATACGATGCTCATGCTCAATTTATTTAATAAATCGAGCTCGAATTAATATCCAAACTTGACTCAAGCTCGTCTGTTTGAATCATTTCCAATTTGGATTGAATTGCCATCCAAGCAAATAATAGATTAGTGAAAGGGTAGTTTCGTCATTAGCTTCTCCATCAACTAGGGTTCACAAGCAACATATATAAATAGTTCTGAACTATAACACCCCGCTTCCATCCCCTCTTCTTCTTTCCGGCCGAAGAAGTTCGTCGATCTTCATTATCAATCTAATTCCCATTAATTTCCTTCATTTTCTCTATTCGTTTAGTTTATTTTGTCTGTGAAGTTATTTGTTGGATCGAGCAAAAATTCAGGCAGCCCCTTGGCCCCAAATCTGGTGGCGTTGGCGGTGTTATTTTGCTCGGAGATCAAAGGCAAGCTTCTGCTCTTCAGATTGGCTGAGAGGAAAAGGCGACCCCTTTTCTCTTTGAAGCTAGTCTAGTAGTCTTAAGCACACTGGCAATTGGATTAATGACTTTTATTTCATGTTTTATATATTTGATTGTATCGTTTATGTTGTGAGTTTTTACATTTATTTTTTGTGGTAAGTTTCTTTTTCTTGATCCAAATTTGTAATACCTGATTCAATCGTTCTTGCCTCATGAATTTGTTTTTTCGCTAATATTTTACCGACTTTAAAAATCACTTCTTTATTTCTTGGGCTATGATCCCTTGAATTTTTTTAGTAGTTTTTTACTGCAGTTGGATGTGAATGACGAGAAACAGCAAAAAATACAGTTATCCCTGTCTGATCCACTTCTTGTGGTTGCTGATATTTGTTACTCTGACATATCTAGTACCATGATCTTCTATCCGCTTTGATAATTATCATCAATTTTGATGTTAGCCTAAGTTGTATTTGATGGTTGAAAATTGCATTTTTTATGCTTTTTGCTGTTATGACAATTGGCTAGACATATTTTCAAATAAACGTGTTTATGCTGTTTTCTTCTTTGGAATTGAATGCATTTAGAATCCGTTTTTGTTTTTGTGAAGGCATTAAAAAGCTGTAATGATGCATCATATCTTTGAAAAAAATACTGTAATATTACTTGTTTCAGGCCCTGTGATGACTATTCATACCACTGAATGCAATGTGGAAACAAATGCATGAACTAGGACGGTCTGAGGCTTTTTGAGATGAGTAATGCTATTGAGTCCAAACATTTAATCCGAAAAATAGCCTGATTTGTATTTTTGCGTGCCTCGGGATCGGTATATAAAAAATATTTATATACCGATCCCGAGGCACGAAAAAATGCTGTTCGGGCTGTTTTGTTGGGACCAGTAGCAATTCTGTTTTAATATTCTTTTGTTTTTACAGCATTTTCCCTCTGTTTTGGGTTTGCATCTTGCTATGTGATTGCTGAGTAATATCAGCTTCAGATGTTACGGCATGCAGCGAAAACCCGCAGACTTAAAGTGCATTCATCTTTGGCATTCGCTTTTTTCAGTATATTTTTCGAAATATACCATTCGAATTTTGGATAATCCATCATTATTTTGTTATTTATAGTAGTATGTGGATTTTTGTATGTGTACTTTAACTACGTGATCCTTTCTTGCAAATTTTTTCTAGTTCATGTATGTGTTCCTTTACCTATTTTATGTACTTAGTTTTACATGCTGTTCGGAATGTTGTTTGGCGTTATATTTCTGTTCTGATATATCGGCACAGCATGAATCGACACCACACATATCGACAATTTTTGTATATGAATTATTAAATTAATTTTTTTTTAAAAAAAATAGTTTGTAAATGTATATCAGCACGACGGGGACGGCAACATTGGAGCAGTCAGTATGTGGAGGATCTGAGTTCTAATTGTGACTGGTATGCTGAAATTGTGCCTCCGAAAATCCAACAAACATCATCACTTTCTCATGTGGTTCTCCTGACTGCTTCTATCTTGAGCTGCTGTTGCTAGCATAGGAAATTTTGGAGCTATGTACTTACAGTCGAGACTACTGCTGATATTGTTCTGTAAAATTGTTGTATATTGGTCCTATCTTAAAAAATTAGTTTGGCTAAAATAAACTAGATGTGCTTTATTTATTTATCTTTGCCTTTTACCCAAGTTTGTGTTGAAATTCTTTCAATTGAGAAACAGCATACGACCATCCATGTCTGATTATTGTTAATCTGGCACATCCAATTCTCCTCCTTACAATTCGATGATCGTAAGATGGAATCACGTATTATGTTGTTTTGTGTTTCTGTCTAATCGGGTGGTCAAAAGATGCATTTCGATAACTTGAAATTGTTAAAATATATTCTCTTAATCAAAATATTCTTTTTATGTATCCCTTAAATTCCTATGAAATAATAAAATTATTTTCGTTAAATTAACTCTTTACATTTTTAAAGGAAGCAGATAACTGTTTCATCATTTTACAGGATATAAGGGATATAAAAGAATTATTTTAGCATATTCTAGCAATTTAGGGGACGCATTTTAGCAAATATTCCGATTTCTTTTCATGGGTACTCATCTGTGCAGCTAACAAGACTTTGGATTGGAATCATTTGATACTTGTTTGTTATCATATGATAGATAGTCTTAGAATTTGTTTTAATCGGTTGCTTGCTTGGTAGCTTGTAGTCATGCTAATATGAAGCCCGGTGTTGAACCAACCAGTATTGGTCCATTTGGTTATTGTGACTGGGTGCCAAATGTGTTCTTCAATAATGGTAGATGATGATATCATAGTCACCAGTGCTTCTTTTTAAAGAGCCAGCAGCCGGATTTATCCATAACATTTTATCCTTTCTTACTTGCAAGTTGCAACCGTTCTGAGATTTAACAATGGTAGCGCTCCTTGCGCCTCAACTAATTTTTTATTGAGCGTTGCTACTGCAGTAATAGATTTACTAAAAAATTCATCAATCTGTGTGATTTGTTTTTTAAAAAAAAGCTATGAGCATTAATTTTTCACATGAAAGTAAAAAATTTTAATAAGATCTATAATTTTAATGTTGAAAGTTTTTTTAAAAAATATTTCAAAATGGATATGTTGGATTTCAAATTTTAATGAATTTGAACCGAATTATAAAATTATTTGTGAAACAAAATTAAAATTTATTAAATTTTGAAGCATCAAGGTATGTATTTATAAATTATTTTTATATCAAAACTCATAATTTAGTCAGAACTATGTATAGTACATCGAATATATGTTATGTACATTTCGATGCATTGTCTGTGGCTGTAGTTACATCAAGGCCGTCAAGGTTCTCTAAAAAATAGCTTTTCTGTTGGCATAGATACTCTTGCAGTAACGCTTTTGTGTGGACAACCGAGTGCTAACCCATCATAACACCATTAGTAAACCCTCTGCCGGTGGATGGTGTGATAAATAAATCCCAAAATGAACCATTCGCGACCATATGATGGCCATCGGTCTACCAGCTGTATAGCTGGCTGTGCTCTAATACAACCGACGCTAGCCCCCGACCTTTCAGTGTTGGTATTGTTCTAAATATGTCCCAATATTATTATGGCTTGGTCATGACAAATAACCACAAGGAACAGCCATTTTAAAGCTGGAAATGAGGAGAAGCCGCTACCAGCACGGGTATTTGGAGCAGCCGCAGTGGCTGACAGCGTCTTGTACTGTGATCGTTCCCGACTCTTGCTCTTGATCGATGGAGACCGCTTATACCAAAAGAGATCGAGGATCTAGTACATTACAACTAGCAGCTCAAGATCTAATTCTGCTCTAGGTTTCTGGGTGAAATGGTGGCTATTTAGTTTAGATATCCAAAAAATATAACTCATAATGCTGAACTGCACCGATCCCCACCGTATATTTGGAGACGAGAGAGGAGAGGTTTCCCCCCCACCTCTTCCGGCAAGAAGAATGCAAATATTTGCTATTTAAAAAATATATAATAACAACTTGAATAATCGTCCCACAACTAAATCATCAGTAGCAATATTTGATCAGCTACCTCTAAAACTCAACTTATCCAGCAAAACTTTCTTACATTTTACATATAACGACGTTTGGGAATCTTCCTAACAAAGAACAGGAAGTGGTAAGCCAACTTCTTTAAAAGAATTACAAAAAACAAAATTGGTTATAAGAAAAATCTTGGACATGAAAGCTTTCACCATCATAAGATAAAAATACAAAATCAGGTTTATAAGAAAAATCTTCTGCGACTTGTATCCATCTCGGGCTGAAATTTACAAGCATGAAAATAGTGTGAATTGAAAGACTAATTGAGCATCCTAGCAGAAAGAAATAAAAAAAAAAACTGTAATTTTACCTTGTGCACCCATTCAAATTCTCCCCCTTTGGTGTCAAATGTCCCATGTTGCAAGCTTATTAACTTCAGCGTGAACCGCGGACCACATTCCTGAATGTTTATAAATCAAATGTATATGAAAGACTGGAGAATATATATATATATATAATAATATATATATATATATATATATATAGAGAGAGAGAGAGAGAGAGAGAGAGAGCTACATTAAAAAATCTAGCCCAAGTCTCTCTCCCACTAAAATTTTCCGTGAATGCTCTTAAACTCTCTCAACTCTCATCTTTATCCTTGAGGTTAGCTTCTGGCCAGAAGCACCCAAGTAATCTTGTGTTTTCCCTAGGAGATACAGGTGGCCAAGATTGGATAAAGATGAAAATGATAATAGAGGCAATAATATCTAAGTTGAGAGACTAGGAGCCATGATGTACGTGGGGACATGATAACTTGATAAGTACATAATAGAAATGAATACCCAAACAAACCTCCTGAAGGGCACCCATTAGAGTTTCTTCTAAATAAATTAAAACATACGCATGCAATAACACAACGGCACTTAATTTCCATAAAATGGAAACAAGAATAAAGACTACACTATTATGGGATTACCTGTAATCGTGCGATTACTTTCTCCTTGGAAGTACCTTTTCCCTTGGATCCTTTAGATGATTTATCTTTCACATCCTTCTTTTCCTCTTTGGTATCAAAGATGTACCTGATATAAAATTTAAAAAATTTGAATGACTTGAATAGGGTGGACGATAACATTAGTGCATTATCTGGTTATGTATCGAAGGAAACACCAGATGTAATGTAACTACTTTGAGGATTTAATATAAAGCATGTTCTTCGACCTTCACATACAGATAACCACACATAGAGCCAAACATATTGTTATAAGTAGATGTTAAAAAAATACCAATAAACTAATTATAAACTAATTTTCAGTAAAGGTCAACTAGCCATCTTATTACATTTAACACAAAAAGGCTTCACATAATCCACATTTTCCATGTAAGAACATAGGAGGAAGCTCTTATATAATAACAAACGGCATGTCATCCCATTGTTTCAAACTCACGCAGTATCAACACCCCAGGCATTAACGACAAGCCCATCCATAAATATCAAAGTCAGCAACGCAACGAATTCACAGTTCGTTGTGGATCAAACGGTTAAACTGGTTTGTTTGATAGAACATGTGTGATTGTTTCCAAGATTTAAGGTCTTGTCTCGTGCCGATCATGCCGCGCCGATCGTGCCAATATATATTTAGTTGTTACTTTTCAAAATAAAAAAAGAAAATTCAAAATTACTTTAAAAATTCAAATATAAGATTTTTTGGCACATGCAGTGCCGGTTCTTGCAGTGCCGACAACTGCCGAAACAAGCAGGTGCCAACCAGCACGGGATGTGCCGACCGGCACCTAAAACCATGATTATTTCTACAAGTCTTGTGGAAGGAGTCATTAGCTGGTAAGAATCTAAAGTCCTTGCTCCTTAGTAGATCAAGTCTTCTCTCTGCAAAACAGAGTTAAGCATCTGTTCTACATTAAGGAGAGAAGTTATTTTGTTTATCGCATCATTTCTCTATTTTTGTCCAGTCTACCACAGTACCATCTTGACCGATACCTATCTGCATTTGTTTCTACCATAATCACCACAATGCCTTACTTCTTAAACGACAGAATCATAGAAGTAGAGACGAGAACAGTCATGCTCAGACAGCCTTAGCACGAGCTGAAATGATATTCAAGTTGGCATGATGAAGAAATGCATATATAATACAAACAATGGTTCCTAAAAAGCCCAGTGATTCTTGCCCTGAAACACTGAGCAATGAAAGAATTTCTGGCAAATAAGAAGCAGCTCTCAGAGCTACCTGGACAACCTTCAGAAAGTTTGTGCTAGAGATAGAATTCATATGAGGGAATATAAAGAATGAGAATAAAACAAAGAGGCAGACAAATCTTCAATCAAGTACTACAAAGTCGTGAGTAGGAAAAAAAAAACTGTTTTTCCTACCTCCATTTTTAGCATGCATTGCATATTCAGTATTTTACTAAACTATAACAAAGTAAAGATATAGAAACGCAACCTTCGGACATCGTAACGTCAACTGTCATCTATCCAAATATTCATATATAAAAAAATTACAGCCAAAATTTGATTTCATATAAATCTTCTTACTTACAATCTAATATCATGCCAGTTTAATATCATATATTTCCCCTTTTTTAATATAATAATAGAAGCATTAGTTTTGAGGTTAAGTTTTTACACATTAACATAGAAACATATGTATGATTTTGGTAAACTATATGCAATCTAAACAAATATTTTTTTTGGGAGCATGAGGTAACATCGCAAGGCTGGTTCTTTAAACTTACATGACCATGCCATGCAAGTTTTATATGTCTAGTGTTATTTGAATAGAAGTCAGCTACTTGAGATTTGAAAAATACCTATGATGACGAAAGAAAATGAAGTCACGTTGGTTATGGAAGGTTACCACTCGACGACCGCGAAAATTAGGATCTTGTGGGAAAAGAGATTGAATCATCCTGATGAAGAAGGTTATAGAACAAATCATAGTCTTAAGTTCCTGTAAGTATAAAATATAAACACACACACACACAGGGATTTAAGAGTAATTAACTACACAGAAGCAATTAAAGAAATAAGAATCTCAAACAAGAAAACTGACCTCCCAACGCGAAGGCCAAGGCGAGTTGTGAAGTTATTCAAAACCAACTCGGGCTTATGACCGGTCGGATTTCCATGATTCTAATTAAAAGACAAAATTGGTAAAACTTAGAAAGCTCCACTGTAAAATTAAGGCATCTATGCTTACCATCTATGCATAATGTTCATGAATCGATGTTCGTATTTCAGAGAATGGTTAGAAACAGGTGACCCAATCACTACAGCACAGAAGCCCAAAACAGGTTGAATCCAAAATGTGACTATCTTTAATAAAGACGTTGAAAGGTTTTTGCAAAGTTTGCATTATTCTAATATTACACGAATCTAGATCACTATACAGTTAACAGATATTTACTGGGACATTACGAGCATCCTATCAATAATGGGACATGCCTCAGACTTAAGTGTATGTACTAATTGTACTGGCTTGGTTCTTTCCAATCTAATACATAAAAAAAACTTACAACCACCATTGTCCAAGCAACAAAGGTCCATGCATGATCACCTATATATACCGAAATGAATACACTAGAATATAAACCCTACAATATCAAGCATTTGTCAAGGAAAAAAACACCTTCATCTGACTCCACAATCATATCCTTGAGTGATGTATGCAAGAATGCATCGAAAAAATGAATACACATTGGTACTACACGCGTGTTATCTTGTATGCGAGTAACTTCAAAAGGCTTTTGCCTAATCAAAATAAACCATGAAAATCTCTAGGGTTACATTATAGTTCAGCCTCAATGGCAAAGTGACAGTTTGATACTCCATCTTCCCTCACAACCAAGTAGGACACAGCAGCAGATATATATAGCTGCATCATGGACTAGCTTACTCTCTTGAGAATAGATAAGCTTGTAGAGAGAGGAAAAGCTTTACAATAATTCAAACAAGACACTTTCCATACCAGAATGCGACAAAAGGACAAGAGTTTGCTAGTAGCTTGTTTAATGTTCCTGTATTCATAGATGAAAAATTACCTACTCATTTACTTCTATTTGCTTACAATAAGTAATCTATGTATGCACAATATGTATCCTATATAGATACCTTCCATAATCATATATATATATATATATATATATATATATCCTTCCTTGAGAGATCTAGATGTTTTCGTAGAAGATGCTGGTAATAATAGGTTTCCTGTGAGACAAAACCTAAAAACGTACTCATCAAAAGATTTGATTTGATTAAAATATTAGAGTAATGCCCACAAAGCCACACTTGGTAGTCCTTAAAAGGATCACATCTAGCAGCCTCACTGAATATAGGGTTTCTCCTATAACACAAAACATATTAAGAACCATGTAATGCTGTGCCCGTTCTTCATCATATTTTACTTATGAAGTGATACAGAATTACTTTCAATATGACCATAAAGAAATGAAGAAAGAGATACGTTATGGTACCTTGATATCTTTACGCAAGACAAGTTTGGAAAGCTTAAAATGCGCAGTAGGACCATCTGGTAAATTGATAATCAATAGTGCATCTAACAAAAAAGATCAACACTGTTAGCAGCACCATATGAAGGATTATAACAGAGAAAACAAGCATCTAAAGACAAATTAGCATGTATTCCTCATATGTTATAAGATGATTAACACTTGGAACATATACGCAAGTTAC
Organism: Xerophyta viscosa; assembly: GCA_002076135.1. NCBI lineage: Eukaryota > Viridiplantae > Streptophyta > Magnoliopsida > Pandanales > Velloziaceae > Xerophyta > Xerophyta viscosa. The sequence continues at coordinate 25,614 of MJHO01000018.1, forward strand.
TAATATATCCAGCCATCAAGCTTAAACAAGATAAATCATGTTCTAGAATGTAAAATCAAACACAATTTTCTAACCTGGTTCCCTCCGATTAGTATGAACAACTATCAAAGCAGTGAAATCTTTATTGTTGGCATATTCTACTATCTGTCAAAAATAAAAACAAGAAGTGTATGAATTATTATCTAAACTCCCACATCTTCTACTTAACTGCAAAACAATATAATTGACAACAAATAAGAAATAATAAATCATGAAATGATAAAACATTGAAGAACATAATACCTTTTTCAGCTCATAAGTTCCTCTCTTAAAGAAATGAGCATTTGGAATCACCGTTATGAGTTCTTCAATGAATGCTGGACCCCTCTGCAAATCATAATTATATTAAAACATAAGATAGGCAAAAGAGCAAAAAATTTCGGAAACAGGGTCCCACAATTGGGATGAATAAAATAAAATCAAAATTCTAGTAAACGTCAAAAGAGAACTTAAAGACATACTGTGGAATTAAAGCGACACGTTGTGATCAATATTTTAGGAGTGTGCTCTTGTCTGAGAATTTTGCAGAACTCATCTGTATCATTGGCTGCAAGTAACTACAGAGGCATACAATAACGTTAGCAAGAACTAATTAAAAATGCAACATTAATATAGCAAAAGCAAAAGAAGCAACAAGTCATTAGTCACAATATTTTCCTAGAGAAGATGTTTTAGAATGGCACATCACATTTTGCTTAAGTAAAATTTTCAAAATTAGCAACATTAACATTATCAGCAACTCGCAATTCCTCGGACAATTTCATTATTGAACTGCCAGGATATTGCAGATTCCAAATTTCAAGATACATTCCAATGAAAAAGAACACCAGCACGATGTCGGTCTTGGTAGAAAGAGACTTATTGCATCCGATTTGTGCAGCTTCTCTCTCTCTTTAAGCATGTAAACCAAGCACTCACCGCCCAAACATCTCTCAGCAAGAAAGAAACACTATGACGTCCAGAAAAATTTAAAATTATGGCACAACACAATTGCTTCACTATCTGGGACAGAAATCACTTAATTACAGCAAAATAAAATATAAATATGAAAACGAAATTTCTCATTGACCGGACGAATACAATGGGACTCCGATATAGCATTCGGTATTCTTGACACTTCATTGTTTTATTAGCACATCTGCGTCATTATATAGCAACTTACACAGGAAATCATATAATACAAACGCGTACATGACCTAGCGAAAAACTTACATAGCATCAGCGAAGTTACAAATTAGCTGAGAAGCACACACACACATAATAACCTAACTCGTATCTGAAGTTTTTACCCATGATTGTAAGCAAATGCTTCTGAAAAAGCAATCTAAATAAAAGCATCTACTTAACAACTCACGGGAAAATAACCAACATATAGCCCCAATTATAGCAGCAACATAAGTAGAAATATATAATTTGTGACAATACCTCTTCATCATCTGGCTTGCAAATTGTCTCATCAGCCTCCCTAGTATTCTCGATAGTCTTAGGTACCTGCTTCTGTGGAGGCTGCATTTCCCAAAAAAATAAATAAATAAATAAATAAAACTAATCCGAAAGGTAAGATTCATTCTTTCGCAGTGACTGTATCCCAACCAAAAAAAGGAGAGAACTAAATTCACTTTCCAGTAGCTGCAGTTGGCCCCCATAGTTACCACCACTGTCACAGTAACCTACCTCATGCCTGACCTCCATTTAACCGCTCAAGTTATCAGTCACACGTGCTCTTTTTATAACAAGAGCAAAGTACACTTTAACCATCTTAATTTTGACATTGCTTCAGTTAGCCCATCTTACTTTTCATAGTTTGCACTTAACCCATCCAAATTATTAAGGTGCGTGGTTTGATATATTTTAACGCGACAGGAGGAATTTGATGTATCGTGAGATTGGACAAGCTTTTATGAACAGATGTCACAATAATACATCGAAGTCCTTCACTTTACATTGGAATATACCAATCAAACAAGGCTACTCAAAGCTTACTTTGAGTTGGTTAACTGCAACTCCTACAACATTGGGAGAGTAAAGTGAAATAACCTCAAAACTGAAGTGGGTAAACCGTACTTTGCTTAAAACAATCAAACGCTAAATCATTCTTCACCATAGAGCTATCTTTCCAAATAATAGTAGTAGTAGCAGCAGTACTACTAGTAGTACAAATAACAATAATGTTGATGATGCTGATGATGATGATAGTAAAGTAATAAAGAACAATAACTAAAAAAAAGAGAAAGGGAGTGAATAACTAACTACCTCCTGGCCGAGCTCGAGAGCGCGCTTGGCAGCGCTGTCGCGAGCTTTGGCTTGGCGTCGCTTCTCAACGCGCTTCTCCTGCTTCAGCTTCGCGTGGACGGCGCTGCGCTTCTCCTTGTTCTTTATCATCGACGGAAGCGGCCGCCTCTTCTTCTCCTTCCCATCTACAACCGCGGCTGCTGACAATGTTGAAGGATCCTCCTCCGCCGTCTCCTCCTTCATCTTCCGCTTTCCACTTCCCATCGCACCGATTTTAATCGTGGACACGGAAGGGCGGATAGCGAACGACTAGGGGTTTTTTGGATAATCACAATAAAAATAAAGTAGCGTTAGGGTTTATGTTTTGGTGTACATTGACGAAACGCCCTGCCTAGTAGTTAAAGCAGTCTTACCAAAAAAGGAGTACATAGGTTTAATTCCTAGCAACCTACGAAAAGAATACGGATAAAGCATCACTTTGCTCAAACTCAACCCATCTTAGAAATTCCGAATTAAAATCAAGCTCTAGGTTTGTATGAGTTAATCGTTTGAAATCAATTGAACTCGACAATATTCGTATCTTGAATTTATAATAATTACTATTATTTTGATTGCAATATCTAATCTGTTTATGAATGTTTTCATAAGCATGTATATAATTGATAATTTAGCCACCAGGTGATAAATGGTATAAGTCATTATGACACTAGATAGTGATCCTTTTATGTAACTATTTTTGAAAGGCAATTATCCAATCGACCTCAAGAAGTTTATAGAAATAGCAAATTATTTCATACCTTGCAAAGCCTGAGGCAGCTCAATTAATGGATGAAGAAGGAGCAAGTCAAAGAAGCCAGAGACAGCATGATTTAACAGATGAAGAAGGTGAGAGAGAGAGAGAGAGAGAGTCTACGCCTAAAGACTAATACAATCTTTTTTTGCCTTGTCGATAATGGTTTACGTGCCATCTATCAAGAAATAAATTAAACCATCAATATTAGTAACTAAGATACATGTACATTCTCACAACTATAATACAATACAACGCATACAACACAATTAAACCGCATACAACACAATAGTGCAGTAAATAACGTAGATCAAATTATTTGCAACCGAAGAAGTGCATAATACAATGCATATTGCAATTAAAAATGAACAAGATCGGAAATACCTTGTCGGAGTAGCGGACGATGGGCTGAGGGTGTGAGATCGGGCGGACGCTGGCTGTGGGTGCGCTATCGGGCGCGACGGTGGCTGCGTCGACCAGATCGGACGCGACCGGAGGGTGCGGCGACGAGCTAGGGCGGTCGGCGCGTCGGTGGCTGCAGGCGACGAGCTCGGGCGGTTGATTAACAAATGAAGAGGGTGAGAGAGAGCTGGTTGAGAACCCTAGGCCTCCAACAATAACGAACACGAACCGGGGTAGAACCCATCGCGGTGCACAGAGAGAGAGAGAGAGAGAGCCTACGCCTCCAATGTCGGTGCAGTAGGTGGTTACAGTCCCATTAGGCCTCCAACAATAAAGCCCAACAACTAGTTGTTATTAAGGACTCTATTGTGATCCAATTTGTAAATGTCCGGGTGGAATTTATGCAATAAACTTTACTTTCGGGTAGAACCCAAACCCTATCCGAAATTACACATCTCAATCCCAACCGAATTTGTGTATAGGAGTTGCTGAAAAGACAACCCCGATCCAACCCGACCTCAATTCCAATTCAAAATTTTGGCTTTTTGCAGATCCTTTTTTTTTTTTTGGATTTATCTATCTATAATGCTAAAGCTCAAGAATGGATTTAGAATATCTCATATCCCAATATGATTATAGAATAGTTAAATTAATTTTAATTATATATGATAGTTATCATAAATATTGTGGGACTTATATTGCATAAAAATTTATAAAATTGTCCATTTTTTTTCTCTTTTTTTATACCCTTTATGATTTTTAGATTACATTTCTTTTTTTGTAGATTTACGTGTCTATATTTCTTTAAAATCTTTTTTTTATTCTATTAAAAATAATATAAATAAGATATTGTTGAGAAAATTAAAAATACTTTATATTTGTAAAGTAAAAAAGTTATAAATTTCATTAACTATAAAAGTATAAAATTTAAAAATAATTTTTAATTACTTTTGATATACACACATCACAAATGCGCCGTCTACTAGTATGGGATAATGCTCAAGCCTAGCCAATTATTTAGCCTGACGAATCTCTAGCCCAAATGTGAACAGTATATTAAATTTTGGCCAATAATTTAGCAAAAGAATGGCCTGTAAATTCAAGATTTCAATCAGGCACCCAAAATAAACCTACAATGAGGCTACAAGCTGTAAAAATCAAAAAATTCTGATCTGCAACACAGACAATCTTTAGATGTTGAAATAGCAAAACTATTTTTGGAATTCTTTTGTTATATAGTCTGAGAATTTGTCAAAGCTGTGCTAGCTTTTAACCCAGATTCTCGCAACTCCATCAATGAATGATGACATCTTGAGGAAGTTTGATGAAGATTGAATGGAGCTTGTCGGCTTCTCTTCTTCCAGGAACGGAACGATATACTTCTTCATATCACCGTCGGATATCTCGAGATGACCGCCGGGCACGCTGAAAAAATGTACTCGTCCGGCCTCATCCAAAGCTCTCAATCCTATCCAATCTTCTATGTAGAGAGCAGTCTGCAAGAATAGAATTCGACTTAATTAGCATGGTGCAGGAGAAAGAACATCCTTTTTAAAATAACAAGGTAAAATCTTCCTGACAACATACAACAGATTATTTTACTGAGCATCGTTTTCTAATCAAATCCTCCGGCCTGCATTGGACCTGGACCTGGACCTGGTCAGAAGTAAAACCTCGGCCTGACATTGCTCCCTAGCTAAACATGGAGTACTAGGAGTCACACAACAATCAGCCTACCAAATTTGGCTGAAAATTCGCCGAAATTACCTATTTTCTATTTCAGGGCATCTGCAAGTCCTTGACCAAGTTGTGGCATCCGATTACCTTTTATAAATTCATTTTGGATAATTATAAAAGGATACAAAAGAAAATTTTCGCCTTGATTAAGCAGCTGTACTTCTTGGAAACATACTTTCCGTATGAACATTTCCACCGAAGAATTTTTAACACATATCTCAAATAAAAGGAAAAGAAAACACAGACCGAGTTAAGGACTGTTTCAATCATAAGCTACATCACATCTAATGTTCGTCTAGATTCTCATCGATAAATAAGATCGCATATTTAACAAAAGAAAAACAAAAAAAAAAGGCCTTATGGAAGGATAACCTTATATTACCATGTCATGATGATTATCATATTGCAATTTTGAGCAGCTTCTCTTCAAATATTCCTCAGTTTGAACGCGCATATTTATAATTATGGATCATCTCAAAGAAGGTTGAAGTAGTCCTTATATCACAAGTGAATGCCAATGAACATCATGGTAATTGGTTTAGACTTTAGGGAATGTGTTTAGGGAATGTGTTTTAGGGTTTTGTCGAAAAAAACCCTGCTTTACAAATGGAACAAAGCATGCTCTCAAATTAAGACACTAAGTTAGCTTCATGGAACACTCTTTTAGCTTGTCCAGAACACTTTTTTAGTTGACATGAACACTAAGATAGCTCACCTGCAACAGCTCAGCCCGACACTACTATACAAGTGCTGCCAACACTACATTAGTCGTATAAAACACTAAACTAGCCGTCAGGAATACTTTTGAGTTTCAGACCAGTTTCTTTTTTTTTAAAATTTGTAGGAGTTTTGACATTATTCCTTGTGTTTTATACTTGAGTAAGAATTTGGTCCTGTTTCAGGGTCCACGAGCTGTGGCTTGTTCACAACTTAGACTAGGAGTATATTGTAATCTGTACTAGCATTGCTACCATGTCAGTTAAAAATAAAGAAACCAAATAACATCATACGAATGCTGAACAACGCAAAAAATCTTAGGTGAAGAAAACTAGAATATTAAATACCAAGATTATAAGTAGAAAGAATGATTTGTGAAAGAAATGATATACCTCTTGTGCGGATAAAATTGAATCGAAGGAACCATCTTGGTAGTATCCAAACCAGGATGTTTCCCGAGGGACCAACACTTTGTCATCTTCAAACTAATACAACAAGTTGGAGACAAAGATGAGCACTAAATGAATTTCTTTAGAAATTTTAGCAATAAACCAAATTTTCAAGAGATTTATGTTACCAAACATACTAGCAACATGTGTACAAGATGAACTGATGAAGCAAAAAGAAAAAGAAAAAAAAAAAGAAAAAAACTCGGGAACTAACCATGATAAGCACCAATGCCTCTAAACTGCTGAACCTTTCCTTGTAAGTGGAGTTCCTCTCATTTTCTTTTTCATTGTTAAGTTTTGGTAGAAATCTGCACCCACTTAAATAAGAAGAACAATCCTAGCATAGAAATGGCGTTCGTTAGCAGCATCCATATTAAAGGGTTAAAGATAGGAAAATAGATGTGGAATCAATGTTTAAAAAGAAAAGAAAGAAAAAAAGTTGAAAAGCAACACAAAAAATTTGGATAAGAATTAAGAAAAATGCTTTAAAACTAGAAAACAGCATGTCGTTGAGAAGGAATTTTATATGCTTGGTACTCGGTAGAGGATGGGGCCATCAGGAATCCAAATTCTCTGACTTCTCAAAGTTCATACTTCTTTGAATCATGAATTAACTACAAAACCAAATAGAACAAGAGAAAAAGGTACCCACTGTCGGAATTTTGATATAGCCGCTCGGTGCTAGGTGCTCCTGAAATATGACAAAATGAATCCGAGCATTTAATCACATACAGCATAGGGCTCATTAGCTGCTTTTATTTCTAATTCGAAGGAGATGGAATTTAACTGTTAATGGAAGCATGAAAAGACACAAACCTGCACATAATCGGAATAAATTTCCATCTTCAAGATGTAATCAGCAAGAATGCAGAAGATCCCAGACTGTTGTAGAAAATAAAAACATTTTAAATATTTAATACATATATTATTTAAGAAGAAAAATCGTTTGCAAAAGTAATTTTCCATCGTATTAAGAACAATATAACAGATCATAACGGAAAGGGTCACGTCATCTAATACTTTATGCTCTCTTAAGTCTTAACTGGCTTTCACTAATTAACTTCAGCCCTGATGCGGAGACCGAAGTGCTACCCTAAGTCAATGGTCCACAATCATGCCGATAGTCCCGATGCCGCCTAATGACACTTTGTTATTTGTAATCTTCTCGATCTACAAGACATTATTCACAAAGTATCTAGAACCACTAGAAAACTAGTTCTTATCTGCAAATGCAACTGCAGTTGAACTATCTCCAAAATAATTGCATTAGATGATTAATGCAAAATAATTGCAAAGGCAACTATGGCATCTTCAAATCTGTGATGAGTTTCCTATCCAATTATTACTTGCACAGTGACCTTCTAGCATGAGATATAGCTGTTGCTCTTTCATTATTTGGACTTTGGGCTTTGAAATTAGTAAGCTTCTCACTGTTATGCAGGTACAACATTGTATATACTATTTTGCATGTTAAACCTCTCCAAACTTTTATCTTTACGTTTATCAGGTAATAATTCAAGATCATTACTAGGACGTAATGAGCCTCACCCATAACTTTTATGAAAATTGAGAAGGAGAACTTAAATATCATGTAATAATTCAAGATCATTACTAGGAAGCACTATTTCATCAACATACAGACGTAAATATAATACTTCCACAAGTTTTCAGAAAATGTATTGACCAATAATACTTTCCTTAAAACCAAAAGTATTGTTTCTCTATAGCATTGTTAAGAGGTGGTTTTAATCCATTTATTGATAGCTTGCATGCCAAATTTGCCTATCCGTTTTGCAAGATCTTGTTTATTTGATGTAGCTTAATATTTAAATGGCAGCCAGAGCCATGAGTACTCTGAATGAGGCTATTTGAAAAACTAAAATAGGTCTCACTCTAGTCAATCACCCAAGCCCTCTTTATGAGCGAATCTTTCAGCCACTAATCTGGCCTTCTGTCTTCCTATGTTGCCTTTGGAGTCCCTTGAAGTCTTAAAGATCCATTCACACTCTATGGTTTTGCTTGCTCTGCCATATCAACAAGGTTCAGAACTTCATTTTTGGCCCTGGATTTTAACTTGTCATTCATAACTTATACCACGTTGCAAGTTTGCGGTTGTCGGCTTTGGGAATGTGATGGGCCTGTCCATTTTCCCTTTTAGGGCTTTGCTATGCACCACCAAGAAACCACACAAGAAATCACACATGCTGACTGGCACAATCATGACCACACATTACGATGGTAAAATATGTAATTTTGATATTTTTTACGGATCACGAGAAAATTGTGCGGATCACGAGGCGCGTGTGTGGTGGAGATTGGTCGTGTGTAGTTTGTTGGGGGTGAGTAGTTTTTTTCCTTTTAGAAATTCCCATTTATATCACAGTGAAATCATCATATCGATCTTCTAACTTCCATATTTTGTCGGACTTACTCTGCCTGAGGTTGAGGTCCAACTACAGGTTCAGTTTCCTGACGGGCACCATGGGCTGCTTTCTTCAACACCAGCTTGTTTACTGGGTAAAGAAACTAGATTTCATGGTTTCTACAACACCGACATGTCATACTCAATAAACATAGCTGTCTTGGTTTTATAAACTTTTTTTGAAACAATTGACAACAACCTTTACCTTATAAACAACATTCTTTGACGTCGTCCAATTATGCCTTCTAACAAAATTTGACAAGAAATTGTGAGCAGTATTTGCTATAACATAATTTGACGAATTGATGCTCACAAAAAGTCTTCATATATTATTTGGCTATTTATAGGCGATCACAAGTCACAGTAACGCTTCAATGTGTGGTTAAGAACTAGATGTAAGATCTAGTGATCTGTAGGTAAAGTTGGTGAGGTTGAGAGAAAGATTGGTCAGTTTTCTAAAGACCTATTTACGTAAAGGGTCTTTATCCAGTTATTATAGACCTTGCTAAGGTTCTCCCACAATATTTTTCTTCGTGTTGTGGTTTGCTCTTCTTCCCATGCTATAGTTCTGGATGTAATTCTCGGGCAAGCTTCCACCAGTTTTTGCGAAAATAAGTTCAAAAATCTCCAGTAAGATGCAAATAAAAGAACCAAGGTTTTCGGTTCCAAGCTAGCCCAAGTTCCGATGAACTCATATCCCGGAACATGCGATGGTTTCGTGCGAAAATCAAAAGTAAAAAAATAAAAATTAATTTAATAATTCATATAGGTTTTTCGGCACTTCCCGAGCTGATAACAACCAAACAGAGAAGTGTCTCTCGGCACAGGCCATGCCGACAGGTGCGTAAAAGTATAAAAGAAACAATAGTCATATGTCTAGATGTCTCAAAAACAAGAGGACATAAACGGAATGGCGCAACTTAAATTGTTATCAATTGTTAAACTCAGTAAAGCAAACTGGTAATTGAGGTGCACTTACTCCACAAAGTGGTACAGATGCAATGCCAGCATGTGGACCAGCCAAGGTGATTAATTTTTTAACCTGTAATACAAATTAGAGAATTTCAGGATACAACTAAACTAGAACTAACACTTGATATCTATCTTCGTGAAAGTAGATTCATCTATAATGAAACAAAAAGTTCCAAATTTTCACAGATTTCAGCTACCTTTGACTTGGGTATGAAAGAAAATTCCTATAGCTATATGACTTAAAGACACACAAGCCATATACACGAAGCCGTAGGATTCAACTCAAGGTGCAAAGCAGAAAAATAGTGCATTTTTTTCAAAGTCAGATGGATCGAACAGTTATGAAATCCTTTGCGCGATTTCTGTCCTGAACTACAAGAAAACAAACATTAGCACTTTGGAACTTTACATGGAAAAAAAAAGTCTAGGGATAATGTGTCAGTAAATCTAGGGGTAAAAATGTCTAAAATGCATAAACTCGTAGTAACATTTTGACTTCTATCCAGATTTTTGGAATGCAGATCTATATCAAAGGGAAAAATTACTCCGGACAGTTAGGTTATGGGATCACTACACCAAGGAAATTATATTGTCATCTAACTATTTTAAAAGTTGTGTATCGCTACTTTCAGTTTGCAATAGCTTACTACTCAAAATTAGGATTTTGAAAAAAGCATGTTATGCGCACACTTTATAACAAGTAGAAGAGTTTCTTTCTAGTCAAAATGCAGAAGGCTGTACGTTACAAACGAATGAGTTTCGATCAGCACGCAATCGTATATACATTATATGGAAAAGGGGAAAAAAAATTCTTACCGGAGGTCCTCCTTCACAGAATTCAATTACCCCTCGCGCGATCAAGCCTCCCTGAGAGCGATCCAAACCAAAAGATCTATATCACCAAACCGAATCTGACCCAACTGAATATCCAAACATCTGAATCCGAGCCATATCCGACCGTACTGTCTTTGTATTTTCTCTTATGAATGAATTGATCATTTTTCCTTCATAATATATAGGGTCGGACTCGGATGAGGTTTTAGTCAAATCTGAATCCAACTCGAATTCTGATCGTTTTTCGAATTTGGAATCGGATTATATTTTATCAGATCCACTTCAGATAACTTATCTTTGGATCGGAATGAATCGTGTGGACTAGGACTATTGCCATCCCAGTTAGAAACTCATCAATAAGCTCTTCAATTGTAGATGCACAATTAAATATGAGTGTCCGATTGAATATTAATAACTACCTGGGAAAGTCCTATGAGGTTGTATCCATCATTCAATTCCTTCATTTCTTTTACCTGAAAAAAGCATTTAAATAATAAGAAATAATGACATATCAAAGTATAAACTAGATAGGAAGGCAAAGTGCACCAGAACAGCTAAGCCACCTTCTCACAAACAATGTTCGTCTGAAAAATCAAGAAAAAAAAAATCAGAACGATAGTCTACTCAAAAAGATTTCTATTAAAGAGAGCGAATTCAACCTGTTCTTCGAGGGGCATAAGCCATGAATCCCATGCACCATCTCCGATTTCTCTATCAGAAAGATAAGGCAACTTAGAAATGTCAAAACCGGCATTCCTTGTCATTTAATACATACTACATACATCTCTACTTCTATCGGATTCATCTCTACTTTGTTTTCGGTTCGACTTCATATTTCTTGTTTGAATGTTGAATGAAGAAATCTCTAGCCATTTGTTATGCTTCCGAATTTGTGGAAGTCAAAAAAGTGGATCCTAGTTGATGGCTGACACATCACGTTCAAAGTTTCTTTCTTTCAAGATTTTATGAGCATGAGATTCAAACTTGATTCCCAACACACCTATCTAATATTCCAACCAGCTTTCTAAAACTTTCATCAATCTGAAAGTTCAGTTTGCAAAAAGGAACAAATAATTATTACCTATATTAGTAAAGCTACATGTTTATCCATCAAACTCTAATGTCATAGAGATTCTATCAGCAAGAAGAATGAAAGCAAAGCACATACATGCAATATCCTGCGGATCCACTCCACTCGCTTAAAAGCTCAGTGAATTCCGTTACGCCTTTGTTCTTGCATTCGTCACTAATGCCTGCCCAAAATCAACAACCATGATAAATCTAGAACGTCTAATATTCAAAAGAAAGAAACGTAAATACAGTTTATCCCCTTCAAAATACTAAGTTTGAACTAGCATTTCTGGCCCAAATAAACCATTATTTCCAAACAACATCTAATTCATGATCTTAGAGACTCAACGGATGCCATAAATTAAACATTAAAAAAAAACAAGTAAACAAGAACGACAGTAGGATAGTAGGATGATCAAACGAGAAACAAAGGATAGAAATATTATGTAATAAAGTATCAAAGCAAATAGTTAGTAAAGAAGTTACAGCTTCAGGCTCTCAGATCATGTTTTCCTGAGCCAGGTCTTGCCGTAACTCAGAGCACTCGAGCATGATTAGTCTCTCTCTCTCTCAATTAAAAAATAAAAAAATCCCCAAAAATAAAACAAAATATGCGTTATTAATGTCGAAAAACATTTAAAATAAAAAGCGAGACTGTAGGATTTTCTAAAGAAATATATATATAATATATATATATATATATATATATTATAGGAAAAAGTCATTCATCAGCACTCATATACGTCATAAATTGTCGAAAAAAATTATAAAAAGAAAACAAAATGATGGAAAGTTTCTCACCGTGCAATACAACGAAGGGAAGAGATTGGGAAGTCGAGAAGGAAAGAGAGAGAAGTACGAAGATCATCGAGGAGGAGAAAAAGCTCTTCGTCGGAGAAGCCATGAGTGAGATGCTCTGAAGGCTGAAGCAAGTGTTTCGCCGCTGCGTACCTCCAACTAAAAGTCAATGGCGTCGTAGTCCGGCGTAGGAGACAGAGTGATTGACGATTTTGCCCCGTGCCGGGTAGGTAGGTGAAGGGATAACTGGATTGTAATCATATATCTCATCATAGCATGTGATTGAAGCGCCTTTTCTTTCGTCGCATAAAATAAACGGGAAATTGCCGTATCGATCACTGTGTTTCGGTCTCTAAAAATACAAAAACGATGAACACTGTCATGTCAATACAAAAATATATTTTCAAACGGCAAAAAACTTATGCTTTCAAAACTTACATAAATCAAACCATATCTTTCTAACTGTTCAAAAAATGCAAGAACGAAAATTTGAAAGTATATAATATTATCAATATTTATATCATAGTATTCATGCTGAAATGTTCAGACGAACTATATTAGTATTTTCATAAGCTAAAAATAAAAATAAAATCGGACGAGCTAAAATAACTAACTTAGCATTGAAGAGTTAATTGTTCAATTTTTAATAAGCATTATATTTTTGAAAAAAACCCCTTTAGATTAGATGCCAATTGCATGCTTTTGCATATCTTATTTATATTTATGATCTTTGATTTATTTGCGAAAATGAAGGGGTAATTGAATATTTAACACTATCCAGTGGCAGTATATTTCAAAAATGGTGGAAATGTAATTCAAAATAATTTCTAGTGAAGTATATTTTGAAAAAGGCAGAACTATATAAATAAAAATATTTTTTCTTGACATTAGGCAAATAGAGGTACCCAAACACGTTTAGATATTCGTAGCACCAAACAGTAATTTCACATATATATTAATAAATAAAACCACCCAACAGCCATAACAATCTTAATTTTTATACAGAAGTTAATGAAAACATGCCGCCATTCGATTCTACTAGCAAAATATACAATTAATTGGCAATAAGAATAATATCGGACGAACAATTAGTACGATCTGAGGGATGGTTTTAGAACGGTGAGCGCGGAAGGTCATTCTATCCCCAAAACAATATAATCAGAATTCAGTGAACTTATCCGATGACATCTCTGGCTAGTATCGACATGTTATCCCTTTGAGACGTGTTATTTGATCTTAGAAGGTGGTGATCTGGTTCATCATCCTCGTCACTCTCGACCAAAGTTGACGAACAAATAGACTCCGAGCCATCTGTTTCATGATAATGCAAGACTTTGGTTAGAGAAGCTTCGGGAAAGAGTTACAATAAAAGATAGAGACTCTACATGATTTAAGGTCTTGAATTAATCAGTGTTTTGAAATGAATGAATGAGATTAAAAGGTGTATCATTTGGAAAGGTACTAAGATCTATTGAAAGCTAAATCACTGCTACATAATAGCAACAGAGAATCACAACCGATGGACTATTTCTGTGATTGTATATGTCGACAATTGGAGCCATCTTTTGTCAGCATGGTTTTCGGTGCCGGTCGGCACAGCCCGTGCCGGAAGCCCGTGCCTGTTCCGGCAGTTGTCGGCACGGCACGGTTGTGGTCAACAAAAATGCTTATATTCGAATTATTAATTAATTTTTATTTTTATTTTTTAAAAATAATAAATAAATATATGTCGGTACGGTCGGCACGTGCCGGGATCTAAGTTTATCGAAACTTGACTCGGCTTGGCACATAAAACCTTGTTGTCAGCATTATGTAAGATACTAAGAAAGTTCGTCAAGCTTACCAGACAATTCTAGATGTTCCGGCAGACGTCTGACAGTGGTGACATGGATACTCTCAGGTAGAAGGCAGTTGCAGAGCGAGCTTGAAACTACAAAAGGTAAACATGAATTACAACTAGTTCAGGAAAGAATCATGTGCATAACCTGAACATATTGTCCGCTACAGTATGGTAAATTTCATTGTGCTCTACAATTGTAATTTTCAAGGTTTTTAGAAATATCAAAAACTTGTCTAATGGACCACGGAAGTTTTGTTCAAGTATTTTGAACTACAGCTTCGGCAGAGTCCATTAGATACGCTTGTTTGTTTTTTAGAAAGTTTTGAGTTACAGAGTTCTAGTAACAAGAAACAAACACCAGATTGGTTCATCACTTAATCAAGGGAAAAAAAAAAAGATTTTAGTGAAGGTTATACAGGTGAAGAGTATGTAACAGTTACAAGCAAGAGCGACTCGTTGTGAAGTGTGAAGAAGCAAAACCAAAGAAATTTACCTAGTCTTGCTAATCGATTCACCCAACCTGGAATGCCTTTTCCGGTCAAGCGCGTACAGACATCATCGGTAAAATGATTGCAGTTCTTAGCAATCAGGTGGTATGTGTCCCCATGATACTCCGCAGCGAGGTGCTCCATGAATGATCGGAATTCTGAGTAGGTCATATCTGTAGTGCCTAGCCAGATGGACCGTCGAAAAATGAAACCTGGGCAGCTTTTTGGTTCAACCTCGAAAACTCCACTTGTTGGATATTCGTGTGCTCCAAACCCATATTCCATGCCATGTACTGCTTGATGTAGCATAAGCATGCATGAGAAAAGACAAAAAGATAAAGGTTATACATATACAATTGCACCAGATGAACTATAAAAAATTAAGTCTCCAAAAGCAGAAAATTAATTTCACTTCACTTCTAAGAACATTTACAAAGAAATTACAAATACCTATTACCAAGCACAATCATGGATATCTAACATTTTATAAAGCTAGCTCCAAAAACACAACTTTTGGGAACGCAGATGCTTAGTGAGATACAATGCGTTCATTAACAGGAACATTGGACTACTGCTAGAAATTACTAGGTGTGGATGATAACTGCTTGAGGTCTTCAAGGTGAAGGTAATCACATCATGTAATAAATGGACTATAAAAGAACAAGTTACTGCCTATGTTCCAAAAACAAAATGTCGCATCTCTAGCTATTCATTTGTTGCTATACAAGGATATTATGATGAGGAGGATGATACTTCATGGAAAGCAAAACAAAGAAACCCAAGCACTGCATTATAGACCTAAACAGTATGCGATTATTAACTATAATGTTTGATAGCAAGGAGGCAAACTTATTCCGAAGCATTGGTTCCTAGCATAGGATGTTTATAGATCTAGTTTCAAAAAAAATTTATTTTGTACAAGGTTTCTGTGCCGAGCCGAGTTTCGATAAACTCAGATCCCGGCTCGTGCCGACCATGCCGATGGTGCCGACTGCGATATAATTTATTGTTATTTAAAAAAAAACTTAAAAAATAAAAAAAATGTAATTTAAAAATTCAAATATAAATTTTATGACACGTGCCGTGCCGACAATTGCCGAAACAGGCACGTGCCGTCCGACACGGGTTGTGCCGACCAGCATCGAAAACCATGATTTTCTATTAAATATCTTAAGGACAACAACTACATAGAAATGGGATCCATCCAATTCAGCTCTCAGCATGGATGTATAGATATAGTTTAGCATTGCTAATCCAAAAGCAAAGTGAAGGGTCTAATATGGTTCACTTTGGTTGGTGGGGCATGTCCAAAATCTGGTTTGGTGCTGGAATACACATGGCGATTCTCTTTGATCCCATATTATTTTTTCAACTCTTATGAAATATAAAATACAACATTTTATGAGGAAAAAAAAAATACCAGTTGACCTTTATTTCCAGTAACCTTTGACCATGTCAGGCATGTAATTATCAAAAGAATATGTATATGCAGCATCTTTTGTTGATGTATCTGTACGTTCATTGGATCATACGACAAGACTGCAATCAAGATTCAAGACACACTTCCTCCATACTAAAGTACAAAAGAAGGTCAAGCCGAAACTCTGGTTCGGTATGGTTTCGATAATGCAATGCGAAAATATATGGTTTACTTTAAAACACCTTCCACAAAAGGAAGCAAATAGGTAAACATTTAAGGTAACATCTTGGGCTTTTTTTCTCTTTCTTCATTTTCTTGGGAAAGAAAGAAATCTGTGAAGGTCTATAGAGTCTATAGGAATTCACAAGTAAATCTGTGAAGGTCTACAATGACTAAAGTTAAAAAGCCATAATACAAAACTATCTCATTACCTCCCTATTTCAATCTATAACTCAAATTGTGTAAATTAGTGTGTCCGGCTCTGTTAATTTGTTCATCGAGGGAGATTTCCTGTAAAGGCAAATTTGTCGAGGGAGTAACAGTATTCTCCAAAAAATAAATAACCAATCCAAATCCGCATGCACATCTACAGGAAAACCAATGATAATCAAATTCTTATCAAAACATCGACATGCTGATTAAGTGTAGCTGGTAATTTATTAAACAACAAGAAGAAATGATCTGCATATGGACCTTCGATGCCGGAGTGAAAGATTCCGAGGCCGAACCAGTAGATGTAGCTGTTGACGGGGGTGAGATCGTACACGTTCAGGTACACCTGCGACTTGGTGGGTCCCACCTTCGTCCGCTCCCCTGTTTCCCCGCCGACGTCCGCCGCCGGCGACGACGACGACGACCCCGACGGCACAACCCGCATAGTAACGCTATTGATTATAAATAGAGCTTACAGCTGCGACATTTATCGATCGAAGAAATCAGATCTGAAAACGAAAAATGTTGTGATCGAGATAGGTGTTGGGATCGAGCTCCGCGCGCCCTCTAGAGGGAGCGGATGATCGGGGTGAAAGGAATGGCTTCGAATTTATTTAATTGAATTCGTATTTTTTATTACTTTTACTTTTTTTAGGTAAACGGTTTTTTTTTTTTTTTAAAATGTTCAATCAAACTCAAAGAAGTCCAGTGACACTATCTTATTATTGCTGTATTTAAATATTGGGAGACTGATCAATCTGATTTATAAAATTTGTCCAAATCAACCGACCAACATAGGTCTACTTAATTAACGGAGATTAATGCCTTTTTTTTTTTATAAAAGATAGATAAAAAATTCGAATATCTATAATATACGTTGGGATAGTTCATAATTTACCGCTAGATATCCAATCGAAATTATAATAAAAATTGAATTTGACGGGCCAAACAAATTAAAAGTCCAAATTAACCTCTACTTTACAAATCTGCTCTCGATTTCGAAATAGCTGCTATTTTGCTAACACTAGCAAAGCATGGACTAATTTACAGTAGAATGACTAATTTGTATAGATTTGTAAAAATATGGTCAATATGGCTTTTGAGATGATACTATCATATTACGATGAGTAGTTTTAAATATGGTCCTAATTTTGCAACTGTGCCCAAAATTAAGACGCTGCAAAGATGTCATATGCAAAAGTTTCTCAAAATAAAAAATTAGCTATTCATTCCTATGATAATAGTAGGTCAACAAAGATAATGTATGAGATGGAGATATACTAATATTAAGGCTAATCCAATATTTAACTAACGTTGGCCGATCTCGAACTCAACAAGTCTTGATAACCTTAGCAATACTTTCGTGATTTGAGAATTAGCAAACTTCGGTCATCTCAACTAAATGACCTTGGTCGACCTCAATATCAACAAAATTTAATGTATTTCAGCTAAAATAATACTTTACTTTAGTCCAGGTCAATAGAATGTTCGCAAATTCATACAGCTATTTAATGAGTTATTTAATAATTACGGTATAATAAGAAAAAGTGTGATAAAAAAAGACCTATAACTATAGCAAATCATCAAGATTGGTATATTGAAGTTATATTTGTTATATTTATTTTTTTAACATATTCCATTAATAGTATATATTCTTTATAAATAGAAATGATCATCTTCCGTAGAAGGAAATTTTGGCTAGAGTGAGAATTTTGTAATCTTGTTTACACATTAGAACACTTTTTAATATGTGACGATGATAAAGTCCGTGATTTTATCTCATTATCTGAGAGTTGTCATGTAAAATTTCTTGTATGGTGATTTGTTCTTTTTTTTTTGGCGAATATATACCTTCGAACACTTATAAATAGCAGCCAGCCAACTCGCAAATGCCTAATTGAGAAGCCTTTGCTGCTAGGGTGGCATACTTTTGATTTATTCACCTCCTCAGTGGAGCAATTTATTATTATTTTTTAAATGTTCTTAATACCAAGTTAAAGAGATTACTAAAAATTGAAGGGACTGTCTTCCTCTAAAGAGATTAATAAAAATTGAAGGGACTTTCTTCCTCTTCATTGGCCAATTAACAAAAGATGAGGATAGCGTCATAAATATAACGATTATGGCCGGCGGATATGGAACGATGAATATGCGCTCATTCTTTGCACCCACTCACTTCACTAAATTGCAGCGAGTTCTAATTTATGACCATAGGATGCTTGTATGGTGAAGATGAGTGAGATACATGATTTTAGGGATGGGTGCAACAATTTTGAAGTTTTTGTGGGTGAGTGATGTCGAGAGTGACGTGGAGTGTGCTCTTTCAAAAAAAAAAGGTAAAATTATATTTTGACTCGTCAACTTTACTAAAATAGCTCATTATTTTTATGAAATTTCAAGAGTTATTCAAATAACCTTAAAATTTCAAGATAGTTCTATATAATCTTACTGTTAGATCTGTCATTTACGTTGTTTGAGTCGCTAATATAACCGTTGATATAATCATTATTATCCTATATGACTACTGACACGATTGCCGATAGGATAAATATTAGTCAAGTCAATCAGATAGATGTCGCTTGTGTGAACTTTCAGATTGTCGAGGCAGCGAGAGGCTAGGTTTGCTAAAATTTAGAATTATTGACATTTTAGAGAATGATAATCTCTTTTTTTTTGGAAATATGAACAGCTAGGTAAGTTTGAAACTCCTTTTAAGTTGAATGAAACATTTATTGGTAAGAATGACTACAGCATTCCTTACATAAACCATTTTGCGAATTTTTTTTTTTTATTTTTTTTTTTGAGAAAATAATTAAACATATTTATGTATGAAATAATAAAAGAATAAAATAAGAATAGTTGACTAGTCAATGTCCACATCTTAAACCCGCTTATCCACACAAAACGCCGCTGATTAGCTGACCAGCAGTGGCGGATACCTGACGTTTGACGGCGTTAACGGAGATAACGGCGGCATTCTAAACTCCCACCCCTTCAAATTCATATCAATTCCAGCCCAAACGCCGTCATCTTCCGTTTCCTTCTCCGCCTTCAACGTAACCACGCTCTTCTTCGCCTCCCTCTCCTCTCCGTCCTCCACCGCAGGCTCTCTCTCCCTCTTAACCGCCAACACCGGGGGAGCGGCGCAGTCTCCGGCAATCTCGTTGGGGAAGTTAAGTATAGCTTTGCGGCCACGCATGCTGTACGCGGCGGCGTCGTAGGTGCGGGCGGCCTCGACGGCTGAGTCGAAGGTACCGAGCCACACGCGCGCGCCGCCCTTTCTGGGGTCTCGAATCTCCGCTGCGAACTTGCCCCACGGCCGCCGTCGAACTCCACGGTACCGACGGAACTCTTCTGCTGCGCACTCCACGTCGATGACAGGTGGGGAGGGTACCGTGATTGAGAGGTGAGGTTGGTGGTCGTCGGAGAGGAGATGGTGGCGTATGAGGTCGAGAGCTGACGGGATTTCGCAGACCATGGCGATGGAGGTGGTGAAGACTGAAGAGTGAACCAGTTGAGGAGGAGAGTGAGGGAATGAATATTATTATGATATATAAAGAGGAAATATTTAAGTTGTGATTGGTGAGGTTGCTTCGAGTGTGGTTCTGGGACGGACGGAGGAAGGAGGATAGTTTGTCGCGTTGTACAACTTGTACTGGCACCATCTGGGTGGACCCTTCGAGGGATGTTTCCTGGAAGTGGATAAGATTGGTTGGAGGGAGGATAGATGTCCTACTTATGGGCCCTACCATCACTCATTAGTCTCCACTGAAAGTTTCTATATTAAAATATTTACGTTATCCCAGTATATATTTTTTTATATTTAAATTGAAAAAAAATAAATTTTATGATGATGTGTTGAAAAAATAAAATATTTAAATTTTAATTATATTTATAATTTTTATCTTAAATTTTTTTTTAAAAAATATTTCTAAATAAATATTTTGGAAATTCAAATTCTAATGAATTTATCACATTTTAAAATAATTGTTAAACCCGCTTTAAATCTGTTAAATTTTGGAGCACTAAAATATAATTTCAAAATTATTTTTTGTAAATATTTCGAACATAAAATTGTATATTTCGTAAAAATCTACAATATTGATATTAAATTTTTTTTAAAAAAAATATCTATAAATAAAAAAATTTTAGATCGTTATATAAAATGATGTGGTATAACAGTTAAATCCAAAAATCTCATCTCCACTTGTTTCCTACAAGTAGGTCGAGTCAACCGATGGTCCCGACCCAAACCGAACAGATTTTGAGAAACAAATTTGAACCAAATATTTGTGACCCGCACTAACCCGATGAGATCCTAACAAACCAAGCCATTAATGATTTGGATCAGTTCGGTTCTATTCTGTCTTGGAAGAATTATTAAAACTGCATTTATAAGAACGAGTATAGAATATATATATATATATATATATATATATATATATATTGTGTATAAAAGTTGTGATGGCACGTGATATTTTAATACATCTTTGAATGTGCTAATATGTCATGTACATAATATACTTCTATCAAATGTTTTAATTTTGGGGGGTTGATGAAAAGTTGTGATACAATGTGTATTTTAAATAATTTTGGTGCTATCATGTAATTAACATTTTACATTCCTAAACAAGCGATATCTATTTGTATTGCATTGTAAGCAATTTATAAGTCATATAACTTATTTGAAATAAATAAAAAACATCTTAATTTTACAAAATAATACTCTAATTAAATAACAATTTTATTAAAAATAATTTAATTACAGCATACAAAATTAGTATAAAATAATTATTTAATATATTATTTTTAAAAGAATAAACTTTAACTTCTTTAATCATATATATATATAAATATACATATACATTACCATTTGACGTCAATTCCAAATAATTTGTGTATTAATATATACATTTTTTCTTACTCTAATAATATATTACAAATAAAAATATAATATCTTTAATACATGAAATTTGTATATAATTAAAATATAAATTTGTAAAAAAAAAATAGATAATTAAAAATTTTATAATATACTATATAGTATATATATATATATATATATATGATTTATAACCGTACATTGTACGGATAAAAAACTATTATATTAGACAGTTGCGAGATATAGGATAATTCTGTTATTAGGCAGCTATTTATAATATTCTAACATATTGTTTGCATATATTTTAAAAAAGAAAATTGACGAATTTAAAATATTAACTTGAAACGGACGGCCTTCTAATTGTTTGTTACGTATGAAGCCAAAATGTGTTCATTATTTCATCAGAATAGAATTAGTTAATTGCTCTTAGAATGATAACTCAAGTAATATATATGACTAATAATTATTACTAATTTTGCACCCATGCGATGCACGGTTATAAGTCATATATATATATAAATAATGATATTAAAAGTTTTATTATTTTTATATTTTTTATTTCATACAATTAATTAGAGTAAGAATAAATGTTAAATACCATATATAAAATTATTCGAGAATTGACGTAATATTATATATATATGATTAACAATTTTGTACATGATAAAGATTTATCTTAAAAAATTAATATTACATAATAAATAATATATAATATAATTACTTTTATACTAATTTTATACTTATTTAGATTATTTTAATAAATTATTATTTTATTTAAATATTTATTTTGTAATATTAGACCTTTCATATTTTTTAAATAAATTATAAATTTAGGCATAACGATTTTTATCACCTAATTTTTTTATATATATGTATATGGATTCAATAGTTTGGTCTTGTACGATCTAATACGTGATAGGATTTTTAAAAAAAAATAAGATTATTGAATACTGTAGTAGATATGTGTATGTATTTAATAGCGTATTAAGAGACAACACACTATTAAAATTTTATTTTTTAATTATGCTCTAAGAATTATAGTTAGCAATTATATTTAATAAAGTAATTTATAATTTGTTGGAGAGATTTTGTCTCGTACTTTAAAAAATATAATGGGATTAATTAATTTCAGCAAGAAAAGTTAATTGAGTATTTTGTAACCAACGGATATTAAGACGTCGTCAGAAGTACGTTAGTTGTTTCCAAAAATGGAAATTGAAATGGTAGGGAAGGAGTCAAGATTGTGGTCATCTCGTGCTATAAATGGAAAGTCGACGGAAAGCGCAGGGGGACCAAACGGCTGCATGCACGTGGGCTGTGCGTGCGGCGGGTCAAACATTGTACTTTCTTCATTCATCAATTTTTGTTTTTTCTTTTTCAAGAGAAATATGCTAAGAACTTAACAATTTTGAAAGGAAATAAAATAAGTTGGTACACCTGCGCATCAAACAATCCATTGAAATTTTATTTACGAATATTTTTTTAGTATTCTTTATTTTTAATATTTTAAAATATTTTAAAATTTATAATATAAAAATTATAAATTTCTATTTTTACCCTCAATACCTAAGCACTTTTTGAATGGGTACTAGTTCTGTTGTATCGTTACTTGGTTCTTTTAGATCTCCACTCTCAATCTCTTAAAGCCTACTCCAGAAATTGTTATATTTATTCCACCTTTTTTTTAATTAATATGATTTAGTTGGAGAATCATAAATATGCCAAACATTGGACCGGCCGTCATTATCCCTATGCAGAAATCTCGAATAGAAAATGGTCTAGATCCTCATTATAGAAGAAGTCTAGATAATCCGTTATTTGTTGATATCTAGAGGAGTAAAAAATGAGCAAAAAAGAAAGCATCCCTATAATTTGCAAAATAGAATAATGATTTTAATTAATTATTTAGTAAATTCAGTTGTATCAGCAATAAAATGACCGATTGTATCACTCATCACATATGCGAGAGGCTCTACATCCGCGCGACTCCTATAATTGATTAGGTGTATAGAAAGATAATTCTTATATGCGAGATGATATATAACGCTCTTATCACATGGTTCCAAATAGCCAATAGACTGCAAAGATTAAGTAGCCACTTAAAGTTTTCCTAAGTATCACGAAAAGATTGTTAATTCAACACGCCGTTATATTTCTACATACTTTAACTAGTATTTTACAAAGCTAGAAAGTAAGATAGCCTTTTGACGAATTCAATCTTGACAAATTAACAACCAACTTCCGTAGTAATTCAAACCAAAATCCACTTTTAATTCAAATTATCCAATAAGAAAAAAGAAAATCCGCTTTTACTTCAAACCATTCTGACCTGTTATGCTCATAAAGGACCACCAAATTAATAAATAAAAGAGAATCCAAGAAGATAAAGCCAGAAATTTTCACGTGCGATAAACGAAGGAAACTTCCATGAAACCTTCATTTTATTATTATAAACAAATCCATGCAATTATATAGACCGACCCCTCGTCATCTTCCTGCATCAAGCTCAACATCTAAATCGTTCCGTTTTTGTTGAATAAGCAGCAAGCGATCGATGAAGATGTACGACGATACTGTCGCCGGCGAACAATATCTTCGACTTGACTCCATTCGCCGCCACCTCCTCGGCGACGACGACGCCATTCCTAGCTCAATCTCAGATCATCACTCCGACCAAATGCTCGTCTTCAATGTCATATGTAACTCCGATGATCAACCACTGCAGCCGACCGACGTCGTTAGTGAAAGATCACATCACGAGAGCGATCGTGTATTAGAAGTGGAGCGGAAGGCGAACTACAGGGGGGTTCGCCGGCGGCCATGGGGAAAGTATGCGGCGGAGATCCGCGACCCGTCGAAAGGCGGCGCTCGAGTTTGGTTGGGGACGTTTGCGACGCAGGAGGAGGCGGCGTTTGCTTACGACAAGGCGGCGTACCGCCTCCGCGGAGCCAAAGCGCTGCTCAACTTCCCACTTCTTGTCGGACAACACGGCGACGCAATGTCGCAGCCGCCGCCGTCTCCTCCGGTGGTGAAGAGACGGAAAACGGCCGTCGGAGTTTCACCTCGTTTGTCCCTATGAACATATCTGAGTGCTTTGATGGATGTTATTAAGTTACGTTAATTTATTTAATTACTTTGAAATTTATAACTGTATGTAATGGTTTTTTATTCATCGATTTCATATTTTCATGCATCAATCTTCACTTGTTATCTGGAGGAGAAGCCATACATATATTCCCTTTTGGTGAACCTGGTTGCCCTTTTGCTACATGTAGATTTGTCAATTATTATCATCATCAAAACTTATCAGATTTTGCGTCGGTCGGAGCTGGGTGTGGGGGTTTTTCAGGAGTTTGAGGTCCCTATAGGAGCGTGCGCTCACATTACGGGTTCCACCACAATAAACTCAAAAAAAAAAAAAATATCAGATTTTTTTTTTTCCCATAATAATCTTTAAAAAATAGGTTCTAAGGCCACGACAAAAGATATACTAATTCGCTATATCTATAAACTTCTGGCGATGAGGGTCAATGGATAATTGCCGCTCATAAATAGTTACATGAAAGGTTCACCGTCTAGTGTCATAATTAATGACTTGTGCCCTTTCCGTTAGTGACTAAATTATCATTTATATATATATATGCATTTGAAATAATTTATAAACAAAACAGATATTGCGATCAAAATAATAGTAACTATTATAGCATTCAAGATCAGAACATTGTCAAATTGATCTCAAAAGATTAACTCATGCAAAACCAGGGTTTTAAATGCCAGGCGGCACCTCGGCACATATTGGAGTCACCGGACTCCGGCACCAGGACAAGTGCCGAGCCGGCGGCATAGTTTTCCTTTTTTTTATTGGAGTTACTGTTTATATTTCTCGCCCGCGCTGGGGGTTAAGGTTTTTTAATTTGGGTAACGTCGCACGCGACATTCTGTTTTTTTTTTTTTTAAAGTTACAAAGTTATGTTTTTTTTTTTTTTTGATTTTTTCAAATTTAGTTTTTTTTTTAATCTTTTTATAATATATAAAATAATTTTTAGACCTTCATGGGTCGCATAAATGACCCAAATATCACATAAACTTTAAAGTGTTATATTTTATCAGATAAGTTTAGATATGGAAAATACACCATGTAATTTTTCTTCGAAATAACGTATAATATTCAACAACAAGGTTTACGATTGGCACATGAATAAAATAGAAAGTTCAAAATCAGTGGGCTAAAAAAAGCACCAGTAGCCCAATATCTTTGAAGCTGCAATCCTCCTATTTTAAATCACCGCTTCGCCTGTCTCAGCGACTCTCTCCCGTCTCCAGACCATTTTTGCGGCCTAAATCTCCTCTCCCCCGATTGCTCTGCCTCTGGCTTCCTATCTCCTGCCGGGAGCGAGTTTGTATCCCGCCTTGGCTCTTAGTTTCACAGCATTATGATGGGGCAATTGACCTACTGGCTACATCGTGGATACGCCCATGGTGGTCCAATGAAACTTGGCTAAGCTCTTAAAGCAAGCATTGGTGGAAATTTTGGATGCTCTGCCTTCTTGTTCCTAGCCTAGATTATGGGTCGGTGGCGATCGTTTCGGCGTATCTCGGCCCAATTTTTCATTGCCTATTTATATCCTCATATTCCATAAACTCATAAGTCGGTGTACATATCATTTAGGAGGTCAATTCTAATACAATCAAGTCCATATTGCTGTTGGTTCATTAACTTCATTTTGCTTTCTTTGAAACATGAGCCCGCCTTGACCCAAGGCGGGCACAAACTTCGTTGGAGGGCTTAGGCGCAAGGCGAGGCACGCCTTTAACAACTCTGCTTTAAATTCCATTACATTATCTATATAAGTATAGTTGCTTGACAATTTCATGATTTTACTATGGTTGGTGTTATACAATTTCATGATATTTAGGAGACTAGAGAATTGCTCCATAGACTATTTGGCTATGAACTTTGTTGATTTTGTGGATAATCTGAAAGTCAGATTGTAATACGAAGGGAATAGTTTATATGTAATTTTGCATTATCCTGAGTCAACATGAGAGTGAAGTGACTCGAAGTCTAAACCCGTCCTAAATGTCAATGGAGTGTCCACTCTAAATGCATGCGGTCATTTTTCTCTATTCTCATGACTTGTAGGTTGAGTTGCTAAGATGTAGACACCGACTCTCTGGGCCGCTTCCACTACCCAACACACTGTTGCTGCTCCTCTGCGTTGCCACATGATTGTCTGTGCCATGGCCTCCGACTGTTTTGTGGCCTTCGCTGCTCCCATTTCAATAAATGCTACACCCATCTCTGCTACCTGTCTAGATTGTTAGCAAATACGGAAGCATCTATTGTGGACCGATAAAGAAAATATAACTTTTAGGTACAAAAACTGATGTCTTCATCTACTGCCACATTTCTTTCCTCTATAATTTAAACAAAACGCTTCCAAAATATGTTTACTTCTAAAGCTCTACTATGATTTTGTTTCTCCGACATCTTTAAACCTCCTTGTTGTTTTTCAAGATTTGTTGTTCCTCTAATATGTTTCTGCATTATATTGTGACTCTAACATTGTTATCATTGTTGTCTTTTGCATTAAAATATGCTATTCTCATAAATAATGTTTGGATAACTGTTTGCAGCATTGTTGAAAGCATTTTTCTTGAAAGTCATTGCATGGAATGGCAAACAGCAGGTATGAGTACGTGAAGACATTTGAACAAGATGACAAACTGTGTCCTCATAACTGGATTGTGGTTCGAATAGATGGTTGCCATTTTCACTGGTGAGAGTTTGATGTTAATGTAAAGGTTTTATTCTTGCCATGAATTATTTGCAAGTGCTTCATTCTTTTGTGAGAAATTCTATTTCAATTACATGGTTCATTAATGATGTCCATGGAGTAGTCTTGATTCTAGATCAAACAGCTTGCATTACTGGATGCTTCTTAAGGTCTTATATCTATTTCTGTGAAATGTTTCATTCGATGCTTTGGATGACTCCCTTTAGAGTAAACAGGATCATGGGGCACATGACGTTTGTTTCCAAATTCGAACTCTCATAATCATTTTCTTTGTTTTGTTTTAACTACATAACCTGTGTTTTCAGACGGTGCGGGTGTGGTGTTAATGTGCCACGTTCATTAAGAAACCTTGTATGTTGCACCAGCACTAGAGACCGGTTGTTAAGACATCCCCCCAGAAAGGAAATAACTGGGTCCAATTCCCCGAAGGAGAATGGAACCAATCTCGTCAGTTCATTTAATCTTGCATAATGCTAGGATTTCTGAACTTGTGATTGAGTTGGGAAGTCTCAATCAAAAAAATTTGTGGTCCCTCATAAGAAATTCGTCACAATAAGAGTTTTGTGCCTCTCCATACTTCCCTCCTCTTTTCTTTGGCTTAATCACCCACCCCCCCCCCCCCCCAAAACATCTCCTTGCACCCATCCAATCACTTTGTACCCCACAAATCCCAACCATAGTCCCAAAAAGGAAGGAAAAGAGGAGGGAGAAGAGGAGCAAAATGCGGAGCGTGCATACTTGTGCTGAATTCGTCATGGATAACTGTTGTGCAGTGGCATTGAGACTTGGCCTGAGATAAATTTAAGTTGGCCTGAATCTTTTCATGTTCTTTTGACATATATTTGTTTAACACATCAATTTTAGTACTTTCTATTTGTTGATGTAGGTTCAGCACAAAATATGGTTTTGAGAAGCCCAATGATGAGAACGCTCTTAATCTAATGAATGCATGTGCAGTCTCTGTGCTGGAGAATTTTCCTGACATAGTTTTTGCTTATGGTGTTAGCGACGAATATAGGTACAATTGCCTTCTTGTTTTATGGTTTAGCAATGAGTATTTTCCTATTGTGATAGCTCGTTTTAACTATGGAATAATGCAACAGATTATAAAACATTATTTAGGAGAGAATTCTCATGCATTCTGTTACTTCTTATCCGCTAAAAAGACAAGTTGCTACAGATCCTTTTCTTCAAACCATCATTTCAGACATATTAACATTTGTCTCTCATTACAACTCATTAATTTTTTTCCTTTATTTTCATCTGAAGAAGCACGATTTGTAAGGTAAGTGATTATCATAAATAAATTTTATCAATTTGGTAATTGATTTATAAGTGCAAGAAAGTGCGTTCAATATCTTCTTTCTTATACATTATTATGTCATTGTCTTCACCATGTTGACTTTTTCACAAGTCCAATATACATTCTGCAGTTTTCTCTGGAAGGAGACTACTCAATTTTATGAAAGACGTGCTAGGTTCGTATCTCTGTACCTCACCTTAAAAATGTGCATAATATTAATTTTCTAGTTAGTTGATTTTTTTTTTTTTTTAATTCAGTTGTGCATTTTCTTTTCTTCTTTTGTTTGTTATTTGCAGCAAACTCGTATCACTTACCGTTTCATACTTCACCTCAGTGTATGTAATGAAGTGGAAAGAATTCTTTCCTAATAAAGAATTGAAAGATCCACCTTCTTTTGATGGCCGTGCTGTAACTTATCCAAGAGCAGACTTCATCCGTGATTATTTTGCATGGAGACAAGTAGATTGTGAGTTTCTAGCCCCATTGAAGAAAAACGGTTTCAATATACATAAGTACTGCCTTTATAATTTTGTTATCTTCTTCTGCTTGTTTCCATTTTATGCATTCATGCAATGATTTCTATTGCTATATTATTGGTCAGCTTAACATTGGATAGAAATCTGAAATTATTTATTATTTAGGTCATATCAACAATCAATACAATACATGTTTTTGGATGCTAGTTAAGTCTGGCAAATCAGAGAAGGATGCACAACAATTTTTGAAGGTTCAGTGATTCTTGCTCCGTTTGCTTTTGTTGTTTTTTTACTCTCTATAGATTTGACACATATGTACTTCTTTGGTTTGATATTTCTGTATGTAGAGTATTTTTATTTATTTCTTTTTTTAAATCGTGATCATGTCTTCCTATCACAGGTCTAAATGTAAGGCACTCTTATGTGGTAATGATTCAAGATGTTTGTTATTAACTCTTTAAATTCTAATTTTAAAGGGAATGCACTTTATACTAGAATTAAGCGGTCATATATCTTATTTTCGTGATGTTAATCTTCTCATCAACGTGTCTATGTATTTTGAAAATGTCTATAGATTCTTTCTGCTTTTTCAATTTTTATGTGCAGGAGTTGACTATTAGTTCAAGAAGTACACGAAGTAATAAACCACGTTAAACATATATTACGCTTAAACTACTATCTTTGCAATTCCTATATGTGAACTTTTGAGGCCTTTATTTGTTAATCGCTTGATGACTAGTTGACAAGCTTAGCGCATGTTTCTTTTCTAGTGTTGCAAACCGTGCGGGCCCGAGCCGGCCCGCACGGTTTGATGGGGGCCGCGGGCCGGCCGACTCGGGCCCGCACGGTTTGATGGGGGCCGCGGGCCGGCTCGGCCGGCCAATATATATATATATATATGCCTGCGGGCCGTAGGCCGGCCTGTCCAGCCCCGTGCGCGGGCTGGTTTCCCCAGCCCGGCTCGCGCGGGCCACGGGCTTTTTTAGCATCTCTATTCTTTTCCCCTCTGGTTTTTAACTGAAATTGCATAACCTGTATATTTTTGTGTTTGGGATTTGTGGTCAATGATACTTGGCTTAAGCTCTTAAAGCAGCGTTGTGGAAATTTTGGATGCTCTGCCTTCTTGTTCCTAGCCTAGATTATGGGTCGGTAGCGATAGTTTCGGTATAATCTCGCCTCAATTTTTGATTGCCTATTTATTCCTCATATTCCAATAAAACTCTAGTCTGGTGTAAATATCATTTAGGAGTAATTCTAATACAGTCCAAGTCCATATTGCTGGTTGGTTCATTAACTTCATTTTGCTTTCTTTGAAATTAGTTTATAGGTGGAGTTCCTGGATGGCTGTTCTCCATAAGAATTCAGCACATGTGCGTCCAACGCGCTAGATCTTATGCATGTAAACATATTAAAGAAACTTCGAGTCTGAGATCATTTATCATTACTGTTGATATCTTATGACGCGAGCTAAGTAGTTGTTTATTCATTCGGCTCTAGATATTCACCAACATTTGTGATCTGAAGTTTACACTGGTGTTCTGTGACTGATAAGAACATTCTAGAATACCAGTCTTACTTGTTTGGGTTTTTTTTTTCCTACTGTACAATATTACTTCCCTATACATATTTTGGGAATAGTGGTACTAAAGCAATTGATTTTTTAAGGACAAATATTAGCTCAAAGCGGACATTAGAAGTTCAAATAGTTACGATATTGATTTTGATGCCTGACCGTTTGTATCGCTGTTTATTTTCTGCACCACTACTCATTGCTCTTAAGACAAGCAGATTTTGTCGCGTATGTCCTGTGATTCCCCAAATTATGCTGACGTTCTTTTTTCCTACTTGTTTTGTTATGCTGTGTGGTTTGGAAGAAAAACTAATTTACTCCAAATTCTGCAGGGTACTCAGTCAAGAGATAAGAATGAGATACTCTTCCAGCAGTTTGAGATCAATTACAATGACTTGCCAGCTATGTTCCGGAAAGGATCCTCCACTTACAGAAGCAAGGTGATGACTTGCCAGCTACTCTTCCCCCTGATTGTGCACATAAACTTGTTTGAGAAGCTTTATTACTTAGCTTGGTGCCCGATATAATAATATTCTAATGAAATGTAGAAACTCACTTCCAAGTTTGATAGGCCCCTCAAGTAACCTACAACGTGATGGAAATGGATTCATACATGAGAGCATAATTTAGTGTTTTCATCTTTTTTGAGAATTTTCTTGTCACAGATTTTCTAAGTGTGGTAGAGTCCATTTTTTCAGCCGAATGAGAATATATCTTACTTCTTTCTTTTCTCTCTCTATATGTATGCACCTACCTTTTGGAACTTTGCTATGTCTGGAGTGCACTCGAGTACAAAATTGGAAGATGCAGTGTCTTAATTTTAACATAGGCAAATTTCAGTATCTTTGCTTCTTCATTTGCCGAATTTTGAAGTTTGATTTCTCTTATCCTTGTCATATTTCTTATTTTATTCCTTCTCCGTCTTGTATAGGGAATCAGAAATTCTCATCATCTAGTCCTCTTTTTCCATCATGCCGTCTCCAGCTATTGTGCCTTCTGTTAACACCTAGTCTTCCTCTTTATCCAAAATTTTCAATGGCATAACACATTAGGCTATTTATTTTTGAGTGACATCATTCCTTAAAATAATTTTTTTAATTATGGGCTGGCAATATGGACGGCAAGAAGATACTAATTTATGCATCGAAGATAGTCATTGATAAAAGATTGCAATTGATTTATTTCCCTAGTGTGTGTGCCCGTTCCTTGTCCATGTTCTTGTGGATCAATAACGGAACAATACCTCTGTAGATGACAAATTCTGCACTGGTTGTTTAATTTTGACCTTAAAATTCTTTTATTAGCTTTGAGAACAGCCTCTTACTTCTAACGTCGAGTTTGTTTTGGATAGGTTGAAGAGATCGTCAAATTGGATGAAAATGGAAATCCCATAAAAAGAACTAGGACGAAGATCATTGTGGATTTTATTGACATCATTGGATCCACATTTTGGGATGAGCATCCATATATCCTTGAAGAGAATCATCAGCGAGGAGGTCTCGCCTCACTATCTCAAAAAAAAAAGAGAAAAGAAAAAAGAAGTCCTTAGCATAAGCTGATTTCTGATCTCCAACACGAGTCAGTTCGAAGATCATCTTTTTTATCAATTTTGTAACTTATTTTCTGTAAATCTTCAAGACAAAGTTCCAACGGCAACAACCTCATTCAGGGCCTAGCTACATGTATCTTACCATTCCCAATCCCAGCACCTGCCTAGGCGGGACTTAACGGGATATTGTTGTATTTTATCATAACCTGTGAAACAAATTTGTTTATTAATTTTTATATGGTAGAAGGTATCTACTTTCATGCATTACATGCAGGAACAATATTGCATAACTTGCATCCAGGAACTATGTTGTGGCTTCACATTGAAGCCCTTGCACTCCAGAATAACTTTATCTATTACAAATACAGGGAGATCTAGCCTTGTATTTCAAAAGAATATGCGTTTGTTGGGTTATGTTTATGTTTACAGGTGCCAGAAAGTTTGACATTACCAATAGTGTGGATGTCCTGAAGTTCTTAGATTTATAATTATTATTTTAGAGTTTGTGAATCCAAAAGAATTGCAATTTTGTTCTTTAGGCCATTACAGAGCCTTTACTGGAATAGTAGACTAAAATTTTCAACATAAATATTCCCCAAATAACTTCCAAAAGTCCAACAAAGAAGCTTGCCAAAGCTATACCCAAATACACGTATATGCCCCACACAGCCAGCGCGAGTGGTGCGACCGTGTGCTTGTGTGCATGAGGTCGCGCTTTATTTGTATCGTGATTTTTTGCAGCGATGGTGTGGAGTATGGGAGATTAATAACTATCCGTATGTAAAGGCGGTAAGTCTCTACAATGTCGTGGAGGCAGGAGCTACCTCAGAGTTATCTTAAATTCTATCTATGGTCTAGGCAACAGTTCCTCATCTTCACTCAGCTTGTTTGGTAACAAGTCTTCACTAAGTTTTATAAAGTTAATATCATGTCAGATGATTTTTCCTACTGTTTTTTACCTCTTCCTTTATTGCGCTCTTTAGTTAATCCCCGTATCTTCTAATGGGTGCAGTTATTGGTCTCTGCCAGACATGACCAAACTATTGAACTTAGGACTGTTCATCCGAAGAAGCAAATGAGACCGGACCGTAATATAAGTGGAGCGAACCGGACAGACCTGTTTGGATCTGTTCGGCACTTGCAGCGCTCGTGTCGTGCCTACAAGGTACGACTTGTGATGATCTCCCTCGGCACCGCCATTCCCTCTGAATCTTAGATCCCCTGATCATGTCACCAACGTCGCGATCTCGAACAACAGTGGCCTGGCGCGGAGATCACACGGCGGTGCGATCAAATCTCGAAGCGATGGCGGCGCAATCGAATCTCGAAGCGACGACAGCGCGATCGAATCTCGAAGGGACGGTGGCGCATATGCGAAGCGAAGGCAATGTAGGAGATCTCGACGCGCGGTGGCGGCCTCAATTTGGCGGCGAAGCAGCGTGCTAAGGCGCAACATGCTGAATTAGTGATGAAGATCACTATAGCATGTGGAACGGGCTTGGATGTGAGTTCGAGTTAGGATTTGGGCTTGCTTTTAATTGGTCCTCGGTCCGGTCCACGTTTTAACCAAGTTTGGACCGGACCGGACCGGACCAAAGACCAATTAAGCTGTTAAGTTTGGACCATAGACCGGACCGTTTATATATTAGTTCGGACTGGACTGGTCCGAACTGATCGGTGTATGAACAATCCTAATTGAACTGTATATAGAAAAGAAATTTCGGTAGACCAAAACATAGCAAAAATAAACTTGTTAATACAGGAAAGGGGCAAGAAGTTACAGGGGGAGAATAGTTTTCACGATCTCCCAAAATTTCTCCAATATCCTTTTTTATTTTCATAATCTCCTCTTATATTATATTTTATAAACAAAGACTCATAATATCCAAATCAAAAAGCTTCTAAATTCCAATCCTTTTTGGAGATCTTCAACGCCCTTTAACTAATTCTGTCCTAAAAACAGCCTTTGAACGAGAATTTCATTCAGACGGCCGAAGAAAGCGTCGATCGGATTACGTCGGCTCATGCATGCGCAGATCATGAACTTTCAGAATACCATTTCGACGAAATTCAAATCAAAATCTTGGATTTCTTAGCTGGAAGAGTTATTTATTTGATCATAAAAAAAAAAAACAATCTTAATTGTCAAAATCTTTGATCTTTTTGCCTTTGGAACATTGAGGTCTTTCTTTTAGATTCTTTCTCCACCAATAACCACTGAATATAATTTCTTAGTCGCGGTTTTTAAATTATAATCTGAAAGTAAAATCTTTCGCATGTATACCTTTTCGCTAAATCAATGAGTATATATAAATATCTGCCATAATTTTTATAATATTTTTTTAAATAAATTTTTTTTATAAAATCTCATACTTTAACGTACATGATTCGAACTTATAAATGGCTTATAAGTTGAAGCTATCATGTAGAAAATCTTAGATTTCTTAATAAACTTGGATTTCTTAGATGGAAGAATTGTTTGATTTGACCATGCAAAAGTAAACTTTATTCTCAAAATCTTCGATCTCGCAGTTTTTGGAACAGTTTAAAGGAATGGAAAGCAACTTAATCTAATGGTTTGAAAGCAAAAGATACGTTTTGGAAAATCAATAATTCCCACAAATTAACAACTCCTCGTTACTTACCAGAATAGCTCAACTGATAACACTCACACCTTAGAAACAAATACATCATTTCTTCGATATATATATATATATATATATATATATATATTAGAAACAAATACATCATTTCAACAATTCCCACAAAATAATCTACTGATCCGCTGAGATTTTGAAATCTCAAAATACATATTTAAAAATATATATTTTAAAAAAAATATATTTAATTTTTTAAGTACTTTTAAATATGTGTTTTGGTATGTAAAAAATAATAGATTGTAAATAAGAATTTATTTGCAACTCGTAAAATGTTGTAGGGTTGATATGTAAGTTTTCCTAAATGTAATACATGAATTACAGAATTAGATGCTGACAAGTTAGGCATTCACTTAAGTTAACTCACCAATTCATCTTCTGGTCTTTGGCAGACTTTTTGCCACCTTAAAGCTTATTAAATTTGAAACCTCAAAGGCTTGAGCAGATAAGCTTCCTCAGAAAAAGACAAAAAAAAAAAAAAAAAAAAAAAAAAAGAAGGAAAAAAAAGCAAAGAAAACAAAGCCTTGAACAGCTAAGCTTAAGACTTTAGTTTGGTTGAGTAGTTGTTTTCTTGGGTTTTTCTAACTCTTGAATTCCTTTATATACCTAATCTCTCCCTTTCTAATTTGGATTATATGGATATGGATGCAGGTCACACGAGTCCATATACGAGGGCCTGATGGTGGAATATAGATGAGCATTACCTGATAATTTAATTGTCACGGAAATTTATTAAGTGAGTCGTTTGACGGAAGGTTTTTCTTATTAATCGCAAAAATAAAATATTCGGCCTCAAAAATAAAATGTGACAAAGCATGTTAGAGATAGATCTGTATGGCTTCAGTTCAGGAACATGTGAATGTAGAAAGCAATGAATTGGATGCAAACCTTTTCGGAAAATGCCGTATCAGCTCCTCTATTTTCGAGAGTTCGTAAATTAGTCTCCGAAAACACTCTCCTATTTTCGAGAGTTCGCAAATCAGCCCCCGAAAATACGTTTTCGGGAGGCTAATTTGTCCCAAAAAAGTAAATCAATTTCCGAAAACACATTTTCAGAGACTGATTTGTGCAAAGAACGAAAATGAAGGACTGATATGCAAAAGCCTCAAACCTTTTCGCCTACTTAGCCCGTACGGACTATAAAATATGGGGTTAAGTACATAGCAGGTCATCTTTTTAATAGTTTAACCTATCAGTCACCTAAATCGTACCTTCCAAATTAACACCTTATTTTGCTTAACTGTCCTACTGAAAATTTCGGAGATTGATTCGGAATGAAAGGTTGATTTGTCAAAGAAAAAAAAAGAGGAAAGGGGCGGATATGTAAAGACCCCTAAAACATCATATAAAATTTTGATATTCATTTGTTTTCGGTAATGTTGGGATAATGTCAAAAACCCATTTTTTAAAAATTACTCATTCTTATCTCATCATAATTATTATGTCAATCTAAAGTTTATATTTATAAGAATTTTATAGAAAATTTTTGAATACCCAAAAACAAAATTCTTTCAAAAAATATAGCTGAATAGATGTTTTCGACTCCGTAGTCTTTGCTAGAAAATTTTGAAACATCAAATTATTTATTTAGAAAATATAGTTTTTTAAAGAAATTTGAATAAAAAAGTTGGAGAGCACGAACATATATATTTCTATATGTTCCATTTTTTTAAAGCTTAAATTTATGTGTCCCATTTGAAAGAGAACTCAAATATCTTTCAAACGGGACT
Source organism: Xerophyta viscosa (assembly GCA_002076135.1). Taxonomy (NCBI): domain Eukaryota; kingdom Viridiplantae; phylum Streptophyta; class Magnoliopsida; order Pandanales; family Velloziaceae; genus Xerophyta; species Xerophyta viscosa. The sequence goes on from MJHO01000018.1 coordinate 62,222, forward strand.
GATTTCATCTTATTTAAAGTACTGTGCAAAAAGTTATGATCGAAATACTGAAACATTGATATTTTTATTATTTTTCAGTATAAAGGAATATAATTCGGACAAAACTAAATAGAAGGGTGCTATTTGCCAATAACCAATTAAGAGGCGCCAAAAATGCCATTTTTCGATGGAGTAAAGCAGCAGCCTTTGTAAGTGTAATCTAAGTCCAAGACCAATGAGCACATTCCATCTGAGTTAGGTTTTGTCGGGGCCGCACTTTGAAAAAGCAAGGTTGTTGTCCCGCATCCGATAGCCTAGTGGCCTGAGCGTTCGCGGCATCCGCATGGCGTGCATCATGAATTCTATGTCTGCAGAATTTAATTGTACAGAATGCATATTAGTAGGCATGTCTATGAAATGACCAAAAACTGATGGTGATGTACAATTTTTCAGCCATATATAGATATGCTATCTAAATATATGTAGTCGGATGTATAGGTGTGACGGTGAAGCTGGATGAGTGTCAGGATAAAATTTATAATGATTGTACAAAATGGACTGATTACGGATATAATTTATTTTTATAAATCTAAAAAAAAAAAGAGAATAAAAACATGGCTGCAGGCGGAGTTCTTGTCTATAGAAGAGAGATCATGTTTATGAAACACTTTGAAATTATCCACGACCGCCGTAGCATATGTGAAACTTTAACCTCATAAAATGAAGGTCTCATAATATTTGAATTTCGTAAATGTCATGTATGAGTGTATAGTTAGTTACTTTCTTTTACTCAGTAAAAGTAATATGAACATTGAGCTTATCCAGAGCGAAAAACTGTAACTACTCCATTGATAAAATATGACTTGTTGTCATACTTAAATTTATTTGTTACGTCAGTTATGTAAAATTAGATATTTATGAAAAAAGTTTTTCATGATAATTTAAAAATGTACATTCAAATTCTGCAACAGCTGTATGATGCGCATATATTAGTTTTGCAAAATATTCTTAGCCGCCATATCTTGTATGAATCAGCTGAGCCAGATGATGAAGTATATTCGTAAAGTGGTTTGTAGGATAGATATTTTCCAGTCATCTTAAAATGGAATAATAGCAAACCAGTCTATGCTTTCGTTGATAAAATATAAGTCGGTGTCATTATTAAAATTATATGTTACGATAATTACACCAAATTTATCCATTTATAGAAAAAGTTTTCTCAAAATAATTTAAAAAATATACTTTGAAATTCAACAACTCTTGCATGGCGCACAAATATTAATATTGTTTGCAGAAATTGTCAGTCGTTTGTATTATATGAATCGGAAGCTAAGCCAGATGGAAGAGCAAATCTGTTTTCGAGAAAAATTTAAATATATGTTTCATAAGTCACATATCATACCGCTCGAGCTACATGCGCTGAGCTTCCGTAAAGTGGGTTGTAGGATAGACATTTTCCTAGTTATCTTAAAAATCCAAGGTTGGTGGGGTCAAAAGACAAAGTTGCCCCTATTACAATACAATACATTTGAATTTACTTGTTGGCCTAGTTTAAGAAAGGTCACTTACAACTGCTTGCGGCCGAAGTCTCCGACTAAAGAATTTGCTTGAAGCTTGACCATTGTATTGGTTATCTCTAATTTATTGCGACTTAGGGCCTCTAAGATGGTCAATAGAATTTATGTGCACGAAGCGAATGTCACACGGTGAAATGCTGCCAGCATTATTGATTAGAGGGTTGTTGTTTATCAAGGGCCCCTGACGGCCCTAATCCAATCGGGACTGTCCGCGGCCCCTCGGAATGTGTGCATACACATCCCGAGGGAGCCACCAACGGTCCCGATTGAATTAGAACCGTCAGGGGCTCCTGATGAATGGACTTTTTCTATTGATTAATAGAGCATAGATCAATGTTTTAGTAAATTTATATATTATTATGGTATTATGAAAATAGATGGATTATATATTTATTCATTATAATTTTAAAAGGAAATTGTTATGGTAATGTTGGTATTTTCCTATTGTGGTTACTTTTTTAGATACTAGGAACAAAATAATAAATTTTTAGTTGATCATTAGGTAGTCATTTTAATACTTCTTTACAACCTATTAACCAATAACTTTTTCTTTCTAATGTTTGTTTTTTCTTTTTTTTGTTTCTTTTTTTTTCTTTTTCTTTTTGATAATTTATAAAATTAGGCATGTATAATTATGCAAGGAAGACTTGCATCTAATAAACAGTAAGTTTTTATTCTTACTAATATTTTCTAATAAAAAAATTTAATGCCACGTTTAACTCAATATCAACTTTAATTTAAATAAAAAAAAATCTTCAATAGCCACGACGAGCGCAAAACATTTGTTCAATCTAAAAAATTCGCATTTTTGAGGATCTCACGCTATCTAAAAAAGTGACTGCACGTAATGACAGGCAAATTAAAAAGAGAAAATATACAAAAGTGCTTGCTAAAATACACAAATTTTAGCACAAAATAGTCTCCATTTTTTTTTTAATTTGATGAGTTTACTTTTTAATTAAAAATTTATTTTTTTGGGGAACTTGGATCTATGCATTTTTCCAGGACGGAAATCGTTTTACAATATAATTTTTTTTCTTTTTTTTTGTAAAAAGAAATCCTATACTGTTAATTTGTCTATGGTCCGTCACATAATTGTTATTTGCCGTCTGAATTTTGTAAGCGAAAAAAGGACAGTGGTGCTTATAATAATAGTATTATTCATTAAATTAGTCATCTGACTTTCCAAGTCAATATAGAATAATTAGTGAAATTCGGCAAAAAACACCGAAAGCATGACCATCTTTTTTTTTTAATTGAGAAGTGTAAAAGTTTGATTTGTTGTGAAAAATATAGAGAAGACAAAAAGGAAATGTATGAACCTCCCCAAACATCCACTTTTTTCTCGGAAAAATATTATTAATTGACAACCATCATAATATATTTTTCTTGGAAAATATATTATAGAATAATTAGTTAAAGGCATGCTGCTTCATTATCTCCGACCAAAGAAGTCGGTTTAACCAAATGTCTTATAATGACATCTCTAAAAAAGCTACTCTATTCAGTGTCTCTAAATAAATTGGCAAAACAATTTGTACCGAAATGAATGTATGATTTGAATATGAATATGATCACATTCGACGCCTGAGGAGGGTACAGCCTAACTATGAGATATATCAACATATATTACAATCATACGTAAATAAGTTTTGGTTAGTAATAACTGCTTTATTGTGCGTTTCTAATAAACAGAAGAGAGACTTTTTGCTTGACTTGTGCTCGAAAGAGATGTACAGTTAGAGGTATGAATCATTCATTTCGGACTTGCTTGAGGGCTTTGTTATAAAAAAAAGTAGCGATAGTGAGTTCTATGTAATTCGAGATATGAGCGCATTGGCTATTTTTGACACTTCAATTGTCATTTTGACACTGGGTGTAAGTGTAAATTAATTTGAAGTTCAATATTTGTAATAAAATACCGAGCGCGGCTAGTTCAACTGGATGGAAGGCGTCTCAGGAAGCATCACTATCCAGATTCGAGTCTGCGTGGGATTAAATTTCTCGCAAAATTTTCTAAAATTTTTTTATATTCCGTGACAGGAGCCTCCGTTCATGGAAGGTTTGTACTCGGATCCCAGAGCGTCAGTCAGGACTGTGCGTGGGAATTTTTCACGAGTTTGAGGCCCCTACAAGGACGTGCGCTCGTATTACGGTTCCACCACCGATAATCTTAAAAAAAAAATAAAAATAAAAATTTGTAGTAGAATTAGCAATGTATTGCTTGGTGTTTCGAAAAATGTGGTGTCTCATTTTTGCAAACATTCATGTTTTAAGAAAAATCTATATTAAAACTAAATCCTAATTAAAGTCTATATTTCGTATTATTTATTGAAAATATTTAGAATTTTATATTTTGAAAAATTTTATTTGAAAATTCGGTTTGCGGTGTATTGCCTGTTTTGACTTAGGTTTGTCTCTTCTGTCGGTACTCGTTACCTTCACTTCCAAGCCAAGCCTCCCAAATTTACTCTCCTCTTTTAAGTATTTGCATGGCTTCATCCCCACTGCTCCATCTAAGGACCCATGCAAATCGTCTCCTCCCCTATCCCTACGCCGCGCGCCGCCGCGGTGCCAGTCCTCTCCGCCGCCCTTCCCCGCCGCGCGTCTTCCCTTCAACCCCTCGATCTTCTTCTCCGGAAACAATCTCCATCGACGCCGGAGCAGCCTTCAAAACGTGCAAAAACTGCGTTAGCTCCTATTAAATTTCTCAAGTCAATCAACATACCGTTCTTCAGGAGCAACAACAATGGCGGCGGTGGCGGCGAGGATATCGAGATGTCACCGCGCAGCCTCACGCGTCTCCACCGCCTCTCTCCGACTCTTCCGGCCCTTCTCCGAGGAAAACAATCGCCCCACGACTGGCGGAGCTACCACGGTTCTGGCGACTGGGAAGGTCTCTTAAACCCTTTGGACGACAACCTCCGCCGCGAGCTGGTGCGCTACGGCGACTTCGTCGGCGCCGCCTACCACGCGTTCAACTCTGATCCCGGCGTCGCCGCAGACAGCCATCGCCACGTGGCGCTCCCTGACAGGTCCTACAAAGTGACACGTGATCTCCACGCCACCGCCTCCGTCGCCATTCCACGGTGGGTGGAGCCGCTCCTCCCCCCGTGGATGTCGCAGCGGACGAGCCGGGTGGGCTACGTTGCAGTTTGCGAGAACCAGAGCGAAATCAAACGTATGGGGCGGAGGGACATTGTGGTCGCACTTCGTGGTACCGCCACGTGTCTCGAATGGGCGGAGAATTTCCGCGCGGCCCTTGTCCCTGCCGCCGCCGACGAAGAAGAGCATATCAATGACAATAACAATATAAACAAGAATAATAACTCAAATAAGATTCCGAAGGTTGAGTGTGGATTCTGGAGCTTGTATAAGACACGAGGAGAACGACAGCCAAGTTTATCGGAAGCAGTTATGGAAGAGGTTTGTCGGCTGGTAGAGATATACAAGGGAGAAAAGCTAAGCATCACAGTTACCGGGCACAGCCTCGGCGCGGCGTTAGCAGTGCTAGTCGCCGACGAGCTAAGCGCGGTCATCGGAAAAGAAACAGCGCCGGTGGCAGTGTTCTCCTTCGGCGGGCCGCGCGTAGGCAACAAAGCTCTAGCGCGGCGCGTGGAGGCACGCGGCGCGAAGGTCCTGCGTGTTGTGAACGCGCACGACGTGGTCACAAGAGTACCGACGGCGATAACGAAGAACTTCGCCGGCGGCGACGGGTACGCTGATGTAGGGAGAGAACTGAGGTTGGACAGCCGGGCTTCGCCGTACCTCCGGCCGGACGCGGATCCGGCATGCTGCCATGACTTAGAGGCTTACTTGCACCTCGTCGACGGATACATCGCGGCGAACTGCCCGTTCAGAGCCAACGCTAAGAGGAGCCTCGTGCGGCTGCTTAACCAGCAAAGTTGGAACATGAAGAAGCTGTACATTAGCAAGGCCCGGGCGCTGGGGATCGGCGACGCCGCAGCGCCAGCGCAGCGGCCGCGGCCGCGGCCGAGGGTCGACGTGGATAAACCGCGTAGGAAGATTGCTGTTGAGTGTTGACATTTTGTTTCTTCTACTTTTGCTCCCAGAAGCTCTACCATATAACTTTCAACCAAAAGTCAATTTGTACAGTTCGAGCATCGGATAGACTTTTGGGTGAAAGTTTGTGACAAAGTTAGGGAGGTCTATTATTTTTTTTTTTAATTTTTAAATTTAACTTCTTCCAACGGGATTATGGTATTTTATTTTATTTATTTATAATTATTTTATAATGTTTACTTCTTCTACCCAATGGACAGGTGCATTTTGTTAGGCCCGTAATTAATTATGCCGCTGACAAGTCTGAAAAACAAGGACCTGCAATCACTTGCAAGTCATTAGATATATAGCGTCAGCTGAATTGACAAAAGTTATGTTACATTGACAAGGAGTTGACAATTTCTAAAAATTTGGTAGCTAATCAAAGTCAAGCTAATACGATTTGGTCAAGTCATTGAACAATACGTGAGCAATGACTAAGCATTGCGTCATATTTTTTTAACATGTATCTTTTGGGCTATTGTTGAAAAAGCCTGCTTTACCAAATTGTTCCAAATAATGGTTTTTAACAAATTTGCTTTTTTTGAAAACACTAAAACTATAAATATGTAAGTATTTTTATAAAAACTTTGAATATGAAAAAAAAAAAATTGTATGTGCTTCACTATTTATATATATAATTTTTAAAATATATATTTTGAGGCCAAAATATTTTAAAATTAGAAAAAACTTCAGAGCAATAAAATGTCTGCTTATATATATTTTTAAAAGACTTAAAATACAGAAATTTTAGAATGCTTCAAAATCTTTTTTTTTTTTTTTTTTTCGTTTCAATACTTTTAAAAAATATTCATATGTATATTTGTCTTTGATTCAGTAGATAGAATCAAGCTGAGCTTGAGTATGCGATTTTTTAAATCAAGCTAAATTTAAGCTTATCCACTGAAGTTCGTTAAGTTCGAAAGAAAGCAAACGAATCGAACTTAAACTAAGTTGTGCTCGGTTCGAATCTGATCCGTTTTCACCCCTAAATAAGACAAGTCAAATGTGATTGTGAGCAACTCGCAAGCGGTTTGAGTCTAAATTGAGGCCCGAGTCAAGATATTTAAGATGTGCCTGAAAGTACTTAGCTCTAAATTAGATGGGAATGCTAAGAAGTGGGTCCAAGGATGCAAATAAAAAGTTTCCTAGTGTATAAGTATATATTTATTTTTATTATATTTGATAATGTCATAAATAAACAGGTGGGCTAGGACTTAGGATCCCAGCAGACAAAAGAAATTATGTCAAAAAAAGTCTCTGTTATAAAATGCATATAAATGAACTTTGAATTTAAATCTTCTTCAAAACAATGGTCAAAGTCAGTTCTGGAATAACTCCTGCAACGTTGCATAAGATAATTTTCTCCTATCGACTGATGAAGCAATTTATTTTCTAATATATATATATATATATATGTTGGAATGTGATTGATAAAAATCATTACAGTATGTTATATTTTGATAGTTATTGGTGTATTATGTAATAATTATTCTTTATATAAAAAAGCTATTAATATTTGTATTGATTAATTAAAAATTTATTAAACTATCTAATTTATTAAAAATTTTAATACCAATATTAATAAAAAATAATTTATAAAAAATGATTTATAATATAGATATAAAAATTAATTACAATTGTAATATATATATATAGGGAATATAATATTATAATGATATCACATATATTTAAACATCACTTTTTCAATAAATTTTATACATACTATATGATTTTTTTTCCTACTTTTAAATATATTATAAAGGATAATATATTTATTTTAATAGTTATTAATATCAATTTATTAATATTATATATATAATATATATATATATATATATATATATATATAATATATAGACGGAGTGCAAAAAACTAATTAGTTTTCTTATTCCTTTTGATAGGAAATGGCAGCCTTGCGTTATGGTTATCCCTTCTTAGAGTCCATTTTTTCCGTCCGCCGATAGTACAAAAAAAGAAAACTTTGTTATAACCCCGCCGCGTTACGCACATTATAAATAAACTCCATAATTTTAATAAGCTTTATTTTTTCAGTCCCAAATATTTATTAAAAATAATATTAAATAAATTTTGGGTAAAAATTATAAATCACAACAAAATTATAATTTTTGAATGAAAAATTATAAATATTAGTTTTTTTTTTTAAAAAAAAAATTTAATAGATATTTTGAGACTCTTAATAGGTTAATTTTTAAATATGTTTGATTAAATATGTATCGGACTAATATTCTGAGTGTTCCAATATATTTCCTTCTCTTATTTATTTTTCCATCTTTTATTTATAAATCATAATTCTATTAATAATGAATGATCCAGATTTGAAATTTAAATAAATCTTAAATTTAGCATAAAATGAAATTAGATTTCTAAATCTAATTTATGTTCTATCAGACGTTACTTTGCTTCTCTTGAGCTAACATAAAATTAAAAAATTACAACAAAGTTTGCCACCTCAGAATTTCGAAACAGTTTAACCTAGATCAAATTCTTGCAGACAAATCTTCTTTACTTAGAACAAGCAAGCTATTAACTCTGACAGAGTCGTGTAATGCTCAATCTTCTGATACTGTGTTTGGACTTTAAGCTATCCAAAATTTCAATTCTTAAAAAGAAGGAATAATTGAACACCAGCTCTTACTTTTCCAATGAATGTAAGTCGAAAAAGCCATTCATCAGGGCCTCTGACGGCCTTGATACAATCGGAGCCGTCCGCGGTCCCCTCGAAATATATATACACACATTCTAAGGAGCCTCGGACGGTCCAGATTACATCAGGACCGTCAGGGGCCCCTAATGAACAGCATATCTCATGTAAGTCAGCCTTCCTATCACAAAATTTGTATTTCAGACTAGTAAAATTGATATGCAACCTTAGGATTTGATTTGTACACGTTAGTCCCAGCAAGGACCCTAAAAAAAAAGCTTAATAGACTAGATATTCATCACATATCTCAAAAATAATCATACAGGTTTTACAATACTCAAACACAAACTCTTCTATGAATTGTTGCACATACTCCTTTAGACTAATTAATTGACTTTCAGTCATACTAAGAAAATACGCTACCATTAATGTACACGACCTTTTCCAACGGAACCAACTATCTTATTCTAAGAACCTTAAATCATAAAATTCTTAAAAATATTTGGTTTTAATTACAATTTTAAGCTTATTTCAAATATTGACCGTGGTGGATCGGTCGGTGGCAAAGTGATGACAAAATCATAAAATGGAAAAATATGAATGTGAGACAGATGAACGAGGATGATCGTTGGCGAAATGGCTGCCAACCGTTGAAAGAATTTCGGAGAGAAAAAATTGGAAGAAAAAAAATTATGGATAGAGAAAGATAAATGAGGGCTTCATGCAAAAAATTGAAAAGCTCATTTTGAAAAACACCCTCACTGAACGCCTTGTTCAGTACGAAGTAATACATTATGGTTTAAAAAAAATATCTTTAGTAATATTAGAAGTTAATACATTGAAAATTTTTACCTAGTTATTTTTTATGAAAAAGCGCGGTCACCGCTAGAGCCGTCAAATAAATAGGTGGCAAGCAAATAAACAGGGAGAATTGCGTTTCAGCCTCCCGTTCCAAAATTGACGATTTTCACGCTCCCGAAACGCGTTTCCCGCCGACGTGGCGGCGCCGCGTGCCGCCACGTTGCGTTTCGGGGGGCTGAAACGCGCGACCCCAAATTAGGGGCTGAACGCCAAATTCTCCAAATAAAATAAGCGGCCCGCTCAGATTACTTATCTACGCGGGGCGCTCCTTACAATTTGCCAACGGTCTGGGGTTTTTCCTTATCTTCTCCTCACTCCAGCTCTTACTCCGTCCCCATTTCCATGGCGAGCCTTCTCAGCACCCACACGCTAGGGAGCTTCACTATCACCGGATCTCATCTCCCTTCGTCGAGTCGGAGATCCTTTCCACTTCGAAGATTCTCGCCTCGCCGCCGCCGCTGCCACGGCAACAGCAACGGAGTCTCTGTTGCCAACTCGCCTGCGACTTCTACTCCTCGGACGAGCGGTTCGGGTTGTGACGCACCGCCGACGCCGACGAAGCCGACTACGGTTCTCACTTTCCAGCAGGCAATTCAGCGCCTCCAGGTGTGATTTCTTGTTGGATCTGCTAGTAATTAATAAAGATTGCTAGGTTTGATACTGGAATTTCCATAGAAATAATCACTGATATATTATTTTCTTTAGGAATACTGGGCATCTGTAGGGTGTACCATCATGCAATGTAGCAATACAGAGGTAATGATACTTATATTTGTTCCATCGTTATCACATTTGAATGCGTGTTTAACGTTGGATTACATAACAGGTTGGCGCGGGGACTATGAATCCTTTGACTTTCTTGAGAGTTCTTGGTCCGGAACCATGGAATGTTGCGTAAGTAGTAATGGTTAGACCTTCTAATTCATGATTAAGTAGTCTTCTAGTAATTGAGTTGGGTCAATGATGGCACTGTATAGTCTGTATTCATCTTTAAAGATAGCCGTTTATATCAGTTTTGCTTTTGATCTTTTCTGGCTGCAAATAGCTGTTCTGCTTTGGAAGCACTTCCAGTAATGTTAGATTCCTGTGTATTTTAATTTTCTTCATCGAAGGTGTTTTCATCTTTTGATTCTATTCTTTTGAAGTGCTCAATTGCTTATGGGGCATGAAAGGTGGATAGTATGTAATGTCCATATCTTCTTTTAACTAGGATGCATTCATCATTACATATTAACATGCACTCACATTAAATATTTCTGGAATTGCTTTGTTAGAATGGGGTGGGAAGCACTTTGAGCATGCCTAAAGTGCGCACCCTCTTGAATTACACAGATGTCACGCCTCAGTAAGACTCTGTATGAATCTGAATTTAATCGCAGACCAGTGCCCAGATTTGTGTGATGTAGTTTACTTTATCTAGTAGGCTGGATACCGCAGAATGTTAAAACTACATACTTGTTTAACTTTTATCAGTGCATGTATACTAATTAATCTGGCATAGAGGATGTTAGACAAAATGTGGAAGTTAAGAGTCACCCGTTATTAACATATTTGAAATTCAAAACAAATCTAGGGCACATGGATGGGAGCCAGAAATTTTGTATGAAGAGATAATATGTAGAGTTCTGTCTTGTTCTTAGGAGCTTAACAAGTACTAGCTTGTTATTTATATCACTGAGCTAGCTTCTTAATGAAAGAGCATATAGTTAATAGTTAATAACATCCAACAGGCACAGCATATTTTACTATTTTGGAATGTGGAAATTACTTGTCATGGAATTTTCGTAGACGCCACCTTTAGTGTCCCTTTTTTTAATGTAAGCATCTTTTCCTATTTGTACTAATAATGAAAATAGTTCTTTCTTAGTAATTGTGTAATTAGCGCTGATCGTCAAGCGCATAACCTTGTTGCTCCATCACTAAAGTTTTATTCTGTTTGTTGTGAATCGTATTTTTGTTAAAGGTACCCAGAACCTAGCATACGACCGGATGACAGCCGTTATGGTGACAACCCAAATAGGCTTCAACGTCACACACAATTTCAGGTTCATATCTTTTGCAGTTTGCTGTTTAACTGATTGTATCTTAGCATGTAATGAAAAGTATCAAGACCTTTTTGCGTTTTTCCCAATTCACAGGTCATCTTGAAGCCTGATCCTGGAAATTCACAAAATCTCTTTATACATAGCCTTTCAGCATTGGGTAAGTATGCATTTTTTGTTTGTCTATTTCTTTCTTGAAACCTAAGACACCTCATGCAGTTTTAGGCTACATATTCCTAAGTCCTAAGACTCCTAACTAGAATTGCTTTACTTTGAGTGTTGCTAATTTCTATCGTGCATTTGCAACCCTTCATAGAGTGCTACAGAAAACCGTGCTTCCTTCCATAGTTGGCTTTATGCTTATAGTATAGTATTTCATGCATAATTTAAAAAACCCTGAGAGTAGGGTTTGCTTGGTGCACTATATTAAATGATCTTATGCAAGTGACATCCTTATGAATTGAATGCTACAACTATTATTGTCCTATAGGTCGGATAATTGCCTAACTATATGGTCCTGAGGTTCTATCAAAATATAAGAAAAAACTGTTGTTAGATTATGGCCTTCAGTAGCAGAAACATTTAAGAAAATTAATCCCATCTTCTTAGCTTAGGTTGTTGATGTGTTCAAAAATGTTCGTTGTAAATATTGATGCTTTCTTTGAGATTTTGCTCGCGTATATTGCAACTGCATTTAATTGAAAGGTGCAAAATGGCGTAGTGATTTTGCTTTCATAAAGCCTTGCACTTTTATGCACTTTGATATAAGGCATTAATTGAACTATCCTCATATGAAGCATTACAATTTATCAAATATATTCTTTAATAAGAGGGTGAACATGGATTTCGAACCCTGCCCCACAAACCGGTCCTAGTGGTCCAACCATTAGGTTAGTGGGCTTTGACGTTAACAAATGTCATTATCAATATTGTCATTACTAGTTTGTATACAGTTTAAATGGACTACTTACAATCCATGTTTAGTTATAGCATAACATATTTAAAAGGTAGAGCTTGATGCTCTTGAATAAATGTCCCCTGCTTCACCCACATAGAAAAAGAAAAATAATTTTTACTTTGACTATCGCCTAAAGCATGCTATCGGTTTAATGGTGCTCCATGCCTACTTAAATGGATAGGTAACGTTTCAGGCCGATCCCACCTTATCTCAGTTTATTCTGAAATGCATTTTGATGATAACGAGCTCCTATCTTTGGACCACAAGAATCATGATACATTTAGCATGAGCAAATCACACTAACTATTGGTCTTCTTATGGGTCTTCTTCTCAGGCATCGATGTAAATCAGCATGACATTCGTTTTGTTGAGGACAACTGGGAAAGTCCGGTAATATTTTAATTGAGTTATATCTCTTTTCTGTTTTGTTCCTTTTGTTTTATTGATCGAAGTGCTGAAATCAGGTTGTGATGTTAACATGGTTTGTTTTGACCATTTGTCCTGCTTCATGGTCACTACCTTGCTACTCCGCCTAATTATAGATGCAGTGTTAATGGCATATCACACGCAATAGGGTCAACAATTAGTTTTTGACAGCAGTTAATTTAACATGAGACTAAGCTGTTGCACGGCCTTAACTTATCATGTGTTTCGTTATCGTACCTTGAACTTCCCAATGCAACATTTTATTTAAGGGTTAAAATTGCTATCTAGATTTGATGTAAAGCCCAATCGTGTAACGAAGACTTTGAAATTCGTTCACAAGGCACAAAGAGGCTACATTATGCATGGTTATGTGTTGTTTGGCACAGCCTGTGTTGGCGACACGTGCACAGTTATCGACACTGTACAAGCTAACACGATACGTGCCGAAAACGTTAAATTTGAATTTTTAATTTAATTTGATTTTCTTTTTTGAAACAAAATAACAAATAAATGTATATCGGCACGTATCTGAATTTGAGCTGACAGAAACTCGCTCAGCTCGGCATTGAAAACCTTGCTTTATTGTAAAGGATCACCACATCAGCAAATCTGATGTCGAATGTGTGAACTCAGTTGTAAAGTTCAAAAACAAAAAGGAGAGCTTTGGATAGCTCAAGGATCAAAGTGAACTATAGAGAAAATGTTTGAGGAATATTTCTAGAACTAATTTCTTTGTTTTCCTTTTTCCTTTCTTTAAGAGCTAAATCAGGGCAGTATCTAACTTGTGTTCACACATCTTTGGTGAAACTGTACTACTATTATCTAGTTTATTTGTATTTATATGTTTTGTAGGTTCTTGGTGCATGGGGATTAGGCTGGGAAGTATGGATGGACGGGATGGAGATAACACAATTTACGTACTTTCAGCAGGTATCATACCAATGTGCTTCAATGCTTGGTATCTATGCTTCAAATTTAAGTTGTTTTCAAGTAGGTACTGAAAGATGAAATTCATCAAATATGGTATGACTTGTTTCAGGCTGGAAGTCTGCAATTGCAGCCAGTTTCAGTTGAGATAACTTATGGTCTTGAAAGAATCCTTATGTTACTACAGGTATATCTCGGGTAATTATTACCACTTATCTATGCTAACTCTCCTCAGCTGCAGTAATTGCCACGATTCATGTGATGTATGGTTATGCATATAAGCATATGCATGTCCGTTGGATGGAACATTTATGGGCATATATAGACCCAGCTAAAAACCTTCGCTTTATTTGATAACCTCTGAGATTTATAGAGTCAAACTTGGTTTCTTTGATTTTTCCTACGCACCGTGTCAGACACATATCTAACACTTCTAAATGAGTGAATGTACTTGTATATGATTTTTAACTATAGTAAAAACATGAGAAAAATTGGCACATCTGTGTCGAAACAATTCCCACAAGTGTAACACTTCTAGTAAGTCCAAGTAACATAGGTCACATCACTACGAACATATCATTCCTTTTTATTTTTGTTTGGGGGGGGGGGGGGGGGGGGGGGGTGGTTGGGGCAATGTTTTAGCTAGCTAGAGATAATCAGTATGTGCATTGTCCCATGTATGAATATGTACATCTCTAGTTCTCACACCTAGTATAATGTTTTAACATCTTGCAAAGAATACTTCTAGGTGCAATTCATGCATAAATATGTGTGTAATCTTACGAAGAGTTTTCTCATGCTTTCTAGGGTGTTGATCATTTCAAGAAAATTAAGTACTCAGACGGAATTACATATGGGGAGCTCTTCATGGAAATTGAGTAATATTATATCATGCTTTTCTGTTAACTTATGTGGTAATGCAATTACAACTTAGTTTGGACTGTAGTGAGCCCTAGTAGCTTTTATTTATTACTTTATCATCTTTCTGGTGGGTTGGTAAAATTTTTCTTGTTTGAGAATATAAACCTTGTAGCTATTATGATGCCTTTCTAGCTTTTAGCCTATTCTTTCTTGCAATTACGTCTATTGGTAGAACGTTGATGAGATTTACATGACTTCATCAATTCTATAGTAGGCTTCGCTTGAGTGTTGGTTGTCTGCTTATCAACAACCTAAGGAATTTTGTTGAATCCTTCTAATTCAAAAGATTGGTTGCTTCCACTGTAGAAGCATGGCCACTGTAATTGTGTTCTTTGCTATTGACTTATGGTTCTTGCTTAAATTAATATTTATGATTAACATATAAAGAAGAGATAAACGTCATTTGGATATATGTCACATTCTATTGCATAGATAGGAAGGTACATTTGCCCAGCCAAAATTTTTATGCTATATGAATACTACATTTTGAACTTCACACAAACTTCATTTACATGGTGAATTTTTGAATGCTGATGCTGTTTGGGGCCTTCTTATTATATGGGCATAATGCTTTTGCTTCCTTTTTCTATTAAGGTTTGGATTTTGACGTGAACTATCTGCATAAATCAACCTAACTTGCAAATTGATTCTAGCTCTTTGTGATGCAGAAAGGAAATGAGTGCATATAACCTAGAACATGCTAACGTCCAAAAAATTCAGAAACACTTTGAGGATTTTGAGGAAGAGGCTCGCTCCTTGTTGAGCTTAGGACTTGCCGTTCCTGCGTATGTATAATAGTTAACTCAGAGAACACATTGTTATTTTTGTTTAGCTAGTCCTAAAATGACTCTTCCAATTGGCTTATTTTGTAATGTCATAGGTATGATCAACTTTTGAAGGCCTCCCATGCCTTCAATATATTGGATTCACGAGGCTTTGTTGGTGTGACTGAACGCGCTAGATATTTTGGTCGAATGCGCAGGTGAATGCTATCTCTTCTAGGTTATTCTTATGTGCTAGTTCAGGGACTAAAAATTAGTATTATTCTTTGCATTTTTTTTTTTTTTTTGAGATTAACAAGGGAAAACCCCGCCTACATACGGCGTACATCGATGAGACCCGCACGACAAGTAAAAACTCAGGTGCCTGCCTATATGCTTCACCATCTGCGGCAGCTCCTGTTGCACATCATCCATACTGGCTTGCCATTGGATACAAGTGAAATATTAAATATAGTGAAAATATGTTACTCTTCCACAAATTTGTATCCGATCAACTTTCTTGGTTGACAATGTCTGACAATTTCTTAAAACTCCACTACTCTATTGAGTGTCCTGTGTTATATACCAAGTAAAAAAAAGTCCGAGTTGCATGAAAACATGGATCAGGAGCCGAGTCCGGAGTTGAATCAGAGTTTAGGATTGAATTAGATTTATATTAGGTTTATTATTTGGATGATATCTTGTAGACAATCTTTGTATTAGAGTTTTATTTGGAGATTATATTAGAAGGATATTTAAAAGAGATATATGGTAGGAATCTAGAGGGGCAGTCTATAAATATACGATGTACTCTTTATTTTTATTATGGAAGAAAAATAGTTTCTTTTAAATAAATTAGTTTGTAGAAGTAGGGTAATGTAGTGTCGTATGAAGACATGTAGCAAGGGCCGAGTCTAGAGCGGAGTCGGAGTTTAGGGTTAAATTGAATTTATGTCAGGTGTATTATTTGGATAATATCTCATAGCAATATTTGTATTAGAAAAGAGCTTTGTTTGGAGTTTGTATTAGAAAAATATGTAGGAGAAATATATGGTAGGAATCTAGAGGAGTAGCCTCTATCAATTTGCGATGTACTTTTTTTTTTTGATTATGGAAGGGAATAGTGTATTTTAGATACATTAGTCAGTAACATTAGTGTAATTGTAGAGCTGTCACGGGCCACCGATGTTTCGCTCGCCGCATTCGTGCCACCGGCGGGAGTTGACCTTGTCAGTTCAAAACAGTTGGTATTAGAGTAATAGGTCTAACCCTCGCCACCGCTATATTGTGCTAGTTATCTCCATTGCGAAATTCCACCTATTCTTATCAGAAAAAGAAGAAGAAGAAAATAGAGAGCTGTAGCCAATGCTGTCCCACTGCCGCAATCGAGTTCCAGTCCCCGCCGCCGCTTCTTGCCATCTCCAGTCACTGCCTCTGCTCGTCGAACGTCGATGCTGCTGCCGCAGGTTGCAACCACCGACGCCGGATCCCTTCAAAACTCAACCCTACTGAAAGCCTCTACTCCTCCAATGCCGACGCCACCTGATCCTGTGCCCTCTCTTGTCACGTCATCTTCGTCTTTGTCTCTGCCTCCGGCGCGAGGCCCATCGTATCTTGCATCTGTCAGAGGAACAAAAAAAAGAAAAGAAAAGGCCAGTTACAACCCTTAAAAAAAGAAAAAGCTTGTCTACAGCCAAAAAAAATAATGGCACCTTACTGAGACACCACAAACTGCGCCCTACATCCCACCGCTATTTCGAAATAGCTCACCATCACCTCATAATTCCCACTATCCGTGCCTACTATTGTTCCTGCATTTATCGCCACATACACCGTTTTAGTCTCTTCCCTAACAGTGGCCGCAACTATACAACGATTACTAGCCATTGATGCCATCCCATGTGCCTCACTGTAAGTATTGCGACCTATCATCTCTTGCCTATAAAATAATGAAAAAGATTGATGATATGATTTGAATAACGGGTGATATATTCGAGAAAATGATCAAACAACTTGAAGATCACATGAATAATTTGTGCTTTCAAGACCTCCACACCCTCCGAAAATATGATTCAGTGGCACAATATTGGATTATATTTACGAGACATAAAGTTGATTTTCACTTCCAAGTCCGAACAACAAATTATCGACATATTCGTTGATGGTCTCAATAGCAATATTCAACTGGAATTAAAGCGAGTCGGTACTCAGTGCACTACACTATTTTTACTTACCGATTAGTTTTATTTTCGAGCTATGCCAAAGTGGTGGATATTTTGAAGAAATTAAAGATGGTCAAAGTGATGAACTAAAAGATATCGATCGAGAACTTCCTACATCTACTGGCACTACACTTCGGTTACACATACATTCCTATGCAGGTCTCAATCATCCATTTTATCGGTCATAACCACTAGCAATTTATTCGACATATTAATTCTTGTGATTCGAACGGCGTCAACATTTAGGAGAATCTGAACATGTCAACCTTGCGGAGAAGGTTGTTTTCCAGAGAGGTGTCATGTATTAGGTCAAAATGGTCCGAGCCACATGAAAACATGGATCATGGGTCAAGTCTGGAGTTGAGTCATAGTTTAGGGTTGAATTAGATTTATGTTAGGAGAATCATTTGGATACTATGTTGTAGGCAAAATTTATATTAGGAATTAGTTTTATTTTGAGATTGTATTATAAGAATATTTAGTAGGAATATATGATAGTATTCTAGACCAGTAGCATCAATAAGTATGCTATGTGCTTTCTATTTTGATTATGAAATAATATAGTTTATTTTAGATACATTAGTCTGTAGAATGAGGGTAATTGTAGAGCTGCAACCGGACCGCAGTGTTACCCTTCATGCGTCTGGGCTGCCGATGGTAGCCGGCCTGATTGGTTCATAACATCCTGCTTTATGTTTAAGCAGAAAAACTTAGGTGGTTAGGAATAAAGGATCAGGATAAAGGATCAACTCTAGGGTATTTGGGCACACGTGGTATTTTTCGTGGGGAGGACGGGCTAGCTTTTCTCAGTTATTAGTATTGTTGTTGGCATTGTTATTGTTGTTAGTTAATTGATGTTTGCTTCTAATATATTTGCTTACAAAGTATGCAGCCTAGCTCGTGAATGTGCACGGCTTTGGGTAAAAACGAGAGAGAGTCTTGGGTATCCTTTGGGCATCTTTACAGAAGCAACACTGCTTAACGACGCTGATGATATTGTAGATAACTTGAAGAAGGTCAGACTCCTGCCAGTATAACGGCTAGTAATTATAAGTTTATAATTAACTTTCGACGAGTTTTTTGATGAACTTCATTCCTTTTTTAATCTGACATTTATGTCCAATATTTCAGCAGCTTAGGGGAATTTCTTTGTGCAAGTAATAGATCGTATTACAAAATGCATTCTTATTATACCATTAGAAAAATGGTGGAATCTTGCTTTCAAGTTAAAGTGATGAATAATAGATAACTGAAGATAGGTTTTGACATAGGCTCATAAAATGAAGTCATTATGCTTTTCCTTCTCCTTCATTTGTACTATTTATTGTTGATCCTTAGTGTCTAACTTTCATATGACATTATTATTACTCATCACTAAGCACCATTACTTAGAACTTGGGAGATGGAGAAATGCCGCAACCCTTGTCTGAGTTTTCAGCTAGCAGCATTGATATGATCAAATAAATTAGGTGCAACATTCCTTAAAGAATTAGACAGATGTTCATGTTGACCAAGTTCAGCTTACTTTCTTGATGCATATTCTTTTGGGCTGCTTTTTATCTCTCATGTTACTGCAATAGGGTGGCACGTATCTTCTTTTTGAATCTTTGGGCAGTATTTTAGAGTTGCTGCAATTGATAATGTTTATTACTGTCGTCTCTTCTTTCTAAATAAGTATTTATTACTGATTGGGTTTGCTCTCATTTGAGGTAGCATACAGCACAGCTGGTAGAGTAACTCAAAGAAACCCTTTCTTTCTTTTCTCTTTTTTCTTTCTATCTTTTCTGTAAAAGTTATGTACCCGATATGACTACATGCTTGAATAAATTACTTCGTTCCCTGCAATCTTTGTTTCTTTCTGGGTATGAGTGATTGGTTACATGTTTTTGGTAGGTGGAAGAATACGCTAGGGCATTTGTTCTTGAGGTTGGTACAGAAGAGATGCCACCCAATGATGTAATTGATGCTGGTGAGCAAGTATGTTGCAGTGAGCGAAGTTCTTGTATTAGTAATGTTCATCTTTCTTTTTTTTTTCTTTTTTCTCTTTATTTGTTCATAAAGTACATAACTTGTGTTTGTATAAATTTGGAGGAGGCATGTTACATCCAACACTAGGACTTTCCTTTAGAAAATATTAAAGAAACTTTGGTTGCTGTCCCTTGATGTAGGAGATGGTGTTTTGGTTTTTTCTATTTTTGTGTCTTTTGCTCAGTTTTATTTGTAACTTCTTTGTTGCTATGCAGCTTAGCAGAGCAATTATTCAAATTCTGGAAAAGCGACGATTATGTCATGGGCGAGTTCTAGTAAATGGTACACCACGACGGCTGGTGGTATGTTTTTTTTTTTTTTTTTTTTTTGGGCGATAAACTTGAGTGTTAACTTGGTTGCTACTTAGTTTATTTCCTCATTTATTACACCCTTCATGTTGTCTCTCCTCCATGTTTGGCTGTACTTTTTCTTGCTTTTTTTTTTTTTTTTTTTTTGAAGTAAACTAACATGGTTGTGGTTTGGGGCTCTGTAAATAAATAATTACATGTGTTTTTGGTATTCTCAATTGATGAAAAAGGCATACAACTAAAAGTGAAAAACCATAAAGGAAGTCTTGACTGGCATTGAGAAGTTAAGTGATCCTCTCAAAGATTCTGGACTTCATTGCAATTTGAAACAAAATGGCAGAAAAATTCATCAGCAAGCTGTACTTCATCTTTTTTTTTCCCCCCTAAGAATTCATTTTGAGAAGATATTGACAGAGTAAATAACATGGAGAGCTGGGAATTAGACCTTCGATCTTTATGCTAGGGCTAAGGTGCCATATGACTCCACCAAGTGTGACTGGCAAGGGTACATGATCCAGTTGTTCAAATAGGTTGGATTTTATGGATACTATATACTGGGATCGATCGAGTTCAATGATTTAAGTTCCATATTTATTTATTATCATGCAATTTTTTTCCTTCATACTTCTTAACCATCTCTTGATCTTATAATGGTCGGCCACCTAGTTCATCAAAAAGAAAAAGGTTACCACAATGAATATTTGGAGCGAATGCCTATTAACCATTAAGAAACGTTAAGTTTCGGTTCCTCTCCTGGCAGTGAGTGCTCTGGGTGTTTATCTGTGTAGCTCGTCTTCTTTTGTCTTGTCCAACTTATTTGCATGTCTGATTGTGGCTGATCATTATGGTTTCATTAATCTCGAGTCCTTTTTTTGGTATTACTCCTGCTATCCACTATAGAAAAGGATTAGATCAGGATATTATACCCACTTTTGATATACTAGCACATCCAGCAGTTAACTCTGAAACAATGAACAATGTTATTCTTTCAGTTAATTTAATTTCTTTCATATGATGGGTGTCTGTTCTAGAGAATATTACTAAGCAGAGCTTGTGTTTTGAAACTAACTTTCGAAGTGATACAAGAGCATATCTATGTTTTTTCTCCATCATGGTTTTAGGCTAACCTGTTTCAGTTCTCGGGAATATTACTAGTTAGAGCTTGTGACATTGAGACTAACTTTTGTAGTGATGCAAGATAACGTTGTATGTTTGTTCTTCATCAAGGTTTTAGGTTGCGATGTGGCATGTGCTGGCATGGCGAAAAGTTTCATATACCTTAAAAAAAGAAGAAAATTGAGGAAGAAAAGGGTTGCCTACCTATTGATCCATTTCTATGGTAAAACCATGGTTTACATGCCGCCTGTGCTGGGTCACACCTGTATATGTTCCGATACTTATCGTCACAACAGGAACTGGCATGTACCAGCACGACAAGTGCCGAGAAATCTTATTTTTAATTTAAAATTTTAATTTTGAATGAATATATATCAGCATGGCTGTCTTTCACGGTTAGCATGTGAAAATATTTGAATTAACCAAAAATCACTTGGCTTCACACTTAGAACTTTAGATAAAACACTTTATATTCCTAAAGAGATAGAGAAGAAGAAACTGAAGAGAAATATAAGCGAATAGAAGAATAAAAAGAACTGCGTGTATGCCAACTCATCGCCGTCATTGTTGCCACAATTGCAGCTCTCTCTCTCTCTCTCTCTCTCTCTCTCTCTTTTAATTTTTTATACCTCATCAATTTTCACCGCATTCGCCTGTCTTTTGACTTCTTTTTTTTTTTTTATAAAGTATAACATGTTCCCCTAGCTTTCAGCTAGGAGTAAGAAGAGTCCCGCGCTTGTGCTTGATTCTTTTATGTTATGTTTATCTTTTGCAATATTATTTTGTTTGTACCAATGTTAGAAGTATCTTTATGTGCTTTCTTGGTTGGCACATGCTGAGATACGAGTTCATTGAAAACACGGTTCGAATCGTTACCAAAAATCTTTCTCCATACTACCTCCTTGTTTATGCAGAGAATTGTTCCATTGGGTTCAACATGTTGGCGGGGAGAGTAGCATGTCCTGTTGGTTGACTTTGATGATTCCAACTATCGCCTTTGTCTTTTGCTTCTTATGGGTGGAGGTTGTTGTTATCTTCAGTGCCCATGACAATGATAAAGCACCTTTTATCCAAAACAAGCATCAGTTCAAGAAATAGAAGATAATCTAGCATACTCAATTAGTTTCTATCATGTTTAAACCAAAATTACATGTAAGAAGTTCTATTTATTATAACCTCCAATATGTAAGGGGGGATGAGGTAGTAATCCTAGGAATGAATTACATGGTGTTCTAGTTTAGCACACTGTATACACCCAAAAGAGTTTCATCATATAAGTTAATAATTTCTAATTTTGTCTCTCTTATTTTCGCCTTCCTAGTTAAATACTATTTTTTTTTTAAAAAAATAGAGATCTTGTGTCCTATCCCATGGCTTGAGTGAATGACTTCTGATACAACTTGTCTCATAACATAATTTGGTTCTTGAAGTTTACATGTAAAATTAGGCTTATTAGAAATTTCTGAACTTGTCTTTGAATTTACTGAAGATTTCTACTAGATCCTTATACGGCTATTAATGTGATTGAAGGAAGTTTCTTGGAGATGAAATCTGATGCACCTCACATTTTAAAAAAGGGGAATTCCATCAGCCCTAAATTATTTGGGACTTCAACTTGGCAACTTGATCCCAACAAGTTAACTTGGCAACTTGATCCCAACAAGTTCCGCCTTTCACAAAACCGGCTGCGACACTGTAGACGTTTGCAACACCTACTTTGACCCTGTGATACATTTAACCATCCTCCCCCAACCAAAAAAAGAAGAATGTTGCAATACTTTTACCTATTGATTGTTATAGCTTTTTCTTGTGATATCCTCTTTTTGTAAAATACGAGTATGGTCGGTGAATGATGGTTTTCATAAAAGCAGATTTACATTGAGGAACTTAGTTCTAGACAGCAAGAGAATGTGATAGAGATTCGAGGTCCTCCATCAACGAGAGCGTTCGATGATCAAGGAAATCCTTCCAAGGTTTGATTTTGAATTTTCTGTTGGTTCTTTCAAAAAAAAGGAAATTTCTGTTGGTTTCTAGGATTTACATGTTCAGCCATTATAGTTACTCAACTACATTCTCTAACAAAAGTCCAATTCAAAGTAGAAGATAAGTGAACATAAAATTCAAATGATGCTCTAGTATAGGTCCAGAAAATATCATTTTAATTTTAAATGTTCTAAGTAAAATCCCACCAAATTAAGCATAGGCAAGCCTTTAGAGTACTAAATCTTGCAACAAGTGTCCTGAACTCTGAGAGTTTGGACATAATGGAAATATACAAAGTCGTCAGCTAGATAAAAAAGAGCTACACTTAAAACATCAAAGGATTGAAAAGAAGAACAAAAAACAGCAAAAGATGTGATTGGAAATTCACATGATAATGCTAAATTATAGCTTCCTGCCAAAAGTTACTAGTGCACCTTCTGCTTTGTCCTTAAAATTCTTTAGATACTTAAACATGCATTGCGGAATATTTACTATTGTGATGTACTGTGGTAAAATGAAAGAAGAAGATCATAACTGTCATATATTAGACAGTGAAAGATTGCCGTTGATGCTCCATTAAGTCAACATCTAAGTTTTTTTTTTATCATATATTTGGGCCTGAGATGTGGCAACTGTACATTAATCATTGTTTATTAAGTATTTTTCCTAGAATGTCTTTTTGGAGATCAAATCAAATTAAAATCACAACTAAGGTACAATTATGGAAAAGAAAAGGATTATTAATGCCAGAAAAAAGGATAAAGCAAGATTAAAACACAAGAGATCAAATATTCGTCATTTCCTAGTTTTTAACCCATTATTCACCTGAAATAGTCCACCTAGATACTAAGTGGAATTTCACCTTTGTCTTACCCTGCTCCCTATGCCTATTTAGAAAGATATAGTTTTTTAATTCATTTTTGTGGTGTATTACTTTGTTCTGTCACTGAAAAAAAAAACCCTAAAAAATATGTTCAAAGTTTCAAACCATAACACAAAAGGTAATATTTCTCATTTTTAGCACTACTGATCCTGTTTCAGTAAATAGGCTTTTAGTAACACAAAGTTATTTCCAAATGTAATTAGGGAAGAAATTATATACACAAAAAATTATGATCCTACCAGCACCTCCTCTACCTCACTCTTTTGCACCTCCTCATCCCTTTATGATCTCTATCGGACATTAGGAGGCCCTGGATGGGCAGATTTACAAGATGAAACATTTCCAAAAGCAATTATTGCATCTATCAAATTCTTGATCTTTCTTTGAGAGTAGTGATTTAGAGACTTCTGGATCAGTGGAAGATCAATAAGTTGCTTAGTATTTAGGCCAGAGGACCATTAGCCAAGATTAAAAATTATCATTTCAAGATACAGTCAATTTTCAGTTTGGAAAGAACCAAGCTGTTGTGGCTAAACCATGCTACTGGTTGACAGGAATAGATTCTTCTTTGAATTAATTGGTCACTGAGGTACTCTTGTTTGATGATTTTCTTGAGATAATTTGTATATTGATTCCATGCAAAAAATGGGATGTTGTTTGCTATATAATGTTAGGCTCATTTGTAAAGTTGTTCTCCTTTTTGTGTGTTACACAACCCTATATTGCGTTTGATTGGAATCTTTTATAGCTTGACCTTTTGATTATGTAGCTGCTCCGTTCATTCTGTCTTTCTTCATATTGAAGTGAGACTTTGACATTCTTGGACACAAACCCATTGATATTAACTACATTATATTTATATAAACTTTCTTCGATGTTGGTCTAACTACTTGGAAGTTGAAACCCATGATATGGTTATGTTTATAATAATAACTTGTCTGTACTTGAGCAATGCATGAGACTGATGTGAAGAGTTTGGTTATTACGGAATTGGGATTCAACAATGTCTCATGCATGAATTTATATGAATATGTTATGATATTTGCAGGTTAGCTATTCTTTTAGCTTCTTTTTTTTCTTTCTGAAAGATTTAAAATTCTTGAATTCAGCTGAAAACATGGAAGGCATTTTGTTTGTCTTTTTGCTTCAGTTTAAGCTAGTCTTGCAACTTATATCTAGAAGGCAGTATCTATCTGTACTTGGCCTCTGGTAGTCTCTGGTTGATGAAGTACAGTATAGGTTTTATCTGATTAATTGGGTACTCATGTTTGACAGGCTGCAGAAGGCTTTTGTCGCAAACATTCTGTATCAACTGAATGTCTGTACAGGAAAGTCGAAGGTTTGTATTTGCACATAGCATCCATATTCAACCTTTTCTCTGATTATTGTTATTGAAAGACTATCTCTGATATTGTAACGTAATTATACTTTATCAATTGTTTCCATGATACAATCATGGCAAAGCTACTCTTGGGGAGCTTGGAGTTATATGGTGATTCTTCCATATTTGCAAACTAGCTAGCTATTGGTCCATATGACGCAGAGTTATGCCTATAAGATATTTTTAACACATTTTGTATGTATCAGTATGTATGATGAATACGTCACATTAAGCATAGTCAATAGATAGTATAGAAAAGAATGGAATATAAAATAAAGATCTGAAATAAACAGTCCTTTTCTTTTTAATATATACTTTAACACACATAATGGACTCTAGTTTAATACGTTATGCTTTATCTTGCATCTTGTACCTTCTTATTTCTGTCTGAATATTTGTTGTCATGAGCACCATTTTACGTGCCGAGTGGCTCGGTGTTGTACCGCACGTGCCGGATCCGTCAGGATCCGGAATGGATATGGCCTGCGCGACCATTTTGCCGGCATTCTCCAACTTTTTTTAATATGAAATCACTGTTTGTCTTCATTGTGGATGAACAGTGATGCATGCGCCAGGAGTGTGACCTTAATCAGTTGCGTGCCTGGCACGTGACCTAATTAATGTCGCTCTCCTAGGCACGCAACCTTCTTCTTTTTTTTTCTAATTTTATTTGGTAAGTAAAGCAAGTTTTATTGGCTCTGTTCCACAATGACTTTTTTTTTTCTAATTTTTAACTAGTTTTAATTTGTTTATGATTTCAGCTTTTTTTTTTTTTAATATTTGTCCAATCCGCTATGGTGATCCGATACTTCCTACCCAACGGTACTATATAATATTTAGTTATTTACCTAATTAAAAATGGCTGATCCCGATTCTGCTTTCGATATATAAACTTTGAGAAGAATAATAAGAACCGTCGAAGCAGAATCTCTACCATCATCTCCTTTCACCTTGTCATATTGGGCACATGCTATGTCGGCGGTGCCCTTGATATTTTTTCTTTTTCTTTATTTATTTATTGTTTTTATTTTAATAAAAAGATAGAAAAATAACAAGTTATTATCGGCACGGGTCGGCATGGTCGGCACGTTCGGGAAATCTCGAGTTTCAAATTTACTGAAACTCGGCACGGCATGGCGAAAACCTTGGTCATTAGACATTTGATGTGAAACGCTTTCTTAACAATTTGGTGTCAACTCATACTGACCGAATGTTAAGAACTACAATTAGAATTGATTGTTATGGAAACATTTCTTCGTTTTCTATTCTTGATGATGTGTTACTATGTTAGTCTTGTAAGGCCTACTGATACTAAATAAACCACTTCTGTTTGTAGGAAAAATAGAGTATGTATATATTCGTATAAGAGAAACTGCAAAATTTGCTCTGGAGGTATGCTGTTTTACTTCTTCATGTCTGGTTCATGCTTACCTCAAATACTTTGATAACATCCTAATAGGTTACCATTGGAGTTGTGAACTTATTAATCTAACTTGGTGTCTTGCAATCGTACTACTGTCGGATAAGCAGGTGTGCTGCTTCAGTCCAGATGTCCTTGTGGAGGTTTGAACTGAAGTAGATTTAGCTCAGTTGGGTTCCGAATGTCTAGAGTGGTTTGTAAATGGTCATTAGAAAAGAAAGAACGTAACTTTTTTGGTAACGCAGTCAATAGGAAAAGGAAAAGTAAGGAGATAAGAACTATCTATCATTTTGTAATAATGCATATTTAGGTACCTACATGTGTTATCCATCATATCTAGGTACCTATATGTGCTAAAAGTTTTTTTTTTTTTTTTTAAAGCGACACTTATGTTCAGTTTCCTATTGTATTGTGCAAGAAGGAACCATCAGGGTACTACTAAAACCAAAGTCAAGTAGAATTCGGGACTAGTCACCTGATACCCATCTCTTATCAACTATTAACAACATCATTCTAGTAAAAAGTCCCTCCCGAGCTGGGTCCGGTGAGAGGAAGATGTACGCAGTTATGTTCCTGAGGAGGCTAGTGCTATGCAAGCCCTTATCAACCAACAATCGGAACTCTCTTTTAGAGGGATTTAGTCGTCTGAAACTTAACTGCCACCTTAAATCTGCCTAAGTATCTGTCAGATGCACCTCCATTTTGTCTCACTCAATCTAAGCCCCAAACATAATACAGGATAATCATATTTATCTTTTGTGGATGACATGCAAAAATCAAATAGCCTTAAGATTTTTGTTATTTCAAATCAAATGGCCTTTGATATTTTATATATTTCACACAGTTCAACTAAGTTAGAATACTTACTCTAATTTGTGATGTCTTACTTTCCTAATACAACAACATTTTATATCTAGTGACACAACCTTAAGTGATTGTGATAGAGTACTGAATCATTCTTATTCTTGTTGAAATGTACTTATATATTTAGGATGTTTTCATGTAATACAGTCTTATCTACTTAATCTAGGTTTTGGCCGAAGATTTGCCATGCACAATGGCTAAAGTTTCATTCGGAAAATCCATGCGCTGGAACTCACAAGTAAGTCGTTGTGTCTTTAAAACCATAACATGACCACAACGTTAAATATATTATGTAGTTTGAGCTTTTGATTTGGTTAAATAATGAACTTGCAAACCGTGTTTAGGAATGCTAGGAAGTCTGCACTTAGGTGGCAGTGAGTTGTACCACATGTATGTCCTGTCTACAGTTATTCCCGCTTGAAATATGTTTTTATTTAATTTTCAAATTTTCACACACAAAATAACTATATGAAAGTGCCAGAAAATTTCAACCATAGTCTTTATAGCAAGTACATAACTTTAGGTTCAAACTTCAAAATACAGTTGTCGATCATATTCCTATTCTTTTCCTTGCAGGTCATGTTTAGTCGGCCAATTCGCTGGATATTAGCAATGCACGGAGACTTAGTCGTACCATTTGTGTTTGCCGGGCTAGCAAGGTACAATTTTAAGTTGGTTTTTCTGAATTCTTTCCCCTATAAATGCACGTCTGTACATCCTCCTCTTCAAAAATTATTATCTTTATTATTATGTGTTAAATTTCATTTTAGCTGCTATTCGTTTTGATTATTGCATTTTTCATGTGTACTTGTTTTCCATGTTAATTATTATTATGTTGATTTCTTTCTTCTGTACATGTCAATTGTAATTCTGTAGGGAATAACATTTATGTTAGATGACTTATATAGTCATATTTTTAGGTTCTTAATGCCTTAGATATTGAAAAGCATATCTACCTTTCTACTTTTTTTTTTAAGAAGATAGGCCCAAAGGTTCTTTTTTGAGCAAACTGTTTTATTCTTTTATACAATACAAAGGTCATTGTCAAAAACTTGTTTGAATCAAACTATAACTCCTTTAAAACATAATATCTAAGAACTCATCCCCCAATTAACATTTTATATATTCTACTCAAGTCCAGGAACCATCTTATGATGAACAACAAAGCAGCATAGAAATATTGCATAAATGATGAGCCTTCTCTCTCTCTCTCTCTCTCTCTCTCTCTCTCTGCATGTCAGGCTCTACTTCATTTTTGTCAAATTTCAAGTAGATACTGGAATAATTATTTTGGAGCAAGTCTTACTGACCTCTCTGCCTTAGTCTTCACTACTTCCTAGAAAAGTTCAAATAGATAACCTACAGAGATCCTTTTTCCAGCACTCAGTTGGTATTTTGTAGGTTATCTCATATATTTTCCCCACGAAAAAGAACTCCTAAACTTGGAAAACAGCAAATATCTGAATTGCTTGAGTATCACCAACTAAAGTGATAATAACACAAAAAGTTGTAAGAGATGCTGTTGTCTTACCTAATTTGCTGCTGAAAGCAGCGGTTTATTCCTGCTCTCTCCATGCGACCGGTGAAGCATCTGTCTGTGCACAGTTCTTTGCTCATGCAAGCCCAGGCTAATGCTGTTACTTTATTTCTCTGTAGAACTGCTGTTTCGTCTGGCAGGGACAAGTAGGTGTTGTTTCATATTCTTGGATTTGACGAAAACATTGCCTTGCTATTAATTTTTACAATTTCACAGGGTTATGTCTACCGCCATCTCAGTTATTAATTCATGGTTATTGACATAGGAGCTTCTTTTCTTACTTTAAATCTGATATTTAATTGAGAAGTTGCTACTATTAAGTAGAAACTTGTTATGCATAACATTTGAATTTTAGGATATTTATCTCATTCGCTTTTGATGTGCTAGTGGGAACCTATCATGTGGCCTTCGAAACTCATCTTCAGCTACTCTTAAGGTATATACATTAAATACTGTATGTTAATATGCTCACCCTGTTACTTTTAGTAACTGTATGTTTGTGACCAAGTACTTTGAAAATATGTTTTTCATAGGAAATGAACTTTTCGAAATTAATTCAGATAGTTGGTTTACTATCCCTTTGACTATGTCTGCATTTCCTTACCAACAAGTTATTTTGGACCGCAATAGAAAGTGCAAGCATCAATGAAGTGGAATTCGTCGCGTTGCCAAACAGGTGCAAACGTAATTTGATTTGCATGTAATGAGATGATATCAGTTGATTATTTGGGACCAAAATGGACCAAGAATGCGGAAACATTATGTGCAATGCTAGTGGAGAATATATTCTTACCAACAAGTGGAGAAAGCATCCTTACTACCAAGTTAGTTTGGATCCCAATAGGAAGTGAAAATCAATGACATAAAATTCATAGGGATGCCAAACAGTTGTTAAACCTAACATGTAACAAAATGTTAAGTAGATTACTTGGGACCAAGAGGGACCACGCATGCAGAAATCATTTGTGCAATGCTAGTGGAGTATGCATCCCGAATTTGTCAAAGGCCTGCCTCGGGGGGCGCCCCTTGTGCCAACACGCTCGCTCTAGGTCCAGACTTAATATTTTGTTAATAAATCCATCAAATTCAAAGAAATTTGTTTCTTAGTATAACATTAAAAGTTTAAACTTAATTTAACTAATAATTTTTATGTATGTTGTTCTACATTGTGAATAATGTGAATAGTCTTTTATTATATTAAAAAGTGTGCCTCGCGTTTATTAGGTGTGCGCTTTTTGTGCCTAGTCTACATATCCTTCCAGTGCTTCGGTGTGCCTTGCACCTTTCACAACATAGATGCATCCTCATAGCTGCATAGATATGGTACGAGTGAGGGTACCTAACAATTTGTATAACATTTTTATTTCAACATGAGAGGGTACGTCGATCATTGATTAGGTTGGATGTTAGGTCTACAATGCCTTCTCCAGGGCATAGCTACGTACGTCTTATCCTCTATAGATCCCGTCTAGGCGGGACGTATCACTGAGATGTTGTTGTTGTTATTATAGGTCTATAGTGCAAAGTGCAACCAACCTGAGCAAGCACACCGGCACGTAAATTTGCATGAAAATTGGCCCAACATGCTTAGATGTGTGCGAATTGAAATCTTTAAGGTTTTGGTCCTTGTACTTCGAAAATGAGATCAAAGAATGAAACAATACTTGGATTGCTTAAACATTTCTTATGGTTGAAGTGCGGGTTCTCATGGGCTAAAGCCCATTTAAAGATTGTCCCACATCACCTATGTGAACTTCCTTCTCTAGCTTCTATAGTTCGAGCCTATCCTCTTTCTGTCACGTGATCTTGGGATGGATGCCCATTGTATCACTTACTATCTTTGTTACTTGGACTCTTTGATTTGTCATGCCACTCCCGTGCCGGACATATCTAAGACTTCACATATGTATGGATACTTGGGTATGATCCATCAACTATAGTAGAAATATGGAAAGAGTTGACACATCTATGTCGGACACTTCCATCAAGTCCCATACTCAGGGGCGGAGCTATGTATACGTTGGGGGGGGCGGTCGCCCCCCCCAAAATTCTGGCATATCCTCTATATAAATCAATCTCCTTGCACGTCTCCGCAATTCATCCTCCGTTGATTGCTATTTGTTAAACCTCAGTCGACGAGAAGAAGAAATTAGCAGGGATCGATATAGCAAGGTGAAGCAGAAGATAGGAATGAAGATTGAGGCGTTAGACTTATCTGGAAGACAAGTTGGCGGAGTACACACGGATTCAAACGATGGCATCAGCGGTAATTAGGATGAAGTTCATAATCATTCTTGTAATTCTTTGCAAATTTATGCCTGTTCTAGTATAGTGGTTAGACAATTCGGTTGGGCAGCTCTTTGCAGAATGTCAAGCCCAACTATAATAGGCCATCAAGAGCCCATTGTAAGTAGCTAAATATTCCACTTTGAATAGAATTTTTACTAAATATTCTCAAGTTATCACAGCCCACTGTCCATTGTCTTCCCCACTCGAAAACCCCGCAGACCACCTGCAATTATCCCGTAATTCCGGTTGCTCTCATCTTCGATCTAAGGTTCATCGAACCATCACGGTTCGAGGTATTACACTATGGTTCCGGTTTCTGATCCCGCTACCGAGCAAGGTATTGTCACCGCCTTTGCGCCTTATTTAGATTGTTTCTTGAGGTTCATCACTGCCTTGCGCGGTAGTTTTACAGTATTTCCGTAAGATCGATTGTGGACCACCGGTGGCGACCGCTACCTCTCCCTAATACCGATGGGTTCGCCCCCCCCGACTTTACAATCCTAGCTCTGCCACTGCCCATACTTTTAACAAGTTGAAATACATAGCTTATTATAATAATTGACCGTGATTCTTTGTTGTCAACAAAGCTACACTAAAAGCATTTGGTGGCATGAGTTAGTGTTAGTCCATTGGTTCCTTGCATGGAGATGATCCTTATTATTGAAGCGCAAAACAAGGCTTGCAAGAGCAGATGGGATGGATTGGTTTGATTTCATTATGCGTGGGGTTAAACGTGATCAGATTGTTTCAACTAAGCTCGCTGTCTTTGACCCTCCAAATAAAGACCAAGCTCATTCCACTTTCAGCTTGGCTGCTTTGAAAAATGTGGGATCGCGTATGATAACAGTGCTCTAAGCTGAAAGCCTGCACTTGGAATTCAAGGTTCACTTTTTTGGCAATTTCCATGTGCAGCCATATGATGTGATGACTCAAACACTAGACATTTGACTTTCTCCCTTAAACTTCCACGGGTTTAGTTGCTTCACCATTGCCAAAGTACTGATCTTCACGGAGATATCATGTTTGCTTTCAAAGTTCATTTAAGGCACTTTGTGCTTCTGTACTCAATTTAATTGATGATTTATCTGTCCAAATTTATTTTACATGGTTACATGTTCTGTTTGATGTGTCTCGGATACTAAGAGGTCTTGACATTACCAGGTTGGAAATGCAGAATCCTACATGGATGCAATTAGGAAAGCTGGAATCTTGATTGATATGAAGGTTTGTTCATGCAACGTATTGTGCAGTCATTTAAATAATCCTTTCTTGTTAAACAAATGTAACTAGCTCGTTTTCAATGTGTAATTAAATTTCCACGAAAAATTTACTAATGAGATGGCTTAGCAGTTCTTTCTAACTGATTTCTTTTGATGTAAGCTACTTAGTTATTATAGTTTGTGTTAAAGTTGAAATACAACTTGGTTTATTGGCTCTAGGAGACTGCTATACTACTTGGGAGAACTTTTCCATGTGTAATTCATTATCTCTCAGAAAGGGAAGCAAGTGCTTTTTTGACATCATAGTTAGTAAACTAATATCTGTATGCTCCTGCATGTGATGCAGTGATGAACAGATCTTTTTGATAGTACTTAGTAGTTGTCAAATTAATTGCAGGAGCGAAAGGAGAAGATATTGGAGGATTCCATTTTACTTGCAGAAAGTGTATCTGGGCAACCTATTATGCAGGATAGCGTACTTGAAGAGGTACCGTTGTTGTTGCACATTTGTAAGTACATGTTTGGGCGATGTTTTGATCTTTTGTTCTTGAAAACTGCAGGTTGTCAATCTCGTTGAGGCACCTGTGCCGATACTTGGGAGTTTCAGTGAATCCTTCTTAGAACTTCCTAAAGATATACTTATTACAGTAAGGAGGACACACTTTGACAATAGACGTTTCTAGATTGTTGTGAAATCTTGAAAGTTCTAGGAGTACAAAATCCCTCAATGCATATGGATGCAGACAAGCTGGTTAAAACTTTAAAGTACCTACAATTCCTTAAATGCATATGAACCCAAAAATTCTAGTTAAAAGAATTGTGAATTGTTAGGAAATGTGAATTTCAAACTCCTTGCTCCGACATGTAGGTGCCTAGTGGCCCAACCACTAGCTAGTGTACTTTGCCAATGAGGAAGTCGTTTTTACTCTTTGTTGTATATTTTGCTGGAAATATTAGTATCAGTTTCTTATCGATTTGATAATAAGTAACTTTTGTTACCTAACAGCTGTGACTGAATGCTAATTGCCAAACTTTTGATTGGATAGATTTGCAAAGGACATTGAATAGTGAACTCATCTATGTGTACTTAATCTTTCTTGGATCTCCATTTATTGAACCTTGGACCTTGTTTTATACTTTTATTCGCCGAACAATTTTACCTGGTAACATTTATATGTTGAAAATGTGCAGGTTATGCAGAAACACCAAAAGTATTTTGCAGTAACTGACAAATCTACTGGCAAGCTTTTACCTTTTTTTGTTGCTGTAAGAGTGCTTTGGAAAACCTTGTCTAAGCTCAAGAGACTGTTTACTGCCTGTCATTGATTACGTTCCAGTTTTAACTTCTCTCAGATTTACATTTATAGGTTGCAAATGGCAATATTAATGTAGCAGTAGTACAGAAAGGAAATGAAGCTGTTCTACGGTATGTAGATCAAAATTTCGCCATTACTTTGACATGACTAAGGTAATATTTAGCATCCATAGTGTAACTTGGCATTATTGTTTAGTGCGCGATATGAAGATGCAAAGTTTTTCTATAAGCTGGACACTAAGAGGAAATTTTCTGACTTTCGAAGCCGTCTTAGTGGGATTCTATTTCATGTAAGTTTGGAAAAGACATTTTCAAATGATTTTAATTATTATGACAAACTAAATCATAAGCTTCAACAGGAAAAGCTGGGAACAATGCTCGACAAGGTGTCGCGTATACAAAAAACAGTTAGTAAACTGAGCATTGCTTTAGATATTGAGGCAAGTTCACTTCAAATTGTTGAAGATGCTGCAGAACTTGCCATGTCAGATCTTGCTACATCTGTTGTTATGGAGTTTACTGCACTTTCTGGTGTAATGGCACGCCATTATGCTTTGAAGGATGGCTATTCTGAACAGGTACACAAAAATTGTCCTCGCATTTGCTATATTTTGAATATATCTTTGTAGGTGAACTAGATCTGTGCAACTGTTGGAATTAAATAACTTATAAACTGAAACTTCCTCTTCTTCTGTTTAAGCACCATTCCTTGTACATTAATACCTTAGTACTATGCATATGCATCCAAAAGCGCAAATTGATTGGACATTCTCTAGTTTCCCTTCCCCCCACATGATGTATCTATTCAACATTTACCTTAACCTTTTTGGTGATATAACTTTTTGTAAAGGAAAAGAAAAATCAAAATAAAACTGAAGGGAAAAAAAAAAGCATAGAAAAAAGTATGACTATCCTTCTATCTATGTAAAGGTCTCATTTAGGTTGTATGTAATATGAAAACCATCAAGTCAAGTAATTCAACATTATACCCAAGTATGCAAAATGCATTAGTGGAACTTTTGGGTTTCTATTTTCCCATCACATATTTTAACATGAAATAGCGCATTAGCCTAGTGGTTGGAGTACTTGGCACCTGGTGTGGGGACAAGTTTGAATCAACAATCAGTCTTTCGCATGTGCCCTTTGATCTATGAAAAGCCCTTGTACTTTTATGCAACACAACCATTCATTTAGAAGTCCAGCATTGCATTTATTCCTAAATTGTAGACTATTATCTAGACAGATAGGTCAGTGCTATATGGATGAGCATAATTGTTGATGTATTCAATCTTTTTAGCCCATCATGTCTACAACATATGGGTTTGGGCTCATGCTTCCTCTCTTCCTTCTTAGTTTGTTCTTCTTTAAGTTGTTTATATTATAATTACATATTAAGCCATATTTAAGAGTTTTGACTAAACAAGAATCGATGTTTTCTCAACTTCAACTCCTTTTTGAAAGCCAATTTTGTTTATAAAGTTACTATGATTTAAGTTTGAATTTTGAAACCTGAAGATTTTGGAACATGTTTGGTTTATGAAGTAGGATATGAATGATCTAGGACAAAGTTTTT
Source organism: Xerophyta viscosa (assembly GCA_002076135.1). Lineage (NCBI taxonomy): Eukaryota > Viridiplantae > Streptophyta > Magnoliopsida > Pandanales > Velloziaceae > Xerophyta > Xerophyta viscosa. Next base: position 97,540 of record MJHO01000018.1, read on the forward strand.
GTAGCTTATATCAAGGTTTTAAAAGCCGGCACCGAGCGTGCCACTCGGCACATGCAGGAGCTGCCGGACTCCAGCACCGGGACAGTGCCGAGCCGGCCGATACCGTCCCCCTCTCTCCCTCTCTCTCTCTCTCTCTCCCCCTCCCTCTATCTCTCTCTCTCTCTCTCCCTCTCTCCCTCTCTCAACTTTTTTTAGGTCATCCTCCTCGTGTGCCGGTTCCCCTCGCGCACGACCGGTAGCTGTGTGTGACCCATTTTATTTTATTTTTAATTTCTTTAAAAAATTAAATATCTTTTAAAAAAAGAAAATTTTCAAAAAATATAAAATATAAGATAAAAATAAAAAAAAATAATATTTTACTATTGACATGGTCGGTACGTCTCGAATTTGGAATTTATCGAAATCAGGCACGAAATGGCACTTAAAACCTTGCTTATATATTTATGGGTATGTTACAATATTAACCTGTAGAATAAATAAGTTTATTCATCATCTTGAAAAACAATAATTGCTATTTTTAGACATTGATGATTTATTTACACATTTAACTTTTCAGCTCAAAATGAATGTCTCCTTTGTAGAAAAGCTAAGTTTATTGAAGATGGTATGAAGTATCTATCCTGACCCGTGCAATTGCGAAAAAGGAGCAAAATCAGTAAGCACTGGTTATAAACATCTGGTGCTCTGAATTGATAAAATCAACTTGTATTAGAGAAGCGCAAGCATATGAACTGCAAGGACCAACTTTTCCCTGTACAAGGACCATATAGGACTCTTTTTGGTACTTAACCCAAAATCTAAAGCATCAAAAGGCATAGTAGGACTTCTTTCATAAGTGAACCCAATAAGCAAAATTAACTGGCAGAGTCTGCGTTTGTCAGATTAATGTTCTGAGCATATGTAATTCGTCATGTGAATGGCGGTTGTGTTATGTGACTAAAAGCAAGCAATAATAAGGCGTCTTTTCACTCCAGAGTTAAATTTAGTGTCATTGATACTAATTGTTGAGATATACTTCTATTAGCAACGCTTGACATGGAAAGCATGTTATCACTTGCCCCATTTCAGCTTCAGATTTGTTTCTTTGACACATAACTTGGATTAATCTTTGATCCACATATAAATCTGCGTTCATTGTTAAGATTGCAGAAGCATTATTTGAGATAATGCTGCCAAGGTTTTCAGGGGATGTGCTTCCCAAGACTGATGCAGGAACCGTCTTGGCCATAGCGGATAGGTAACTGTCATTTGTTCTTTATGTAACTCAAAAGCATTGCTCATATTGTTATGTCCTATATAAAATTTGACCAGTCAATAATCGTGAATTTGCATGATATTTGACAATCACTGTGAAAAGCGCAAAAAAATTCTTGCAAACTTCTATGATATTCTTTTATGGCATTGGCTACTGTACTGTTGCTTATGGTAGGCAATGTATGTACACGCTTGAGTATTCTGATTTGGTTCTGCCTGATTCTAATGGTTATTTCATTTTAAACAGCTTACTCATGGTTTAGATAAAGGTTTCAGCTATTAGTCGTGTTGAAAGTGGGTTCTCCATGGCCTAAAAGCTCATTTGAGAGTACTCCCATTTTCAAAGCTATGTGATTGAAATTTCTAGCTTATATAGCTTGGGCCTCTCCACTTTTTACCACGTGGTTTAGAGATGGATGTCTGTTCTATGATTCTATCAAATCGGCCAAATATCTTGCGCCATGCATATGTTTTCTTATGTGTGCCAACATTTTAATGACAAGTATTTTTTAACTGGCATGCCAATTTTTGCTTTCAATACAATTAAGAAAAGTTAATATTTATTACAAATCAATTATCCAAAAAAAGTTAATATTATTTAGAAAAAAATGGTTTTTTTGTATTTCTATTGTTGATTATTGTTTTATAGAGTTACAAAGCAAACAAATCCTCATAGGCATAATTTATGTTATTGTTCTTCTCGCTGCATTTGAAAAACCCTTCTCATTTCTCTGCCACAAGCTGCCGTCCTCGTCAAACATTATCTTGGTGCCACTTTATAGACATAATATATATATATATATATATATAGAAAGCCCAAAACCACTTTGCTGAACGCTTCAAAAGTGTGTATATTTTAACTACAATATGCCGTTGCGATTAAAGCACATGGTGGTAGATATGGTGGGTGTTTATTTTGAGCACTAGTTGTACAGGGCAGATAACGAGTAGGACCAAGTAAGGGGGTGGTTTGAAGAGAAGCTACACGAGTATAGGGAGATAGAATTAGGTCAGCCAAGAAATCCATCCAGGCCAAATACAGTGGTTGCTCTAAGTCAAAGAGAGTTGGCTTCTGCACAAAGTAAACCATCTAATGGTGATGACTGCTTGGCTGAGCAGGCACTAGAGATAGGAGGATCTTTTCTTCATACGCATTACGTCGTCGCAACTAATTAGCTAGACTATAATACCAGCCGGTCTAATGTTATTGTCTGAAATCGACCGTCCTGCAGTCCAAGTAGAAGCATCGGAGGTGGACGACGTTATACTTGGTGAATGAGGTATACAGGATACACCTGTCACGTCCACACAATTTAAAAGCTTACTTCTAGAGGCGCACAATCGCCTTCGTAGGCTATTAATAATTGTGCTTAAAGTTGGAGATCATATAAGGAATTGTGCTTAGAGTTGTATGCAAAGTTTCTCCGAATCTAGACGCAAGTGCGCCCAACCCACTCCCCCCCCTCTTAACTTTTATTCAACTTTTACTTGGATCATCCAACTTCTCTCCGCGAAGAATAGCATGACTACTACCTACCGACCCCTAAAAAGACAAATAAAAAAGAGATCAATGCTGAACCTTGGTGGAGGTGGATATGTCAAAAAAGTCCGCGGCCCGCACGAACAGTGCAAGCCAAGTCCGACCCGCTCATAACAGTGCGTGCCAAGTTCGAGACGAGCTGTGAATTTCAACGCACTGATTTTTTTTTTTTCCTATACACCACGCGAGCCGATCCAGCCCTGCTAGCACCCCTGTCCCAGCACATGGTAGTGCCAGCTGGGCCCGGTCCGCGCGGTTGACATCATTAGGTGGAGGCCAATGGTAATAGGAAAAGCTTCTGCATCGTCTAGGGCCATTTTAATATAGATAATGGCATTCTCGTACATATCTATCCATCCTTCTAAATAAAAATCCCAGATCTGCCCCTACTTGGAGATTGAGTGGTCTATGTTAAGAGTGGGATTGAGAACTTTAGCGGCTCTAGTAATAAAGTGACTTGTAGGCGTCCATGTTCATTGCTTAGTGGCAACTATATTTCCTCCCACCTAGTCAGCTAGGCTGACTGGGTGGAGTTTTTTTTTTTTTTATATTCAAGAGTTGTTTCTGTAATATGAGGAGCTGCGCGTATCAAATTACGATTTTCTTCCTCACATGCATCCACATCTATATCCAACTCCTACTTCTGAGGAAGGCTATAGTGGATGGTACAACCAACATTCCAAATCCATACATCCCCCTCCCCCCATACCCATCGCTTATAACCGCTTTGATTTTCATTTAGTTGAAAGAGATTTTTAATTTCTAATCTCTCCCCCACCTCCCCCCGCCCCCCGCACACAAATCACACAATATCCGACGGTACCCAACATTCGGAGCATGGGCAGTAAGGATCGACAATATGTCCATGGTTATATATGCGAGTACTACCAGCATTTACACTTGGGATAACTCTATATAATGTTTAAATGATGTATTGCTTTTTTTGGGGCATGCCGTGAGAGTTACTAATTCTTTCTTCCAACAACATCCTTATTTCATGTGGTAGCGAATACAGAGTCCATGGAGAGTTGAAACCTTCGTTTATTATTATATTTTTTAATTTTTAATAATATGCGTTTTCGAGTTTTCTATCCATTAGCATTTCTTATGAATGCATCATTGCTTGTTAACAATTTATTTGTTTGTAAGCCATAGGTTTGTATGATATAAGATTTTATCGAATGTGTTAACTTCAGTGTAATTTTTTCAAAATTGTCTAAATTGATTCTGATTCTGAAAAATAATATAAATACAAATAATGTATCAATACGGTTGCACATGCTAGGATTCAAGTTTACCGAAACTCTGTTTGATTCAGAGGATTCAAGTTTACCGAAACTCTGTTTGATTTAGAACGCGAAACCTCTTACGTGGTCATACCCATGTAGATAGAATCGATGATATATGGACGCTGAGAGTGTGCCTTTGTTATGTAGTATGGATATACTACAAATGGAATAAATAGAATTGCTAACTATCCTTTTGAATAAGTGGCACCAAAAGTTAATCTTTTATATTTAAGTGTATACAACCAAGGAACTACACAATACTAAAAGTTTATGATTGTTCATTTTTTTCGAAAGAACTTCTGGTAACTCTTGAGTTGTGATATAAGTCGTAATATTGCTTCCCATTTGTGATGTGTGGTAGATGTTTTGGTAAGTTTAAGCATCCTATTCGCATTGATGATTAGTAATTTTCTTAAATCTATCAAGCAGACTTGATAGTCTTATTGGCTTATTTGGAGCGGGTTGCCAGCCAAGTTCAAGTAATGACCCCTTTGGTCTGAGAAGAATCTCATATGGGCTTGTAAGTATTAGCAGCTTAAGTTAGTTATGTAATTCTTCAAGATTTAATTGGTTGCACATTTTCATCAACTTCTTTTGCTGTTAGGTTCAAATACTAGTAGAGAATAAGAAGAATCTGGATTTGATGAATGCCTTGCTGTTAGCGGCAGAAGTGCAACCTATAGAAATCACTATGGACATAATAAATGACGTGAGTAAATATTTGCAAATATAATATTAATATGGTTGTTTATTATGATTATTAGGTCACATATCAATGTATTATTACAGGCACATCAGTTCGTAACACGGAGATTGGAACAACTATTGGTATGTCTCCTTTTTATGTTGTACAATGCACTTGGCTTCTTTCGTCTTTAGTTGGTCTATGTTCATCTTTGTGGCTTTTGGTCATTCTCTCTTTATATGTTGTTTTCTAAAACTGAATTAATCGAGCTTAGGGGTTACACTAATGCATATATCATGCACCTTTGCCATGGCCTAGATATCATAAAAGAGAATGTCCATTAGGGTTCTCCACAAAAACTCATACCATAAGTAACTAGCAAATGTTCATAAAGAGCTAGTCGCAGTCCTGGGAGATGATGTTTGTCTTGAAATGTCAATGTACATTTGAAATCTCCAGAGGATGATTAAGTGGTGAATTATCTCACGTCTTCCTAAGTGAAAAAAAAAGGAACATAGCATTACTTAGAAAGTAAGGCAAAAAGTTGTCTGTGCATTTACATTTTCTTGAAAGCGAAGAAAGCAGGGGTTCTGCATTAAAGATTATTCTTGTGCTGACGCTGTATACTTTCAGTTAGGTTTGGAAATGGTATTGATGGTGATAAATTCATCCATTTTGGATATGTTCTTTCATCTTAAGAATGATTATATCCATGACAAAATACATCAGAGAATATGCTTTTATTAGGGAGATGAAGTTGACATGAAAGGAATAACCTTTTCTGGTGATTTGTTTTTTCAATAGGTGGATAATGGTATTGGTCCTGAAATTGTACGATCAGTGTTATTAGAGCGTTCAAATTGGCCATGTCTTGCCGCACAATCAGCAGAAGAAGTAAGCTTTCTAGCAGTATAGTCTTGCAAATTCATATTTTTTCCTCTGACTTTAAACTTTGCAATAATATTAATCTCCTATGCTTAATAGTAGGCTTTTCATTGATCTTGCCTATGTGCTGAAATTTGCATCAACTGTTAGATTGCAATGGGTATATGCTGCTGCTTGGTATGATGCCACATTTGCATCAAATGTTGCATTATCTTCACTGATGCCACATATACTATATTTAGATGCTACTATGCAATGGGTATATGTAAAGTGAGCATGTATAATAATGGATGTTTAGTGCCACAAGGGCTTAAGGTAGTTAGAAAGTTAGACTGATTACACGTAAACCTGAATGTACTCAATATTGAATTTTCCTGAGAGCACGTAGTAACTTTTTCAAATATTATGCTAAGGTATTTCAGCTCCAACTAACTTATGTTTTTCCCGAACATAATCAGCATTCTAGATGGGAGGGTTGAAATTCATTATGCTTGTTCAGCTTGTCTATGTTTCGCTAACACATCCATCATCAGCATGCACATATTCTCTCAGATCTGATGCTCCTCAGATTCCATCAGGGTTTCCATCAAACCCACATGTGGACCTCCTACTCTCTTCGTTATCCTTACCCAATTTGGTGGCGTGTATCTTCCTTGGCGTACTAAATTCTGAATTAAGTGGATATGGAAATATACTTCTAAACGAGAACCACCTAAATGCACTGGGACAAGAAATCCTTAACCAACACATCTTATTGTCATTTATGAATCAAAAAAGGAAATTAAAGAATTGCCTTAATGGTTCCAAGTTCCGCAAAGTGGAACTTGAAAAAGCGATGGCTTAGGTAGCATGGACTAAAATTACATCAATGCATTAACTGGCAATGTCATAATTCATAAAGTTAGGAACTGATGGCAAATATTTGACATGGTTTTATTAAGATGTTGACTCTGAAGTCACGTAATGACCATAAACGCATCCTTAGTGATATAAATACAGCCTTTGCGCCACTAGGTTGGAGAGGTTATATAGATTCTTGTGCATCATTGAGCTCTATTATGATCATACTTCCGCCAAGATCCCGACAATATACAAGAAGCTTTACAGATGCACTTGTTTAGCCATGGTTTAATGCACAGTGTAATATTACCAGTACATTAGTACACAAGTGCATAGCATTTGCACCTTTCTGATATTTACTTACATCAGGAGTGATTTGTCTAAAAAGTAAAAACTATTCTATTTCAGTTAATATGTATCTAATAAAAACATTCTGTTGGCAGATGGAACACTTATCTAAAGGTGAGCTTCTACCAAAAGTTATCGAGGCATACTCGCGACCCACGCGAATCATTCGTGGCAAGGATATTGATCCTAATTTAGAGGTAATTCCTTTTTGTTAACTTATTGACAAATATGTTTTTACCTTATATAAACTTTTTTTGTTACGCATTCTTGTAAATTTCTTTTGAAAGCTAAACACAATGTATCATTGTTTCATAAGAATCTTGTCTGTCTATTCTGTATAGTAGAATGCAGCGTCGACTGGCACATGCCGGTTAAAGCAGATACTGGCACAAGCACCATCCGGAACGGCCACAATCAGTTGTCCCGGCCGTGATTTTGTAAAAAGGATAAGAGCTGCCACTGACACTTATGCACTAGTGCTGCAATGCGCCACCAACAAGCTCTGCTTCTTGTCCTCTCTCTCTCTCTCTCTCTCTCCTCTCCCTCTTCCTCTCTTCTGTCTCTCTCCCTCCCTCATTAAAAAGGACAATGGAACGCGTGAGTTCACGAGTGTCGAGGGCTCACATAACCCTTTTCTTTTCTTTTCTTTTTTCGTTGCTTTTAGTTTCTATTCTATTAATTTAAGATGACATTTTATTATCAACACGGCTGGCATGTGCCCATTTTTGTGGACAAATGTTAGTAATAATTTAGCTAGGCTAGCTTAGGCTCATTCTTTTGCGAAGAAGTTGTGTTGTAGTGAAAACCAAGTTAATTTTACGACGTTCTAGAGCTCCAAATTTAGAAACTTCCAAAAAGCCTGCCTCAATGTCAGAAGCAGATCCTTTTAAAAGAATCACTATGCTTAGCCATTAGCTTTGATACTATTTACAAGCTAATGAATTAAGTTTCTTTATATTTATTCTTCATTTGTGTTTACTATTATCTCCAAAAGGTAGTTTTGCCACACCATCAAGTTTATCGGTCAAGTTGCTAGTTTTGGACCTTGGCACTACCTCCTCTTGTAAAAGCTTTATGGTTTAGCAAGCAGAGATATCAGTGAAATAAACAACTCGGCCGGTGAGGTTGCATATAATACGCGGTAAAGCAAAGTATTGATGAGAGAATAGACCCTAACAGTTTAGAGGTGGGGCAATATTCAAAACCTGAGAGGAATGGCAGTCTAAGCAAAGGGGTGCTAGTGTGCTAATAATGAGGATTCCTTGCTTTCTCAAAGCTATGAGTGTTTCAGGAAGATGTGGCTATTTTTGCTGAAGAAGATGGAAGGATGGATCGTTGGAACAAGAAGAACAACAAAACGACGTTGGTGTCCGTTTCGAGAGGAGTTGTTGCTACATCTGTGGTGTTGAGACGCATTGCCAAAGATGCCTTTGACAAAAAATAGTTCTGCTGACTGATGCTGGTGAAGGAATGGATGAAGAAGAAGACTATGTTCTAGAATGGTGAAGTTCTTTTAGTGGTGGGTACAGCTTGTCATATTGCTGTGAATAGAAGAATGAGCTCTAAAGGGAAATTAATAACTAAAGGGAGATTAATAACTCTGTTTTGTACATGTGATACTACTAAAAGAGAATTGGTGTTTATTGGTGTCGTGTCTGCAGCTTCTGGAAATTACAAACATGAAGAAGGGCTACTGATGGAGATTTCAATCAGCACCTACAGGTTCTATGATGAAAAGAAAGGAATTTATTGCAATAACTAAAATTTTATTGTGCCAACCCGAGTTTCGGTAAATATCAATTTCAAGATGTGCCGAGCGTGCCGTGGCAACCTGTACTTACAACAAATTACTGTTTTATAATTTATTAAAATTAAAAACAAAAAAAAAGTATTCAATTAAAAAATGAAAAACGGACGGTAATGCGCCTGGGTAAAGGTCATGCGCCAGCGAGACAGGCCATGTGCCAGCGAGACAGGCCATGTGCCAGCGAGACAGGCCATGTGCTGCGTGACCTCATTAAAGGTCATGCGCTGGCACGCGACCTTTAGTTCTCTCTTATTGTCGCGTTGCGGCATGTGACACCATTTATCTTCCGTGAGGAGGAAAATGAACAGTTTAGTGTTTGTAAAAATAATAGAGAAAAAGAGAGGATGAAGAGGTAGAGATGAAAAGCTCATCATAGATGCCCGACGATGGTGGTTCTTCCTCTTCTTCTTCTTTTTTTAATAGCAGTAGTGACTTCGACCGGCCAGTATGGCCGCTTCGCTCATCTCTATGCTGGATCCGGCACGAGCTTGGCACGATGTGTGCTGTCCGGCACCTAAAACCATAAAATGAGAAGATGTGCTTCAGAAGTGGAAAGAATATTTTGGATCTTCCATTGAGTGGAGTATTGTATGTATGGTCTTATATGACTAACATGCATCGTGTCATCCGGCACCTAAAACCATGAATAACTGAGAATATTTGCTTCACTAGTAGAAGGAATATTTTGGATCTTCGATGAGCGGAGTGCTGTATACAGGGTCCCATATGACCAACTTGCAACCTTGGTGTTGCGAGATGGGTTCTTGGTGAACGGTGATAACGAGATGTATCATTTGGTTGCTTGGGAATGCTCAATATGTAAAATTTTGAAAACTCATCAGAATCGTACCTCCATAAGTGATTGAGAGGTATGACTATATGTGGTGCTTAGAGCAGAATCTACAAATGTGGTCTGCCTGTAATTGTAAAATGCCGTATTTAATGGAGATAGCATGGCTAGATTTACTAGAAGTTAAAAAGCACCTAGGATCAGAACACACAACACCAACATATATGTATGTGCGTATCTTGATATGTATGTGCGTATCTTTATCAGAGTAAATGTGTTTAATGGATAGATTACCATTGATTAGTTCTTCATCTCATCACTCTCATCAACGATTTGTTTTACGTTTAGATGAACTTATGGAGTACAATGCTTGTTACTTTTGTTGTTTTTTGTTTAAACAACAATAGTAACAAGCATGATTCCTCAGGGTGGTTGATTATTTAAAGTAATGCAGTTTGTAATGCTTTGGTGAAATGTCAAAGACAAACCATGTGATTGGTGAAGCTAATAAGTGTTAAAGGTACTGTATATTCTTCATCTCATCACTTGTGAAGAGTATAGATATACTGATTATGAGATGTGGGATGATAGTGTAACCACTATCCGGAGAGGAATGGGAGGAAGCCCAAGAATATTCTGATGGAATCTATGCACTAATTTAATCTTCTCATCCTCCCTATTCTTCCAATTAGTATCATGACTTGGCTTCAACAAAGCTAGATATGTGAGACGAAGTAAACAAAGAATAGATTCTTAATTCTTTCATCAGATAACAATATGGATACTGCAATGCTGTTAATACGTGTTGATTATATGCATGTGAAATGAGTCATCACTCAAAAGTACATTTTAGGTACTTTTAAACTTGTGTTCCTTTGGTTTTATTGAATAATCCTTTGTTTCAGACATCTAAAAGTGATTGACTCCATTCTAACCAATGCCTGCAGATTTTAGAATTATTTACTAGCGTAATTTTTCTTATCGAATTTAGGTATTAGAAGATGCATTCCAGCAAGATGAAGAATGGGACTTATGGAGAGCTTACTTGGAAGTTAAAAAAAGAATCAATCCTGGTATGTTTTACCTATCCAATTTAACATCAAAAGATCCAGCTTCTAATTTTTGTTTCGCAATGCAGTGCCACACCTTTTGTGCTTTGGGTTATCCAATAATTTTGTCTTTTTCCTACTTGTACTTGTTTGTACTTTTAACAACTCTTGGATTTTGTTTCATTTCTCCTTTCAGGTGTATCTATTATTCAGTTTGTGGAGGCATCTTCACAGCTGGTCCAACCGCTTCATAATTTCTTTGAAAATGTTTTTGTCATGGAGGTACATCCTTCAAACTTTGTATTGAAGAATTCAGATTTCTTTCTAGGAAACTTGTATATATATATATATATATATATATATATATATATGCTCCCATTCATCCCTCAGTTCGCTAATTTTTTTTTGCCAGTCTGTTAATGGCACCGGCATTGATAATATTTATTTATTATAAACTAAAACATCCCAACAATGTTCCTGCTTAGCCACCAACTATTAGCCAATTCCTTGCAATCTAACAGGAATGTCTCTGGGACTTTTCATAGTTTGGCATAAGGTAGAACTTCACTTCTCAAGAGGATTATATCCTTTTAATCAACTTTTATGCGACGCCTAGTGCTCTCCATAGTACTCCAATTTGGAATGAGATTATTTCCAAATAATTTCGGTTTTTGATCCATTAAAGTTTTCCTTCAGAGAACTGAATTTAGGCACTGTCCCTTATGGAGGAGTGTCCAAAGCACGGACCTTAGTTTGGTAAAAACTTAAAACGTTTATCACTAATCCAAATGAGATCTAGTTAATGTGAGCCTTACATCTAGCATATCAAATAACTTCATCAACTTGCCATAAAATAAAATGAGAAAAAAAATTAATATATATATATATATATATATATATATTGTAGTTTAGCAACTGAAAATGTTTGGGACTCCAACTTGGTTTCGAGTCTTTTGACAAAGTTTTCCCTTTCCAAAAGAGGCCCATGATTCGTGTTGGTAACATCGCAGTTTAGATAACGTAGCGCCTTTTTTATGTTTATTGTCCTTATTTGCATTTTATTTATTTCTACCTTTGTATTCTTTTGTCATTATTATTAGTATATTATCTGTGTGTGTGCTATGTGATTGTATTGGACATCTTCGGTGTGATTTTCTTGCTCTGTGAAGTTATGTGCTTGCTTGTGTATGTGTTTTGGGTTTGCCTTATCAGGCCGAGGGTCCTACGAAGCCAGCCTCCTTTAGAGCATTGTTGCGTACATCTATCCTTTCCGAACCATACCGCTATAGGACTCATGACTGTCACGTTGTTGTTGTTGTTTGTTGCCCGATTCGATACTCGCAACTATGGTTTAATTCGAGAGCAATTGAACTGAATACTATCGTCAGCGTGATACATATACCCGACACTGATCCATCTCGGAATACTGTCTCTGTAGGGGCTTAATTAAATGTGAAACTTTTGAGGGTTATCTTTGTACAAAATTTTGCTCGTGGGTGAGAACTGAAGTTTCCCCAAATAAACTCGCATCCCTTTGTAATCTTGTTTTGTATTGTGAGAGGTGAAAAATCCCCTCTAGGTGATCGTTCATTACAGCACAGTGAAGGAGTTGAACCAACACATTGCGTTAAGGTTAAACTGTCCTACCATTTCACCAAGAAAAATTCGTGCGATGCTTGTATTATTAGCAGATTTAAGAGAGAAAACTGTCCGTACTATCAACGGAATGTAATTTTTATTTTGAAGAAGTGTGATGATTTTCCTAACTTGGATAAAAACTTTGATCTATTAAGATGTAGATATTCCTGTATTTAGCTGCGTTATATCTGTTGTACTTTCCGAGTGGTTAAATATTCCTCAAGGTGAACAACCCAGCATCTTTTGAAAGCCTTTCTCAACAAGTTATTAATGAGATGTTATGTGTGCGCAGGAGGATGAAAGAATCAGGAAGAACAGGCTTGTGCTCCTTCAAAAAATTGCTCGTCTTCCGAATGATATTGTTGATTTATCTGTTTTGCCAGGATTTTAAGGATGTGTTCGGGAACAAGCTTGTCCGAGTAGTGTGCCCAACAAGCTCATTTAACTATAGCTAGTAGAGAGTGCTTCCCAATATACCCTGATCTATGCATTGGCAAATATGATACACGCCGAGCTCAAAGGTGGTATGGTTTATAACATGACTATTCAAGTATAGAAATGAGTTTGGGAGTTCCGGGAACCGTTTCAAATTTCAGTACCGGACGAACGAAGAAGCTTACGGCTCGTATAAGAAACGAGGAGCTTTTGACTTGCGAAAGCAGCTAAAAGGAAGAAAGATGCACTAAATTTTTGCGAGGAAAGTTGTGTAATCCTGTAACAGATCTTCTGTTGTTCAAGTAAAACGGACATTTCAATATTTTCTATTTAACACTTACTTCATTTTGTAATATCAGTTGAACATAGAAATTATTTGAATATATATATATATATATTATTTATTATTAGTTTTTAATGTGTGTACAGTTGCTTGTTTTAAACATGTTTGGTTTGATTTTCTTTCAAATTTTGTGCTTGTATGTTTTGGATTCTAGCTTTCTCAAGCTGAGGTCCTATTGAAGCAATCTCTTTGGAATATGGTAGTGTACATTTTATCCATCTCAGACTTTGTCCATTTGTTTCGATTTGATGTGAACGAGCCAAATTTGTTCTCCTCCATGGTTCGGACCCCCATCCCTGCAGTGTTCCGGACATTCATCCATTCAGTGATCCGGACAGATTGAACTCAAGGACTATAGGGTTTTTATTTTTAATCTTTTATTATTAGTAATTAGTTGTCTTTAAAAAAGATACTATTTTATAATAATGTATATATTTTACGTTTATCTTTATACATATTTTTTTAAGTATTTTAAAAAATATTTTTAAACTCATTTAATTTATTTTTTTTTGTTTTCTAGAAAAGTCGTGAACTGCAAACTTGAACATTTTGATATTATTGATAATTTCAAAGTTCAAATTATTTAAAGAAAAATTTAAATCTTGTCTTATATTTAAATGTGATATTCCATACTTTGTTATGTATTTCCAAAACACTTTGAACTATAAGATCGTATGTTGAATTGAAATTTCGAGTTTGTAGTTCATAATTTTTCTTAATGGAAACATCACTAAATAGATGAAATGAGCCTACAAAAAATTGATGTAAATCTCAAGAATACTGTTAATGCACCAAGGGCCAGGATCGGTTACATGTTGCAGATGCAACAGGCGAGCTTCCAGTTGGTAGGCCCTGCAATGAAACTCAATTTTGTCATTTATGATATACTCCGCCTGGACTCTTATTGTTGATTTGGCAGGTCTGGCCCGGTCCGGTGTCCGGACTTAGTTCGATTTGCGGTCTAATTTGGCCTGGTCCAGACCGGATAAAATATCCTTATATACATGCCCATTTTAGTTTGCATTATATACCTTTTTTTTTGGCTTGCAGCACGAATGATGAGAGATGTATTTTCTCTGGTTTGTCACGAGATATGAAAGGAGTAATCTGGCTCTCTTACGACAATAAGCATCATACTGTAAATGTCACAGTTCCCAAATTGAGCTAATTCAGCGTACATCATTACTCTTATTACTTTAATCGGTATGAAAAGAAAAGGTTTTGTCAAAAAAAAAAAAAATAAATCATAACCCTTAAATGAAAAATACTTTGTTGACTTTTCGAAATATTTTTTTAACTCGTTTGGAATATTTTTTTAGTTTGCTACAACATTAAATTCATTTATAGTATTTCATTTTCAACACTACGATAGAAATGTTAACAATAAACTAGCTAGTTAGAACGTTTGAATTTCCGACCGAATTTCTTTTAAATATTTAAAATACATAGACTAATTTTGTACGAATTTTTTAAAAATATAGATTTTTTTTTATATTGTTCCAAAATGATAATTGTCTAGACATTTCTCCAAAGCCATAATTAAATTTACAACTAATAAGTTATTACTTTTTCAAAAAAAAAAAAAAAAGCTTACAAATTTAGATTTTTAGTTTGTTCACCAAACTTTCCTTTTTTAAAAAAAAAAAGATTCCAAAAAACAATAAATCATTCGAACAAAAAAGAACAATAAATGATTAACAGAATCCCAGCCGCATATCTGGAGACCGAAAATCCAGATCCAGTTAGAATCCTAGACCGGATTTCCACCCTTCCTTTCCGCTTAAAATAACCTTCAAGATAATGAAACTCTGAGCTCAAATCACCGTTTTATGAAACTCTGAGTTTCAAGATAATGAAACTCGATAATAGGGTTTTCATCCTATAGTTTCTCGTTCTCAGATATGGCGGAGGCTCGGAGCTAGAACCTTACCCATCAGTAAATACATTATAATTTTATTATTAACAAATTTCAAAACTATAATACTAAATAAAACTACAATTAACCACTATACATGTTTATTAATAATAATATGACATATTGTGAGTTATAATTCCTAATATATTTTTTTAAATTTTTTATTATTTTATTATTTTAAAATAAATTTAATTATTAAATAATTAATTCTATATTAAAATATTAATATAATATATTTAATCAGTGCGAAATCAAGCAAAACTTTTTAGAAATAATTATATATCATCTTTAGAAATAAATTACAATTAATTGAAAGCATACATTATATGAAATATTATTAGTATATATATATATATATATATATATATATATATATATAATATATATATATATATATATGTATGTATGTATATTAGACAAATACAAAAATAAATATAACATCAGCACAGTATGTGTATGTATTTGTATGAAAAATATTACATAAATATTGACACTTATTTTATAAGTATTGTTGCACAAATGTTAAATAAAATTTGAAAGTTGTATTTTATAAAATAGTTATTAGATATTAGAAAAAATACATAGCAGGTACTTATTTTTAAAGTATGATGACATAAATATTTACATTTGGGAGGACGGAGATGGGAATACTAGAAATCAAAATTGAGGGCCCAAAAAGTAAATTGTTAGCCGAATTGGCTTTCCTCAATTTCGTAAGCCCGCTTCAGAAGACCTTAATTTTAAACCCCTGCCATCTTCCTCCAGCCGACTGCATTTCTCTCTCCCTTGATTGCTCCTGCCCCCGGCTTTCATCCCGCCGGCCGAGCGAGGTATTTGTCACCGCCTTCGTGTCTTAGTTTCACAGTATCTGAGTGGGGGCACTTGACTCCATTGCCTATATGGTGGATCCGCCCAGGTTCTCAGACATGGTTCTTCAACAAGATATCACATCAATCGCGGAGATCAAGGCGGGCAGCCGCGCTCGCCTCCTCCGGGAGCGCCGGTTGGTGGTGGTTCTTGACCTCGACCACACACTCCTCCATACCACCCACCTCGAAAACCTCTCCGCCAGCGAGAAACATTGCACCGCCGCCTCCGACGTCTTCCACGTCCACCATGACGTCACCGGATGCCCATACAATAAGCCTCTCCTCACCAAGCTCCGCCCCGGCGTCCGTCGCTTTCTCCGCGATATCAGTGGTTTCTTCGACATCTACATCTTCACCCATGGCAACCGCGTCTATGCCAGGGACATGGCTGCCCTCCTCGACTTCGCCGGAGATGACCGCATCTTCTCCCGTGAGGACTGCAACGTTGATCGCATCAAAACCCTAGACGTTATCCCTGAGGACGCGGCAATGATAGTCATCATCGATGACTCGAAGGAAGTGTGGGATACTCAGCACATAGAAAACGTCGTTGGCGTTACACCGTACAACTACTTCGCCTCCTACATAAAACAGATCGACGGAGCGGATCAATCGCCGAAGATGTCGCTGGCGGCTACCGGCAGAGACGAGCTGGATGTCGGCGGCGTGCTGGAGAGAACTTCGCTGCTGCTGCTCAAGTTGCACCACTTATTCTTCGACGGCATCGACGATGATCCAAGGAACGACGTCCGCCGTGTCCTGAGGAGGATCAGAGCAACATCCGTTGGGTCTCTAAAATTATAGAATAGTTTCAACGATGTTTCATGACGCCAAGCTTTTTCAATGGCTATAGTACTGTTCATGATAGTTTTGCATGCTGTTAGGTACTTAGGTCGGATGCGTATAGTGAGTTTGTATGCGTGATGTATGTTTGTGTGTATCTTTGATGCATCGGGATCAGTGTGTTTCTATAATGTATGTTTCTGTGTAATTTTTTTATGCATAGGGATGAGAGTGTATGTATGGATGAATCATGATTATGACTTCTATAAGAGCAACGCAACTACGCTAGTTCACCACATATTATCAATACACATAATTAAAAAAAAAAATTAAGAATATCTAAAAAATTAATATAAAAATTATAAATTTTAATAAAATCTATAATTTTTTATATTTTTAAAAATATTTTAAAATAATTTTTAGATACTAGATTTTAACGAATTTTAAAATATTTTTAAAAATCTATTTAAATCCGTTAAATTTTAAAATTTCAAAATACATACTTAGAAAAAATTTTAATATACAAATTATAAATTTTATCAAAATCTGTAACTTTAATACTGTAAGTTTTCTAAAAAAAAATATTCCTAAAATATTTTTTAATAATATGAACAGATAAATTTTTGGGTACATATATGAGGGACTAGTATTTTTCTCTCTATAAATAGAAAATTTGATTAAATATCAGTTGAGTTATTATGGCTTTATTTTAATCTTTTTAGCTGTAATTTTAGATTAATTAATTTACTTGCATCATTTTATGGAAGAATAGATGATATTTACTTCTTCAATGCTAAGCTTTTCCTCTTTTTTTTTTTTTTCTTTTTTGAGCTCACAAAAGTAGAAGTCATTATTTGCATAACTTCTTTTTAGAAAGCCATACATTTTGTTCAAGTGTTCGACAACATCGTTGCAAATAAACCGAATATAGTTGGAAGCCCATCTAGCCAGTGGCAAAAGCACGGCCGTGGGGGACTGGGCTTGGATTCTCCCTTGGGTTAACCTGAAAATAAAATGAGCATTCTCGTCAAAGTAATCAACCTGGACATGGAAACACGATATCATACGGATGCAAAGTACAAAAATACAGCACAACACGAACATATAATACCATAACTTTCATAAAAACTGCCATATTTACAATTCATACATGACAATAAAAAATATAAATAATAAAATATTAAATATATTAAATATTTAAAAATATAATAATAATTAATGAAAAAGTTTATACATAATATAATTTTTATATACGTCAGGAAAATTTAAATAATAAAACGTTAATTGTATTAAAAAATAATATTTTAATATATATAATTATATTATACTATATAATAAAATAACTATTGATAATATATAATATTTAAAAAAAAAGAAAAAAAAAATATATACATATATATACACACACATAATGCATGTCAGATATTTCTATTTGGCAGATTAGTGTGTTCAATTTTATTTTTATTTTTAAAATTTTTTATGACGTTCGATCATACTTGTGACGTGGTCATATGGGATACTGTGTAGTAAGTTTTTGACGTGTGGGTCCTTTCTAGCTTTGGTCTTGTTTAAAAGTCTCACCATTTTCTCTGCCCTTCTCGTCACTACTCAATGCTTCCCTTTTCCTTTTATCTGTAAATCTACGGAAGCATCAAGAACCCCATCTATCTTTGATAATTCTCGCTCTAAAGTTATATCCCTTATCAGCCTCAACTATGTTTGAAATTTAGAAATCAAATTCAGAAGAAGAGCAAATCCAAGATCGTCATCATTGAAGCAGCAGCAGCAGCAGCAGATGGGTTCTCTGCTGGGCGATTGGCCGTCGTACGATCCCCATAACTTCAGCCAGCTACGCCCCTCCGATCCTGTAATTTCCTCTTCTTTTTATAGAATTTGCAATGTTTCTGAATTTGGATTCAATCTTTTTTGTTTTTTACTGCCTATTGGCTTGTGTGATATAGATTTCTTTCATTATATAGGTTTAACAAAAGAAAATTGTTAGCTTTGCTCTTCAATGTGACTTCATGACAAATCAGTTTCTTAAGTTTTGTGCTTGACATAAGTTACTAGTGTTGCGTAATGGGGATAGGGTTCAGAACTTAGTGTAGCTAAAATAGTATTGCGCAGGTTGGAAGTTAATATTGGGGAACATCGCAGGCGTCGAAGGATAAGTTCGCGGGTTTCTGTGAGGTGGAGTATAATGTTGAGGCTCACTCGGAAGGTTGAAAACTTGAGGGGCTAGCTGATTCATAAATCTTCAACGAGTGGCTGATTTGAATCATTTGGACTAAATAAACACATACTGAACAGTTGGTAGATTATGATTTTTTTTTCTTTCTATTTAACTTGTATTTGCCTGTCTGCTCCAGTTTGCTAGAAAAGTATTACTTGTCAAACCTTTATTTGTTGGGATTTCTTTGATTATATATCTATTGAAACATGGTTTGCTATGATTTGCAGATTTTAAGTAGGTAGTTTGGTTGGTTTATGAAAGATAGTAACCTTGGCTGTGATTGTTATGATTATATAATATAGCTTCATATTTTTCTTTTTTAATCACTCAACCAAGTCAAGTCAACTTGTGCAAGCTTCCGCATCGAGGCATGACTTGTATGAGTAAAACTATAATAATTTTACTTATTGCATTGTCAATGGCCCCTTATGGAAGTAGTGCTCAAGTACTGGTAGCAATCTCTAATTCTGGTTTATTAGTACGTGTTCTGAACTAGTTTTTACATGCACTGTACCTGTTGCTTGTATAACTTATAAATTATGTTTTCTCACCATGATCTGTTAATGCTGTTCTTATCGAAACATGTGCTTTCTTTTATGTGACATACACTTCTATATCACAATCTTTTACTTCTATTTCATGTATTAGTATAAGTCTCTATACTAAGCTATAACTTTTAAACTTCTTTGTCTTTTCCAGAAAACCACACCAGTTACCTATCATCCAACTCATAACAGGACACTCCCACCACCTAATCAAGGTAATTTTCGAATTGCGATTCTCATAGCATCGAGCAAAAGATTACTGAATGTATCTATATGTTTAGCGACATATTATATCAAAATGTATAGGAGCAAGTAATTATTTTTTGTAAAATATTTGATTGTGTTTGTCACGAAGATTTGATCTGGCATGTTTTTGTTGTTTTCAATTTTATCATCTTCAGTTTTGTTGTAAATCTTACGGCTGTCATATTGTTCTCTCTACAGTAATATCAACGGAAGCCAACAATATTCTTATCCGACAATTCTATCAGAAGGGAGATGGCAAGGTCGGACTGCCATCCCTTTGCTTATATGATATTTAACATTCTATATTCCCTGGTTTTCTGTCTGATCTTAATTTCTTACAGCTGAGGCCAAAAAGAGCAGCCTCCAATAACCTAATTCCAGATCACGGCTGCAAGCAGCTTAGAGGTTCCTGCGGCGATACTTCCAACTAAGCTTGCAATTAGGTCAAGTTCATTTGCACTTATACCGAAGCTGATGCTGAAATAATGATGCACTCTTTCGTTGTGCATTACCGATAATGCCGATATGTGAGCTTTCTAGCCGCATCGTCAAAATATAGGGAAACAAAAGTTTCCCGGCATAATCTATGCTCTATTATAAACTATTTTAAGTGTTTTGACTTTGTATTATGTTCTTCTGTGATTTCTTATCGCTATTATAAACTACATGGACTCATGTAGTTAATCACTATATGTTGTATTATACGCTTATCTAAATAGGTAACGGGTGTGTGGTTCTTCCGTTTAGTCTACTTCTCGTGTACCTGTCAATATCATCGGGTTGCTGAACGAGTCATTTAGATTAGTAAACGTATGTATGCACCTGATAACGTGAAGTACCTTGCTCGAGTGTTAATTGGTTATGTCATAATTTTTGGACATTGTATTGATTTTTAAAACAGTGATTTTGAATCGACATATCGATCTGTAGATGAAATTTTTTTTAACTAACTTTTATGTACTTCGAAATAGACCTGTATGGGTGACGAAGGTTGTGTTTCAATTGCTCGCCGATGTTTTCGTCCTAATCTGTAGAACTCTACATCTCACTCTTTGTCTCCATACCCATCCCGAGACGAAGGTACTGTACTCATGCACACTGCTTAAGGTGTTTGTCTCCATACCCATCCCGAGACGAAGGTACTGTACTCATGCACACTGCTTAAGGTGGAAAAAGGATGTGAAACAGGACGATAAGTATGGGAGTTGATTCGTGGGACACAAGATTGAGCCTCCAAATCTTGTGTCAGTTAGGACGATAAGTATGGGATTTTTAAATAGTTTTTAAATCTGCTTCAAATCTGTTAACTTTAGAGTTTTAAAATATATTTTTAGAATTATTTTTTGAAAAAAATTTTAAATATAAAAGTTATAGATCTTGTAAAAATCTGTAAATTTAATGTTAAATTTTTTTTAAAAAAAAATATTTGTAAATAGAATTTTTTAGGCCGTTATACGGAGTGACATAGTATAACTGTTAGATCTAAAAAATCTATGGAAAGAGTGAGTTAATGCTGTTAAATGGTTGCAACTGTTTGAATATCTATTGTCCTATCAATTGAATTGCAGTTGTTGGATTAATCCGAAACCGCTAACTGACAAGTTTAAATAGCGACCGTCCA
Organism: Xerophyta viscosa; assembly: GCA_002076135.1. Taxonomy (NCBI): domain Eukaryota; kingdom Viridiplantae; phylum Streptophyta; class Magnoliopsida; order Pandanales; family Velloziaceae; genus Xerophyta; species Xerophyta viscosa. The sequence continues at coordinate 118,655 of MJHO01000018.1, forward strand.
ATTAATCGATGGATTAATCCCTGCAAGTTGGGGTGAAAATACATCGAGCTGCTTACGAGTAGCTTGAGTTCGAACTTGTTTAAGTTCAGCTTAAGTCGAGTTCAAACACATATTCAAGCTCGAGTACTAAACGAGCCGAATTTGATTATCGTGTTATTCGATCTTTAGGCTCTTAGGTTCGTGAGATTAAACGACTTTTTTTTTTTATTCATGTATCTTTTACAATAAAATCATTTAAGTGAATTTGAGTTAGACTCGAATTCTTTCTAAATTATATAGTCTAGCTGAGCTCGGTTCGATTCGACTTAAGTTTAGTTCAGTTGATACAATCGAGCTCGAGTCGAGATCAAGCATGAAATTTTCGAATCAAATTTGAGCTCGAGCTTAACCGATCAACCAGAGCTTCAGCTTAGTGGTACTCGCCTCGAAGTAGTCACGTGTGGCGCTGAGGCCAACCTATACATAGTCTTCCCCTATAGAAGGCAATTGTGTTAGTCCATGAATTATTATCGTTTTTCTAAATTCCTCTAATTCTTTCTGCTTTTCTTCTCTAACTCCTTTCCATCTTGTAGTGCTAAATGTAGTCATTCAATTCACTCCGTCAATTAATATCTTGCCGGCGATCACCGGAACACCGGGATAGTTACATTTTTAATGATTAAATCTTGGGCTTTGCTTCGTATCCGCGCTTACTAATATATCTTTTTTTATTTAAGAAAAATGATTTGCGTAATTCAAATTATCTCGAGATTATAATTGTGTTTGAATGATTGCAATTTGTCAGGCCAATCGTCATTACTAATTTATACGCAGAGGATTTGCAAAGGTCCAAATATTTTGAAGTCATGTTGTGAAATAATAAAGGCGCTTCTACGGCCCCCTATTTTTGTTTTTGCATTTTTAATCCCTGAAAATATAATTTCGCGCTGATGTGACGGCGCGCATACGCCGCAACGTCCACGTTTTTGCGTTTTTAGGGGCTGAAACGTTTGAACCTTAAAATAGTGGGGCTTATTTGCAAATATCCCAGTAATAAAAGACAGCTGGGACAAAAGAACATATCCAAAAAAGTGTCATTTAGAAATATTAAATTTTTTCGCTTCTTTTTTTTTTATTGCCATTTGTATATTCTTCCAAAACAAATATGCCATTTATTACGAATCTATGATGATTCCACATACATTGAGTCATTGATACTATTTAGAATATTCATGTGTGTGACACATATTTTAAAATATATTATATAATTTAAATTATATCAGAACTATCCGAAATTATTAATAAATGACAATAATATCTTCTAAGATATACAACCAATTCCAAGCTTGTAGTTGTGAAAATTTTAAGCTATAAATCAGCCTTTCAAGGATAAATTTTTAACAAATCAATCCATATTTCAAAAACAGAATCTACAATTATTTTTGCGCTATCGTACCACCACATCAATAAAGAAAGAGATTAATTTGAAAATTAGGTCTTGAAAGATTGATATGTCCAAAGTTCTAAAAAGCGGCTGATTTGCATTAACCCAAAACTTCAATCACAGCTTTAAGATAGGTAGTGACTATCCAAAGAAGGGGACAAAAATATTTTGTCCCCATTTTATGTCAGTAATTTCTATTCTTATATTCTAAATAAATATTAACATGTATTTTTTTAAAAAAAAATTCAATATAAAGATTATATATTTTTGAAAAAAATTATAATTTTTATATTAAAATTTTTTTTAAAAAATATTTTTAAATAGATATTTGGGACTCTAAAATCTTAATAGTTTTAAAATAAATTTAAAAATTCGTTAAAACATTAAGATTTTAGAGCATAAGAATATATGTTAAAAGTTAAAAAAATTAATTATAAAAATTATAAATTTTATTAAAATCTATAATTTTTATTTTAAATTTTTTAATAAAATTATAAAAATTCATTTAAGAGATAAAAATAAAGATTGAAAATATAGAGCAGGGCAAACTATTTCTGTCAAAGGTGAGGACTTTTTTTAAGAAAAATTCTATATTAATTTTTTATTTTTAGAAACCGTTAAAATTAATCTCTAAAGATAAAAAAATGCAACGCACGCGTCTGTCATCTTGCTTTTATGTTTTAATGACTCATATGTAACTATCTGAAAAATGAGAGTCTATGCAATTTATTTCGTTTCTTTTTAGATTCATATCCTGCCACTGACTTTTGTGGCGTTGACAGCTGTCCTTTGACTGTAGAATAGTTATCTATGTTGACTCTTTTATGGTCCACATATCCTTTGTTGGGGGTCTGTTTGATTGATGCGGGCCAGGGTCTGTTTTGATTGGTATGCAATTATCCCTATCCTTATGGAGCGCCTGCTTGCCACAAGTGAGACGTGCGATAACAGAGCATAACACGTGCTACCTACAAAATAACTAAAACATTATTAATCGCCATTATACACGTCAGAAATATTTAAAATCTATATTGTAGATAAATATTCTTGAAATATTTGTGACGGCTCGTAAAAAAAGAGCCTTTTAACATTAAAGAAAATGAATTATTCTTTTTTTTTTTAAGATAATTCTATATCGGCCCTTTTTTAAAAGGTATTTCGAATCAGCCTTTAAAAACGTATTTTCAGAAACTGATCCGGACAATTCAAATAAAAGAGGGGGCTGATATGAAATTATCTCTCTTTTTTTTGTTTATAAACCAGTGGAATGCTTAAAAAGACTAGCTCCCAGATTTGACGGTTAAAATATTTTTTATAAAATGTATCCAGGTTCAAAAAGGAGAATCTCTATAGCCAAATAAAGAAAATCTGTAAAAATAAATCCAATTTTGTAATTGATTGTGCAAGAACTTTTTATAGGAGACTGATTTCACAAAAAACAAAAGTATCTAATTAGGTGATTGTTGTTTATAGAAAGAAAAGAATTTTCACTGCATACTCTGAGGGAGAATTAAGTCCAAATATTCCTATTACAAAATATATTCTTCATAAGACTAGAAGTGAAATGAACCGAACTGCTCACGAGTAGTTCGGATTCGAACTTGTTTAAGTTCTGCTCGAGTTCAAGCCGACTTCGAGCACGGATTCAAGTTCAAGTAATTAAACGGGCCAGACTTGAGTATCGTATTATTCGGTTTGTTAGGCTCGTGAGTCTAAACGATTTTTCTATTTTATTTAAATATTTTTCACAATAAAATTAATTAAGTGAGGTCAAGTTCGAGCTCGATTTGTATTTGGTCTAATTCATATAATTGAATCGAGCTCGACTCTCAAGCAGCTTGATACAATCAAGCTGAGTTCGAGTCGAGTTGAGCTTAGAATTTTTTGAGTCGAATCTAGTTCGAGTTCAATTTCTGAAGCTCGTCGAGCTCGAATTCAAGCTAAATCAATCGAGCCGAACTTACACTTAGTGGTACTCGATTCGAAATTGGCTCATTTCCACCCCTACATAAGACCATCGATGATTCTCACGTAATCAAAATCACAAATAATGTATCAAAACATATATCATATATTTCGATGTAGAATGAGTAATTATGATTGTATTATGACTTAATAGCCCTGATAAAGCGTTGCTCTATACTAATTATGTATTTAAGTATTCTTATAACAAAAATTATTCATTAGGAGATCTTTGACAGCTTTGATGCAATCAAAATTATAAATAGTGTATTAGAATTTATACCATATATTCCTATTCACTATATCTGATTCTAATTATATCAGAATTCTTATCCTGATAAATAGCAGTGTTCTATTCTTAAGTATTTTAGTTATTGGTCCTTTAATATTAATTATTAATAAAACATTTTTTTTTTGTATTGACCGTCAAATTCAGTATATACTAAACGGTAAATGGTAGACCATTTTCAGCCAGTTGTTGCTAGAATTTAAATTCTCGACCTATCCTTCATTAATGATAGTCCTTTGATTTTCTCCCAACATCCAGCTTAGTTAACGAACTGGACCAATACTAATTAGTGTTGATAAAACATACTTTATCAAGCTCTTCTCCGCTTGTCTAAGAGAACTAAATGTAAGTATTCTTCCCACATAAGTGGCTCTCAAGAAAAATTTTATGGCTCCGATTTAATCAAAACTACACACAGTGCATCGAAATCTACATGATCGGCTTGTCTTATTTGAAAATGGAATGCTCAAATTCTCAAATGCATTTAACCGACATAGAAGCACATTATTAATCAACCACCAACCGATGTGGGACAATTTAGGAGGATGCATGGCTATCTACACAAGTCTAAGTCGGCCTAATCCAAAGTTCATAGCCCACTGTGCGTCTTTCAAAAATCACTTGGATATCTGTCTTTGTAGGGACTCAACATCGCGTCTACTTGTCTTATTTGACATCTCTATTATCTCACAATGTGACATGTGGCAAGCTTAATTAATCGTATTATTAATACAACTTTTTATTCAATGTATTAATAAAAAATTATATATATCTTTGTAAAAAGTAATTATTTTAAAAAATAAAATAAAAGGTATATTATAATAAATTTAATAAATTTAAAAGGTGAAAATAAAAATATATCAATATTTCATATATAAGAAAATAAATAAATATATAAAAATAGATGATCAAAATTATTACGCCACGTGACATTTGAAATAACCTCCGATATATCATTTGCAATTTATTTTTATATCTAAAAAAATATGTGGTATTTATATAATTACGTTTATAAATATGAACTATCTAGAATTAAATTTAATAAAGTATAATAACTTTACAAAATAACTACTTTATATATATATATATAATTAAAATAATAAAAATATATAAAATTAGTGATCAATTCGGCGTTATTGCATCTCAAAATAACTTTTAATGGACATTTGGCATTTATTTTTATATCGTAACATTTAATTAAGATAATAATTCATTATAAGTAAGTTAAAAATATAATAAATAACATATATATATATATATACTATATGTTGGTGTTGTGTGTGTGTGTGTGTAATATGTATAAGTATAATATTATTATTAATTTATTTAGAAATTGAAAATATAAAAAAATTATAAAATTATAATTAGAATTATTGTATTTATGACCTGGGACGTAAGACTAGTTTCTAAAAAATTTTGAGGACTTATGCCGGCCTCGGCCGGCTTGCTATGACACACTTTTGTGGCCCACTGCTGACGCGCTCCAAAAGTCTTTTTTTTTTTTTGGTAGATAATTATACGCTGAAAGCATCGAATCTCCCAAACGCGGTTCAGATAGTCATTCTTATTTACATTATTATTATTATTATTATTATTATTATCGTAATTATTTATGTTCTATAATATCAGAAAAAATCTGTTTTATTATTTTAAAAATATTATATTATTATTTTTGTGGCAATATTATTTCATAAAAAATTCTACAATAAAATATTTACGCTCACGTCAGAATATGTTCCACTCGTATTTAAATCAAACAAACAAATTATGCAATCATTATTTGTAAAAATTTTCTATAAAATTTGTAGATTTTGATGAATTCTATAATTTTTATGTTCAAAAGTTTTTAAAAATACTTTCAAATAATTATTTGGAACTCCAAAGTTTAACGAGTTCAACATTTTAAAATAATTTTTAAATTCGTTTTAAACCCATTAAATTTTGGAGTTCTAAAATATATTTTTAGAAATACTTTTTGTAAAAAACTTTGAACATGAAAATTATAGATCTTGTCAAAATCTACAACTTTGATGTTAAAGTTTTTATCAAAAAATACTTATTAATAATTTTTTTAGGCCGTTACAGATGTGACATGATTTAACCGTTACACCAAAAAATCTCTCTATCTCAATAATGTTAGATTGGAGATCTGTTGAATCTAAGGCTGAGCTTCAAATGGATGATTGATGGAGATTTAGGTTGTTTTTCATTAATTCCATTGCAACTTTATGATGAATTCCATTGCAACTTTTCATTAATTCCATTTTTTATTTCTATCTTACATCTCGATTAAAATTGAGCAAAATAGTAGCCTATTCTAACTAACGCTTGCTAGATTTAAAACATCCGACTTATCTTTTGTAAGGAACATATGTCAGTTCCATTAACTAATTATACCAATATCGATTGGTTCCTGAAATTCTCGAATTTATTGTATTTATGCTGTTTGACCAATTAAGGTGACATCAGGGTCAATGCTAATTGATTGGAAATAGCTTTGGGTCGCTCTTGTTTATGGTTTAGCTTTTGATTGACGAACCTAATTCTATTCGAGTTAAATAATTGGATTGATTATTTGCTCATTTCCCAATCACCTAATAGGGTCGGTCTGTTTGTACTAGTAGAGTATGTATTATAACCCAACTCGAACCGGAGTTTGAGTTGATCCGGTCGCTCGCACCGCGGCATTGACACGATCAAACGGACCCTCTGAAACCAAGCGAAACCAGTTTGCCCGTGCTCTCAAGATTCCCCTTTGACATGCTTCCTTATCTCCGCCACGCGGAGTGCTTGCCCAGTTCTCTCCCTCTCAAGCACGCGCACACAACTCAATCAACTCAACCAACCGATGACGCAGTCAAGTCCACCCATCAGTAAATCCCAACCGTTCGTCATCGAACACCACTCCCTAGAATCTGTATCTTCCCCATCTTGACCGTATACCCTCGCAAGTGTGATAAATGGCGTGATGAACAGGGTGTGCAGTGTCTGGTCTTAAAAGTCATCTTTATATATATCCCGCCCGCCGGCCAACCTCTAAACTCAATCTTCTTATCTCATCTTATTCGACGGCGGCGATGGATCGATCATCTCACGGCGTATCTCAGTGGGCTAAATCAATGGCCAGTCTCCGGCGCACCCCTGCTCAGGTGGTTTCGATGGAACAAGGCCAAGAACACGACCTCCACGAGCTCCAGCTCTTCCACTCCCAACTCGCCGACAAGCTCAACTCTCTCCTGCCCTCCACCTCCGATGACCGTAGCCTGCACCTCCTCTCTCTCTCCTTCATCTCCAAGCTCCTCGATCTCGTCCTTGCCTGCGCCGACGAGTTCGACCCGCTTTTCACTTTGATCTCTTCGCGGTCGCCGGGGGTGGTCTCGAAGCCTCCGCTAGATCGCGCTGTGAATGATTTCCTCGATCGGTGTGTGAAATCTCTCGATGTTTGCAATTCTGTGAGTCTCTGTATCGATTCGCTACGCCACTGGCGCCGCCACGCCGACATCGCCGTCGCCGCGCTCGTACCGCTTCAGCACTATGGACAAGTCAATAGAGCTAGAAAAGCGTTGTTTAAGCTTCTAGCTATCCTGCCGCCGGACCCACATGATACCGGCGGCAGCGGCAGCCGAGCATCGAGGGCATGGTCATTTGGCCGTGGAGGCGGCAGCGGCGGCAAGGATTCTCCACAGGCCCGGCGGTTATCTTGGAGCGTTTCGAAGAGTTGGTCTTTGTCTCCGCGGCAATTACAGGCGATATCGGCGGGGTTGTCCGCGCCGCGTGCTGTCAGCTATGGCGGCGGAGGAGATGCCGGCGGTGGGCTGGCGGCGGCGCTGGCGTTCGCGGTTTACGCCATGAACGCGCTTCTCGTTCTGGCGATGTCAGCTCTGGCTAGCGCGTTCCCTTGTCATGAGCATTATAGCACGACATGTCCGCAGCCACCGCCAAAGCATCTGCCTTGGGCTACGGCTATGGCGTGGCTGCAGGATTCAGTAGCTGAAGAGTGGAAGAGGAGCAATGCAGGAGGTCGAGGGGCGGGGTCGACACTGGCGGAGGTGCAGGCCATGGCAAGATGCGCGCGGGGAATAATAGAGGGACTTGGAGAAGACACCGGCACCACCACTACGACGTCGGCAATGGAGCTGAATTCGGTGGCGGCATTGACGGCGGAGCTGGGAGAGGTGTGCAGGAGAGTAGAGGATGAGATCGGGCCATTGGAGAAGAAGGTGAGGCAGGTATTCAGACGCTTCGTCGAGACCCGTACGGAGTTGCAACGCTGCTCTTCTTCACTGTTGTGAAGCCATGTGGTGACAGTTGCGGGCAGAGTCATAGCTCCCGAAACATATTCGGGGCCTAAAAACCATCATCTATGTGTTTGTTTTTTTTTTGTAAATAGAGCAAGTGCTTGGAACTTCTGATCCAAATTCTTTATGATCTTTGTGTTTGTAGATGAACTGTAATGAGATTTATCAATTTTTTTGCTGATGTAAAGTGTAAGAACTTTGTATCTTCAAATATTTAAGAAGAGGAAGGCTACGACGGCCAAGATTATTTTCGAAAATAGTTTGAGATCGTAATTATCCAAGCTGAATGCTCTGGTATCGGAATCATAGTCCTACATAATTCGGGCATTTTAGCACTGCTCTTTATCTGTAAGTCGTTAAGAGTTTTGAGCAGAACATGAACTTTTTCAAAATTTTAAATAATATATTTTGAAAGTCGCAAAATATATGTGTCTGTATCAACGAACTTCTATAGTTTTACTCATTGTGAATGATTAAAGGGCCGTGGGTAGAAAAAAAAATTTTAGCGAAATAATTTAGTATTTATTGTATGAAAGCTTTTGTCATCTTAAAAAAATTGACGAAAGAAACATGAATAATAGTTTCCAACCCTCTAATTTGAGTTCTTTGCTTGCCCAGTTTCTCTTTATCACACCCTTCATCCTCTTATATTCCAACCTATTAAACCATTATCAACTTTGGTAAAATAGATAGGAAGGAGAGTTGGAGGGTGGATTAAAACCGATTCAAAAAGTATACATGTTTTATCTGTTCTTTTTTTTAATAGTGAGGTAAAATTTTATCAACTGCAATAGTCTATTGGATACGAACTTGATCTACTAGAATTTTCAAGTTGCACGTACATCAAGTCCCTTATCCGTAGAGCTTTTGATATCACCCAATAGGTAAAACTTCGGATCACCATGACTTCAACTTTACTGAGGTGACAATTTTTATCCTACAATATATGTGACGGTTTACCACCTTTGAAAACGAGGATCTACCAGACCTCCGCGCTCCCCACCATCGCGTGAAAAAATCGTCCCACATATAGTGCAGGGTGTGGCCTTGAGTGCTTAGTTAATATGTAGTATTTTAGGTCCTTGCAGATTTTTTCTTTTCTTCTTTTTAATGTTTACTGGGTATCCGGAGTTATGGCTTGAATTCCAATCTGTTTCTTTATTCCCTTGCAAGGGGACCCGAATTATATCCAAAAGTAAATAGGGCGATATATCAAATTCAACGATTTATAGTCTTCGCAAATTTGGCCATTAGCCCGCATCAGACGTGCGATCCGATCCAGTGTGTACCCTCCAAACGCGTGAAGGCGTTCAAGGGTCACACAAGCTTTCGAACCTGAGAGCTGAGGGACATGTCCTCCGTGCTTTACCACACTATTTGGACCTGATTTGCTGTTTCTTTAGGAATATAAATCATTTTCTCAAAACAATAAAAGAATCATCTACTTATCTAGTCTAGCGACATGCACGGTTTTCCGTGCCGGAAGGCACGCGTGGTGCCGTCCGCCACGTACCAGTATCGTCGGCCTACGGCACGGTATCGATGCAGTGCCAGAGTTTGGATTTTACATATCTCTTCTATAAGCTATATCAACACTTTATATAACATTGACCTATATATTATATACTTTTACTAAGTAATTATGATTTTTGTATTTAATATTTCATTAATCTTTTTATTATTTCTTAAATATTCTAAAAATAAAAAAATTGTACAGATCGATACGATCGGCACATCTCGAATTTTAGATTTACCGATACTCGCCTCGGCGCGATGGAAAATCTTAGCGACATGAAGACCTACTCACATAAATTGTATAGTTTTTGAAAACTACATTACAAATATTTGTAATTAAGATATTTTTTTTTTATAAAAAAAAATCATTAACTAAATTCGTAATCGAGCGATGATATTTTCTTAGGATCAAAATGTGGTCGACGAATTTTAAGCTAATATGTTAACAATTTGGTACTATCCAAGATACCGAGAGTTTAAGTAGTTGCGGATTAGCACCACCAATAATTGACTATTATGGCAACTTTTGAAATTCGTCGAAGACAATTATAGCTTATATCACACTTAGCTTCGTGCCCTTTTTTTTGTCTTCCACCTCAGAAATTAGATCATCTACTCCTATTTTATGTCTCTATTTCTTGTATTCACAAGTGTTAGCTGAAATATACTTTAAATTTCTTAATTTTATATAATAAGCAGAATAATTGCAACTTATTATGATTATATAATGTGCGAAATATTAAAACAATTTTGGTTATTCTTATTCTAATATTACTGTATTCTAATTTTAATAGCCATTATGATTCTAATTTACTAACCAAATATCGTTTATATTTATTGTCATAGACAAATGCCATGTCTACAGGGTGTCAGGGACAACTATCACGGCCGACTGGCCACGAGCTCAAACAACCGTGACGTGGTGCCTCACTCTTGTTTCTTGTTTTGTTTTGGTTTTTTTTCTCTTCAGCTTCCTTGTCGTTAAAGAGACAGCGAGAAATCAAGGGATCGAGAAAGAAAGATCGAGAGATCGAGAGCGAGAGAATTGATAGCAATGGGCGATCAAGCAGCGAAGGGAGATGAATTCGAGAAGAAGGCGGAGAAGAAGCTAGCGGGATGGGGAATCTTCGGCTCCAAGTACGACGACGCCGCTGATCTCTTCGATAAGGCTGCTAACTGCTACAAACTCGCCAAATCCTGTAAGTCCCAAATCTCATCTATCATCAGATACCATTGTCTTTCGCTCTTTCTCTGATCGTGGTCGATCAATTGATTGGTTTGGTCAAGCGATTGATTGTTGAGGTTGTTGCTCGATTTAGGGTTGATGAATGAATAAATGATTGACTATTGTTTATATCTTTTAATTTTTTTCATATATTTTTTATATAACATGCACATTTTGAAGAAAGTATATTTATGCATATTGCAGGGGATAAGGCTGGAGCAGTTTATGTGAAACTGGCTAATGTTCATCTAAAGGTGCATATTATTCATTTCTTCCGCAGTTTTTTTCGTTCAAGTTTCTTCAGAATCGCGTTCAAAGTTTTTTGGCTGTTTGAATGGTAAATGCAGTTAGAGAGCAAGCATGAAGCTGCTGGATCTTATGTTGATGCTGCTAATTGTTACAAGAAAATCTCCTCACAAGGTGCTTATCATGCAAGCTTCTGTTCAGCTTATGATTATGCCTTCAATATGCCTGTTTTACTTTCTATTTTGTGTTTATGATTGCTAATATGTTTGTCCAGTTCATAATTACAATCTTTCCATCAGTCACTCAGTTATTGGTTATCCCCGAGATACTATTAATATTAGCTTTACTTGATGGTTTTTACATAAAATTTTCTTCATTGCTCTTTTTTAAGATACTGAGGTGGGAAATACCCACCACAAGACAAAGATAGCTGGAGATTGAATCTCCAACCTCTAGGTTGGTACTAAAGTGCCTTACAACACACCAAGTTATGGTTGGCTGCTATATAAATTTCGAGATCTTTTGTACATACAGTAACCAATAATTAAAGCTTTATATGTAATTAAGAAAAAGTTTATTACGTGCAAACTTATGATGGCACTTCCTCTTGTAAAAAAGTTGTTGGAGAAAAACACAAGACATGTATTGATGCACATAATTATGCATGAGAAACTTGTTTGCTTATTTCTTTTATTTTTGTTATGTGAAATGTGATTCGCTTTGCGTTCCAAATGCAAATTCTTAACATATGAAGTTTTATTTCTCTTCAAGTGCTGCCTTGAAAATTTTCTTCTGGGGAAAAGGGAAACCCTTACAACCCCATTTTAATTTCTGAGAATGTCTTCTGCTTTTGAATTGCTTGGACGTTGGGGAGTACGTGCATTTTGTTCTTTGATAGAATATCAGAACGTGGATGTAATGCTTGTTTCTTAATATTACATAAAAAATTGACTAACATTTAGGTACATGCCTTGCTTATGCTGTGGTGAATGTTGAGGAGTCTGTAGTAACTGTATGTCCCTCTAAAGTTAGGGTAATAATATGATACATAGGGATGATGTGCCCTCTGCGTCAATGATCCTCCTATGATTTTTTAGTTTAATTTAATTTAATTTTTGTGTGTGTGTGTGTGTATGTAAAGTTGCGGGCAATGAGAAGACAAGAGGAGATCTGCACTCATGGCCTACTATCTTTGTTCTTGTTTAGCTGAGGATGACGGGAGCCTTCCCATAAGTCCACTTAGCTCTGTAATCCTACTATCTTCATCCCATTAGTTTCCAACATAAAATAGCCTTAAACTACATGTATGCATATGTTAATCGTTCCTATCAGGAGATGTTGATCTTTGACTTGGAGTTGAGAAAGTAGTCATGCATGACACTGTTGTTACCTAAAACATCATATTCTACAACTTATAAGTTTGCGTAGCATCATTAGATATAGACTCCATGATTGCTTATGCAACTCATTACTTACAATACTGCAAAGCTGACATGCTTTATTGTTTCTACTAATTTGACATGTCTGTTATTGCATACCCACAAAGCTAAGATAAGTACCTGGCTAAGATTTTACAGTTAACTGTATGCATCAACAGTGTTATACTGAAGTATTGTATCATTTTAGTCTCTGGAATAATTATTTACATCCAACTTCCTGCAGATGCTGCTCAATGTTTAAACCAGGCTGTGAACCTCTTTCTTGAGATTGGTAGATTAAACATGGCTGCACGATACTGCAAGGTAAGATAAAGTGAAACATGCTACGGATATAAGCTTAGCTTATATCTTTCTTTTTAACTTTATAGGCGCAGGCTTGCTGCAATGTTACTCGTCTCTTAGAGAAATACATATACTAATTCACATATGAAGCTGTAGTATATTAATTAATTTACTTGCCTTCAGTTTCTGCTGCTTCTTATGCTAAATATTTGTATTTTAACATATATGCATTTTTGTTCCGAAGGAACTTGGTGAGCTATATGAAGCTGACCAGGATATTGAGAAGGCGATGGACTATTTTGAGCGTGCTGCTGACCTTTTCAAAGTGAAGAGCAACTAGCAGCGGCATAGTGCAAGCAGAAAGTTAGCACAGTTGCTGTCAGTAAATATATTTATTTATTATATATATATTATATATATATATAGTTATATATATATATAATGTGTGTGTGTGTGTGTGTGTGTGTGTGTATCTCGAAGATTGGGGTGCTAGTTTATGCTATGCATTTATGTTTATTTGCGAAACTTATGTTGATCCTGTAGTGAGTGACATCTTTGACGAAGTTTGATCCATTGTGGCATGCTTCCCCATTCTGTAACATCATTGAACAGTTTGGCCCTTAAACAATTAGACAACGTGTTTGCTTCAATGATAGCTGTGGGTTGTTCTTGCTTCCCTTCTGATGGTTGCTTGTGCTCCTGTAGATACCCCAAGGCAATTGAGATATTTGAGGCCATTGCACGTCAGTCAATGAACAATAATCTTCTCAAGTATAGTGTGAAGGGAATTCTTCTTAATGCTGGAATTTGCCAGCTATGCAGAGGTGATATCGTTGCTGTAACCAACTCGCTAGAGCGTTATCAGGTTCAAAGCTTGCTATCCTATTTTGCTTTTCTTATGCATGAGATTACCTTAGTCACTAACTCTTGTTTATTCAGGAACTTGACCCAACCTTTGCCGGCACTCGTGAATACAAGTTTTTAGCTGTAAGTTGTTTTATCTGCGGTGAACTTTAGTTTGCTATCTATTTTGCATTCAACTTTATTTTGCTATATTGTATCTTTCAGATTGTAAGTTGGCGTTGTGTGCTTAAGAAAGCAGTTTTTTAACCTGACTTTACTACTGCCTCTACACTGCAAATTATCATCCAGTTAGAAGCAGTTATTTGCAATTGTGCTTAAGTTTAAGTGTTTCTACATGTCAGGATCTAGCATCGGCTGTTGATGAGGGAGATATTGGGAAGTTTACTGATGTGATCAAGGACTTTGATAGCATGACTAGACTGGTATGTCTTACCTTCCTGTAGGATTTCCCCCTGACTCCTCTTTTTTTTCGTTTCACTTTAGAAGTTAGCTTGTTTTGTCATTTTGATTGGATGCAAATGTAGATGTTTCCAAACGGTTATCTTAGAGTCTAGTCATCTTTTTGCACTTCACATGTTAAGAGTCTAGTCATCCCTTTGAACTTCACAGAACTAGTTGCAGATTTTTTATTTTTTATTTTTTTGCTTGTTCAAACACTAATCCACACACCATTCCCTAAGAAATAATGAGCTCCTCAATGTGCCAGCATTTCAATCTGCCATTGTATTTTAGCCCTATTTGACATACATGTTGAGGTGCATAATGATGTAAAACTGCATCTTCGACAGACAGGCAGTGCTGCGTATATAGTTTAGAGAACATTGATTCGAGTTTGAACACATATTGTTGAGTTAAGCTGAAAATTAAATAGGATACAGGTTATGAATAACAAGATGTATCTTGATGTCTGATAATTAATTTTAACAGTATTAAAACAAAGGGAAGCGTAATGAGAAAGATGCTCTCATGTTTAGAGAATAATACTTTAGCTGTTTGGAGCTCTTTTTGCCGAGTTGTTAAAGGTGCCTAGGCGCACCTCGCCTTGCGCCTAGGCCCGCCTATGAAGCTTGCGCCCGCCTCGGTTCAAGGCAGGCGCACGTTCAAAAGGCACGCACCTTGTGGAAGTTATTTCAGCGATAAGACCACTAATATACTTATGGAGCAAAATGTTGCGAGTTATCATGTTCGGACTTTTTGATGCATAAGGAAAATTATTTCAACATCGGCAATAGAACAATGCCTAGGAAAATGATTTCACGTGCGACGGGAGGCTTCGTCTGATTGATAGACCTATGATAGTCTCCTCATGGATAGAGCTAGGTCCGAGATGAGGGCAACTTCTCAAAAAAAAAAAAAAGAAAAAAAAATAATCGACATAGAAAGTATGGCAGGGCCAACGACGATGACAGTTGGCTATTTTCTTTGTGTTTTTTTTTCTCATTACTTGTAGCTTCAACTGTAACTCATGTAAATATGGCTGCCTCTTGATTGCAGGATGCTTGGAAGACCACACTTCTATTGAGGGCAAAGAATACATTAAAGGCGAAGGAGGAAGAGGAGGACGATCTGACTTGAGTTTGTTTTACACTGCTTTGGTTTGTACCACTATCTCCATTGTTATGCCGTGATGTTTGTGTATTTACGTGTATCAAAAAAGTCGGATGTTGATATGGTTTTGATTTGATGAATACTTGGTTCTCGATGGATGCTTGTTTTCTTGATCTATTTCTTGGTTTGCGGTGGTCGTATTGTTGGTATCTCTAATTGCCTAAATAAAAGTATAGATTGTATTCTCTCTAGCATACAAGAATGTTGCAAATCGACTAGGGCGACGTAGAACGGCCTTCGCCTGGTAAAGCGGGGGTTGTGAGGTCGAATATGGCAGTTGCAGCAGCAGACTTGAGCTGTTTTTATCCCACCACAAGTGCTTCCGTTACAAACTTACAATTAACAATTTAATGAATAAAATTTGCGACTTTGAGAATCGCAACAGGATAAAAAATTGGTACAAAAAGTTTTTTTTTTTTTTTTAGCCCTTTTTTTTTTGTATTCTGGGATCAACTTTTGGGTTATTGCGTCCGGATAATGTTTCTGCACTCTTCTCATATACTAACAAAACACAAACATATATATAATATAATAGTATAAATATATATATAAATATATTTATATATATAATATATATATATATATATGGGAGAGTGTTTTTTTTTGTTTTTTCAAATGAAATATTTAAGCCTGTGGGCTTTATCTTGAGAGTATTCTAGCCTATCAAATTTGGCATACGCTCATCTATGCTGTACACTGAGATCTTAAGAAACCGACTGATTGCTCACAATGTGTGTGGGCAATAAAATCAAAGCCCTCACTTCTTCACCCTAGGTTGCCTTGTTTTCAAGTCAACCCTCCAGCTTATAATATTATAGGTTAGTATTTTACAATACTAACTTTACTTTGTAATATGATAAATTTTAATTTTGCGACGCTATTGTACTTTCTATCATGCATCACGCACGATACAGCTGTGTAATACTAACATAGCTTGTTGGAATAGCTCATGTCAAAACCACGATACACTATTAGTAACTACGATATACTAACAAAAACAGTATGTTCTTAGTCAAATTTATTATATTATAAAATTTACTGCAATTCAAATTATTTTGAATTTTTATAGCCCGTGGATAGGTAAAGTCAAATTTACTTTTCAATTGAAGTAAAATTTATAATAATTTTTAAAAATATTGCTGCTAGTATTTTGGGAAAGTACACCACTTGTTTACCAATAAGCCTCTCATTACGATCCGTTAATTTTAATGTTAAAACATATATACTAAAAAATATTTTTTAGAAAGTTTTAAATACAAAATTTATAGTTCATATCAAATTGATTTATTTTTTATATTAATTTTTTTTAAAAAAATTATATTTATGAATATATGTTTTGAGACTAGTAGATTAATTTTTAAACTTACCAAAATTTTGAAATATCAAAATAATTTTTAAAAAAAAAATTTAGATACAAAAATTATAATAACATTACAAAAAATTTAAATTCTTAACAAAATATATTTATATAATAACAAAAGTATTTTTTTATATACAATTCAAGATAGGATTAATTTATAAAAACTTTAAATTTAGGTACTAATTTAAAAACAAAATTATAATCATTACAAAAAAACTGTATATTTAAATGCTTAACAAAATATTTCTATAATAATTAAAGTATTTTTTTATATAAAATTCAAGATAGGATTAATTTAAAAATTTTAAATTGAGGTACTAATTTACCTGAAGCTTTTAAAACCGAAGACTGATATACAATTTCCTCCGCCAAAAAATGCATGGTCGGATAGGCGGATTTGGAAGTTAAATCAGAGAAGCTTCTCGAGACCGTAATGGCGGGAGGCAAAAGGAAAGCATCACAAGAAGAACCCTCTAGAACACCTATCACATTTCAAATATCTCATAATTTTAGTTCGCCAGTTAATAGAAGGTCCTAGAACTCCACCAATCTCAGCCGTATAAATCCCTCCCCTCTATCATCTCTTTCCTCGCTTGATTCATACTTGTGATTTCAGCGTTGTAGTGAGTGTAATCATATTGTTTGATTCATCGCGATGGCTGACGTTCAGATGGGCGGCGGAGAGGCGGAGACATTCGCTTTCCAGGCGGAGATCAACCAGCTTCTCAGCCTTATCATCAACACCTTCTACTCCAACAAGGAGATCTTCCTCCGAGAGCTCATCAGCAACTCCTCCGACGTACGCAATTTTCTATTCTCGGTTTCATCAATTGTAATATTTGATATTTGCAGGTTTCTGATCACGATGTCAATTGCAGGCGCTGGATAAGATTCGGTATGAGAGTTTAACAGACAAGGGCAAATTGGATGCGCAGCCGGAATTGTTCATCAGGCTCGTGCCAGATAAGGCCAACAAGACCCTGTCCATCATCGACAGTGGTATCGGAATGACCAAGGCTGGTATGTCTGATGCGTACATCTCTAACATTCGGTTATGTCTTCTACTAAATTGAAGAAGCTTGTGAATTTTTGAGGTTTAGATAAACTATTTTGTGAACAAATAGCACAAAAATACAACAAGTTGCTCTAAATGAAGCCAAAAGTGTGAATTGCCTGATCATGGGTTGCGTGGAGGAAAATTATGGCATGCATAATCTGGAAATACAGATGAGTCGAATACTGTTAGCACATAACTTTTGGTTATTAAGATGAGTTATAGCTATACGTATCAAGATAAAATGTGCTTGGTTGATTTAAAAAAAAAAAGTGTGTGGTTAATATGAGGAAGCTGAAGTTCGGATAGTTAAATGCTCTGTCTTTATAATTGACCACCAAAACTGAGAAGGCCTCTCTCATTTTTTTTTTCTTTTTTTTTTTTTGTTGTTTAATTTTTTTTTTTTTTTCAATTTGTTTAAATCTTCTTATGAGGTAAACAAGTAAAAAAAACACTTTTTTTTATCCTAAATATTTGGTTTTATATGGAATTCATTTGCTATTTTAATTGATGCCATGCGATGTTGTTACTCATATGCCGAAACTAGTCTGTCTTCATTGAGCCTAATGGTATTGGATTGCCATGTATTTATGTTCAGACTTGGTGAACAACCTGGGTACCATTGCGAGATCGGGCACGAAGGAGTTCATGGAAGCTCTGCAGGCTGGCGCCGATGTGAGCATGATCGGTCAGTTCGGTGTGGGGTTTTACTCCGCATACTTGGTTGCTGAGAAGGTTATTGTCACGACCAAGCATAACGATGATGAACAATATATATGGGAATCCCAAGCTGGTGGCTCCTTCACTGTCACCAGGGACACTAATGGCGAGCAGCTTGGCAGGGGAACTAAGATCACCCTCTTCCTCAAGGAAGACCAGGTAAACTACTGTCATCTTACATCGCATTGAATTTGTTTCGCAATTTTGTGTTCTTTACGTAATTTTGGGTACATTTTAAAATCTGTACTTTTATTTTTAATATATATATATATATATATATATTGTCATGCTACGTCTGGCATTTGAGCGGCACCGAAAATTTTGGTTTATCAAGGTTTTAATTAATTATTTGTTTATGTAGCTGGAATATTTGGAAGAAAGGAGGCTGAAGGACTTGGTAAAGAAGCACTCGGAATTCATCAGCTATCCGATCTATCTGTGGACCGAGAAGACCACTGAAAAGGAGATCAGCGATGATGAGGACGAAGAGACGAAGAAGGAGGGTGAAGTCGAAGAGGTGGAGGAGGACAAGGATAAGAAGAAGAAGAAGGTGAAGGAGGTGAGCCATGAGTGGCAACTAATCAACAAGCAGAAGCCGATTTGGCTGAGGAAACCCGAGGAAATCACCAAGGAGGAGTATGCTTCCTTCTACAAGAGCCTGACCAATGACTGGGAAGAGCACTTGGCGGTGAAGCACTTCTCCGTCGAGGGTCAGCTTGAGTTCAAGGCCATCCTCTTCGTTCCGAAGCGGGCCCCTTTCGACCTCTTCGACACGAGGAAGAAGATGAACAACATCAAGCTCTATGTCCGCCGGGTCTTCATCATGGACAACTGCGAGGAGCTCATTCCCGAGTACCTCGGCTTCGTCAAGGGTGTGGTGGATTCCGACGATCTTCCCCTGAACATATCTCGAGAAATGCTACAGCAGAACAAGATTTTGAAGGTCATTAGGAAGAACCTGGTGAAGAAATGCCTCGAGCTTTTCTCAGAGATCGCCGAAAACAAGGAGGATTACAACAAATTCTACGAGGCGTTCTCGAAAAACTTGAAGCTGGGTATCCATGAGGATAGCCAGAACAGGGCGAAGCTTGCAGACCTGCTCCGATATCACTCGACCAAGAGCGGTGATGAGATGACCAGCTTGAAGGACTATGTCACAAGAATGAAGGAGGGGCAAAAGGACATTTACTACATCACCGGCGAAAGTAAGAAGGCCGTCGAGAATTCGCCGTTCTTAGAGAAGCTAAAGAGGAAGGGTTATGAGGTCTTGTTTATGGTTGATGCTATCGACGAATACGCTGTCGGGCAATTGAAGGAGTACGACGGCAAGAAGCTCGTGTCCGCGACCAAGGAAGGGCTAAACCTAGAAGACAGCGAAGAAGAGAAGAAGAAGAAAGAGGAGAAGAAGGCAGCTTTTGAATCTCTCTGCAAGACCATGAAGGAGATCCTCGGCGACAAGGTGGAGAAGGTCGTCGTGTCGGATAGGATCGTGGATTCTCCGTGCTGCTTGGTGACGGGGGAGTACGGATGGACTGCGAACATGGAGAGAATCATGAAAGCACAGGCGCTGAGGGACAGCAGCATGGGCTCGTACATGTCGAGCAAGAAGACCATGGAGATCAACCCGGACAATGGGATAATGGAGGAGCTGAGGAAGCGGGCCGAGGCCGATAAGAACGATAAGTCGGTGAAGGACCTCGTTATGCTGCTATTCGAGACTGCTCTGCTCACGTCGGGTTTCAGCCTGGAAGATCCGAACACTTTCGCGGGTAGAATTCACAGGATGCTCAAGCTGGGTCTCAGCATCGACGAGGAAGATGATGTCGGTGGGGACGAAGGGGACATGCCTGCTCTGGAAGATGATGCTGGAGAGAGCAAGATGGAGGAAGTCGACTGAGTTCTCTGTTTGTTTTGGTGTTTAGAGTCTGTAGACTTGGATATTTAGCTGTGAAAAGTTAAAACGAGCGTGTTGTGTCTGCCATGGTGTTGTAATGCTTGTTATATGGTTTGGGATTATGAGTGAGATGTGAAATTTTAGCACATCCGGGTTCGTTTGGCTAATATTGGAAGCAATTTTTTAACAATTAAGGTTGTCTGCTACAGTTCGAATATAATAATAAAATATAATAATAAATTAATATTTAAAATAAAATAATTAATAAAAAATATTTATGATATAATATTTTAATATTTTAAATAATTTAAAACAAGAAAAATTCAATTGAAATAATAAAAATAAAATATTTTATTTTTGTTCAAAAATTTTAAAATAAATACTATAATTATGTATGTACGTGTTGAATATTTCTATTGCATGTTTGATAGGTGTGTAAATTTTTTTTAATACTTCTCGATGTTCGGACGGACGTGTCCATGGGGTACTGGTGTTCGACATTGTACAGGATATTTGACATGTCCGTGAAAGTAGGCTTTTTTGTGTGGTGTTCCACACCTGACTTTGTGCAATATACGACTACATCTGATAGCACTTCCAGCAACTAACATAAACCGCTACAGAACGTTCCTCAAAAATCTTATATATTAACCATTAAATTAATTTAAAATTTTATTTATTATTTTTAAAAATAATAAATAAATAAATATGTATAGCAAAACTAGCACGCTCATTTGACATAGTATGAATATGTTGACTATGCGTTTAATCAATCTGGGCAACTGAAAATTTTGATTTCCAAGAGTCCTACAACACTACAAAAGAACTCGAAGCTTTTAAATTACAGTTCGTGCTATGCGCTCGAGAAGAGAACATCTTGCATTACTTTCAGCCATAAAATTTTTAGAATTTTTTTTTAACAAAATTGAACATAAATGTGTTATTCAATAAAAGATAAAAAAAACAAAAGATTTATAATTCAAGATACTTTTATTAAAAAAACTTAAATTAATTATGTCAAATAAAATAGACGAAAAATATTACGCACATATAAAGTAATATTTATGCAACACCTTTAACAATTATTTAAAATATCTTACAATATTTTTGAAACAATTTGAACTACATACTATTTTTTTGTTTTTTCTGAACGACTATATAATTACAACAAATTTTTTCAAAGATGACTCAAATTATAATTTCTAATAAATTTAATATAAATAATGAAAGCTTATGCCCAGATCATTATAAAGTTTTCCCCTCCAAAGCAAATACCAAATTTCCAACTCTAAAGTAAAGCAATCCTGCTTGTCCAAGTGAACAGAGACAATTCACAAATGGATCATGAAAGCGGGAACAAGGAAGGTTCCCCGTCGACATACTAATCAGCGAAGACATCGTCTGTCTACTTCATCACATTGAGCATGTATAAATTTATTTATAAAGAAGGGAAAAAACAAATTATATGGGCTACATATTCATATCACTTGATCATCTATAGCAACAATGTTTGTTAAAAAAATCATTTTAAGCACTTGCAATACTAACAAGAGTAACATGGATGAAGAGATGTCCATATACAGCAATGAATATAGACAAGCAGCAGGCTTATCCCCTCAAATGAAGGATCCCGCTCGGGTTAACTTACCGAATTATTTTTAAATTTGCGATGCATGGATCTGGTTGCTGCCGGAATTCATACTTGAACCACGTGACGGGAGACTGGTATGAAAAGCCGATTGCCTATTTGATGAACCAAGCTTCAGCGAAGGCGACGGAGTTGCATTACCATTAGATTCTCCCAGGCTCAAGTTCAACATCCCTACGAGCTCATCGACGTTGATGGGAGCCTTTGAATGTACAGCTGTCGGTTTAATAATCTCATGCTGCTCCTTATCCGAAGATCCAATATCGCAACCGGGCCAATATGGTAAAGGAAACGGAAGGAAATGAGGGAAGTATGCAGGCAAAACCATTGCTGGGTAAGTGCACTGCAGATTTTCTAGCTGTGGCTGAGTTGCTGCCTCTTGCTGGTGTGTATTTGAATCCATTGACTCACATTCCTCGTCACCCGGTGCATTTGGCAACTGGTTTTTGTTTTGTTTGTCTTCCTCTGGGCATCCCATAGGGGAAGACTGTCCATCTATGGTCTGAAATTATGGGAATCAAAGATTAGGTACTTTTTGATGCAATCAAGGCCAACCTGTATACCGTCACTATAATATATAATAAATAATATAAAAATAGTGTAAAAAGTGGACCCAGTGCGCGATGCACTCTTGTACTACAGGCTATGGGGGTCCAGATGTACGTGCCCGCTAACTAGCGCAGGGGTTTTCCGAGACTCGAACCCGCACCTATGTCCTGGGAGGAGAGGGCTCCTGCCAGTGTGCCGGTAGGTTCACACCAATACAAAAATAGTGTAATAAATAGAAATGACGTTAAAAGGCAAGGATTAACCTCATCTGGGACCATATCAAAAAGGCTTGATCTCCTTTTTCGTCTTGCCAAAGTGGTTTGACGGATGAAGTATTTCTGGGCATGGCTAGCAACTTGAGTAGGGGTCCTTGAAACAACATATTTACGAGATATCCCTCGCCAATCACCCTTACCAAGCTTATGTAGTCCAATTAAAAACATTCTGTGTTCTTCTTCAGTCCAAGGAACACCTGCCGCTCCAATATCAAACACAAACACGAACATACTGTTAATATTCATAAACATAGAGGTTATTAAGTAACATAAAACGACATACAAAGGATGAACAAGAACGAATAGTGGTATTGATATGATAAAGCAGCTAATGATAATAAAAGTATAGGGTATGATTAGAGATATGACACCCGATTTATATTGGTTAGGCCAAACTTGACCTACGTCCACTATCTTGTCTCTATTCCGAGTGCTTTCACTTTCACTATTAAAATCAACTTCCGGGCATTGATCAAGCCGTTTACACTCACCTTTGCGGGTTCAACGATAATAGTTTCTTCTTTCTTACATTTCACGGCTTAGCAAATAACTCGTATCCCTCACCTTTTTACAGGCAAGGAAAGTTGCCGTTACAATGTTTCTCTCAAAAGAAAACAAATATCCCTACTCACAATATCTCCCAAGCTAACTCTTTAGAGACGAGATCTAGGGCTTGATATGATGATTTACAAGTTCAATGTCAATATATATTCCTAGGGGTGTTGGAACTTCTAGAAAGGGATGTTGAAGTGTTTATGCAAGAATAACAACTGTGGGAATGAAAGACAGCTCAACCACTATAGATGGATTTCTCTAAATGGTCACTACTGGCTAGTTTCAGCGTATTATCGGTGAACAGAGACCATTTGTTGGTCTGCCGATTTGCAGTCTATGGCTACTTTCTTTACACTATCAGTCGACCGAAATCCTTTATTGATCATCCGATTTCTTACTGAGAGAACCAGTCAATGCTGAGAGAACTTTCGGCAGACCAAAAATCAGTTTTGGTCTACCAAAATCAATTTTTCTCTACCGAAAAATGTCGCTGTCCTAAGTGATTTGGAGTAATATATTTACTTGGTGATTTTTAACTCCAAATTAAATTTTTTTTTTTGGAACTTAACTTACAATCATAATTTCTACCTCTAGATAGTACATAAACACTCACAAAAATAAACAAAAGTTGAATGGTAAGTTCCGAGGAGACGTCTTCATAAAATCTGACTTGCAGTTGTCTCCGAGGTGTTTTCCTAATTTATTTCCATTCTCTAGGCTTCATGATCAAATTCAAGTTTCTTCCTTATGAGATGTCGCTTGTTCGTAGCAATTTGCTCTTCAAGGTCCATTTACAAATATCGAGCTTACTACCTACGCTTCGTCAAAATTAGAGCAAACTTATTAATAACACTTTTGTTATTTATTTTGTTATCATCAAATCACATAAGGTACAACAATCTTTTAAATTCAAGTATGGAGAGAGGCGTCGAATTCTAAGATAAGTACAGGAATATACATTTAGTAAGAGAAGAATTACTCGCAATATAAGAGCATGAATCTAAGAGAAAAATAGATTCATAATACCGATTGTGTTAAATATCTAGGTCATAAATACAAGCAATGGACATACATATAATGATATCATAGGATACAAGTGGGATGTCAAATGGAGAAACGTATATGGATTTATATAACTGCGAAATTTCAAAATATTCAAGAGAGAGTTTTACCAGATTGGCAATAAATGCCAATGATGCTTTATCGGATCAGAATGATGTAAGAAAAAAATATCAACTTGTGCAAAAGTGGCAAAACAAGAATGCTACAGTGGACATAACAGAACTAAAAAAAAAGGTTATTGGCGAGGAATTTGGAGCACGCAAATAGGTAATAAAACGAGAGAAAAATCATTGGAGGGGGGTTTGGACCTATGAAGAGAAGACTCGTTCACGTGGCACTTAGGTGTAAGACGACATATGTGTCGCTATCAATAGGGATAGAAGAAGATGCCATAAGAGTTGGGCGGAAACTTTGAAGAGTGACCGCATTCTAATTGAGTTGAGTGACAACATATCTTAAAATAGAGCACGAGGGTGTACGAGGATTCAAATTGCTGAGTGAGAAAAGGTTTAACTGTTATATTACCTTTTTCAAATGATATTACTCCGTTATATTGGAAGCTCCTTTGCCGAATTTGATCTTGTATAGCAGACGCTGTTGTATCCTCCACGAATATTAAACTGACTGTCTCAGCCTATTCCACACAATGTTATTCCTCAAATAAGAGAGCCACTAATCGTCCAGGACGGTTTGCTAGAAATACAGCTGTATGAGGAAGTCTTAAAGGAATAATACTTATCATGGATGATCTTCATGACCATTACTCCTATTTTCCGACGGACCTGTTTACTTAGATAGGAAAATAAGAAGCTGAGACAGTGAGAGTCACTTTCCTTGTTTGCTTTTAAAAGAAAAGTGAAAAGTGACTCTCACATTCCATTCTCTATATAATTTTCACTTTCTCGACTTCCTCACTAAAAGTTAGGAAGTGGGAAGGAAGTGAATGTTATAATAGTTATTAATAATTTCGCCTTCCAAGAGACTCCACCTATTATATTGACTAATAAATAAAAACAAGTAAACTAAAAGCCAAAGCTCAAAATCACTATTGACCTGTAACTTATCAATTCTTAATTTTTCAACTTCCAAGAAACTACCATGAAGCTCGTTAAACACACCGATAATCCACAACCTTTCATCCAGATTACTTGTTGCCCTTCCAAGTAACTCACCTTTAAACTCGCTGATTAAATCATTAACAAGTTAAACCCAACGATCAATATAACTTGACGTCTCATTTATCCGGTTATTCTTTTTAGCTTCCAAGAATACAGTGAAACCCATTAAACTCACAGCCAAAGACCACAACTTTGCATCCAAATTATTATTTTTCACCTTTTAAGCAAGTTATCCGTTAAACTAACTGATAAAAAATAAACCTCACATCTAAAAACCACAACTTGGCATCCAAATTGTTACCTTCACCTCCCAAGCAAGTAATCTGTTAATAACTGATCAAATCGCAACTTAAGTAAATCTCTGTCATGAGTCTCATGACCCGCCTACCAGGTGGTGTTAGTATATGTTAGTAAACTACAGGTCCACATCAACTGCTGCATGGCGCTCCTGGGGTTATGACAATTCTCAATTCCAAGTCAAAATGTTCCAATTTAAGCTTCCAAGTAAAAGATAAAAAGTAAACAAAATCGCAATGAATTAATAAAAAAAAAAGAAGCAATCCTTACCCTTCTTGCTCTCGCGGCATCTCGACGAAGACCCCTGCGCCAGGTCCTCGGAGGCGTAACCGTTCTCCGCTGCATGATCCTCTCCGCCGGTTCCGCCGCCGCCGCCTGGACCCGCGTACTGCGAGAGATTCCCCATGCTAGCGCTTTTCCTGATGGACCCATCTGTCAACCTCACACCGAATATTTTCACCCCTCTGTTCGGGCACGTCCTCGAGTTGTGCCCGTTATGGCTGCAGTGCGAGCACCTCCGCGTCATCCTCCAACCGCAGCTCAACGATCCGGACGACACCCCCCGCAGGCCTCGGGATCCGCACAAATTTCAGGAGGATTTCGGAAGAATCGCGCGGTATGAACGAAGACGACGTATTAAAGGAGGAGATAGCGAGTATAAATAAAGCTGCCATCCCGTAACAGACCGTCATCTGTACACCGTGCACGTGGCTGATATTCTACAGGGTGTACTTGGGACGGTCAAGATTATCCTTTTGGAGATTTTGGATTATCTGATTGATATCCTTTCCATCTTTGGTTCACACACACATGATCACAAATAAATATAAATAAAAATTAACAAAAAGATAATAAATACATAAATGATTCAATTATATTTAAATATTATGGACGCGTAATTAGTGACCAGAGAGAAAGGGCCATATTTCTGGGTCCCACTAATCTTTACCAGATCCCCTGGGCTGAGAAGCCCTTACGATTGATCTTCAATTCCACTTTCAATCAACAGTGGATAAATTTTTCCAATTTCTTGCAAAAAGCGTCTTGATTTTCTTTTTTTTTTAATTTATTATGAGAAAATTTAGTTTCGTGAAGTAGATTTGTAAAATAGTAAATTTTATAAATTACGTTCGCTAATATTTCACACCAACTGAATATTCTTTATTATTTTTCAAGCAATGCTAATAAAACTAGGTGTGTTTTTTTACAAATTTACGATGAATTATTATAATTTAATTTTTTTAGTCGAGTTGTGGCTTCTTAGAATTATATCACTATTAAAAAGTTCAAGATGAATTTTGTAACAGTTTTTCCTCAGCTCATAATATTTAAGGATCTACAAATTTAAGTATATAAATAAATATTTGCAACGCGATTTTTAGGGATATATTTAGGAGTAGATTACCCATTGATATCGGATTCCTCACACTCCCTCACACCAATCACCCCACCGCCGGCGCGCCCGCCGCCGCCACTACCCGGTTTACTACGCTTTCATCCGCCGATAGCGTCACATGTTCACCAACGATCGCCGGCAGGCGGAGCGGACGGGAAAGTACGGCACCCCCAGGCCCCAATATCTACAGGTACCGAATTATTTGTATTATTATTGTTATTAATAATATCATTATCGTCTCAATAAGTGTATACTCGTCTCATTGTTATCATTAAATCAATAAAATTTTGTTATTGTTGATGATCATGTATTCATGTCTGCTTTCTTCTTCTTTGATTTTCTTTTCTTTTCTGTTTTGTTTTTTTTTGGGAAGCAATTCTTTGAAAGAAAAATTGCTCTTAGCTCCATCGTTGAGAATCTAAGTGTTCCGCCTTATCTATTTCAATTTAATCTAAGGTCCCTGTTTTGAATGCTATACCTTGAAATTACACTTTTACCTAATAGCATAATTCCTGTTTGAGATTAAATTTATGCTGAATTAAACAATATTCTGAAAGTATACATCCTGCTAAAAAGTATGCTTCCGTGTATGAAATGTTATACTTCGACTGAGGGACCTCAAGCTAAAGTGAAACATAACGAGGGGTCTCAGTGAAACCGGATACTGCAGGCTAAATACTCCTCAGTTAGATGCATTTACAAGTAGAAAGTGTGTGTGTGGGGGGGGGGGTGTCTTTTATTGCGTATTTGTTAAAACTGGCACTTTTGGATTTAAAAGAGCTCCACTTCTACTATAATTCGATAAGAAGTTGAGCAAGCAAGCGTGTGGAGGTTTTGGTAGCAGTTCTCTAAAGCACATGATTGATTTGGAGACTTAACACTTTTCTGCGATTTTACTGCCATTGTGGTTATTTACTTTCTTTTCAAATACAGGAGCTCGTGGTTAAGTTTCAGAATGCAACTGATGAAGGTGATTACTTGATCTTCACATGTATCGATGTCATCATTTTGGCTATGATAGTTTTGGCTTCTTGTTTTCCGAATTGTGGATTTAAGAGAAAGTTCTGGAGTGATGATTTTCTAAAACATTGTGGTGTACATACCAACACAAAGGTTCTTGGTTAATATCTTTCTTCTACGATTAGAGTTATCTTCTAGACACGAGACAGTTGCATCCATGATAACTAATCTATTCCCTGATGTTTACTATAAAAGCTTAGTTGATTTTGGGCAGTTTATACCAAAAACGATTTGAACCTAACCTTAATTTTACCTGAAATTTTCGCATTGTTTTCACCTCATGTACAGACATCTAACCATCAAGCACATATATGTCGGAGTATACAAATCTAAATATACATATCCCGGTACATACTGTAGTTACCTATAAAGTCAATATTCATAATATTTATATTTAGAGTTTCTTCATTCATCACTCCGATTTCTTGTTGCATCTTTTCTTTTGCAGAAACGAAGGAGAAAGTTGTTGCAAATTTGGCCAACTTTGCTTATGATCCTTATAATTTTACATATCTGCGTCAGGTAGTTTAATTTGTTATTGGATGTTTTTGAGCTTTTATTTTATACCTCTCATACAACCTTTTTTTATGAGCAGCTTAATGTTGTAGAGCTTTTCCTAGATTGCATAACAGAACCAAATGAAAAACTTATTGAATTCGGTATTGGTGGTATTTGCAACTTAAGTGCAGGTATGCTTGGAAAACAATTTTTTTCTCATTTTACTTTGTGAATCAAAGTAATATTACCTTTAACTGTAGGATTACATTTTGGGATAATGACATATCAGCCCCCCATTTTGAATTCTTTGGACAGATCACCCTTCTGTTTAAAAAATGCGACAGAATCAAGCCCCATCCGTTACTGGTTTCAGATTTTTCCGGACAAAAAATGCCCTCGTTTGCCGAGCCGAGACCACCTATTTAGAAAGCATTTTTGGAAAAAATTTTTGAACATTGAAAGTTGTAGGTCTCGTACGAGATTCTACACTTTCATGTTTCAAAATGGTTTCCAAAAAATGCTTCTAGATAGTATTTTCGGCGTACAAACTGTTCAGCGATTTTGGGTCGAGCTGGTTTACAACTTCGGACCTCAAAAACACCTATTTTAAGTATTTTTTGAAAAAAATGTTCAACAATGAAGTTAGAGAATCTTTGACGAGCTCTACAACTTTCATTGTTCAAACTTTTTCCAAAAAATACTTCTAGATAGATATTTTTTGATGTCCGAATGTTACGTAAATAAAAGAAGATAATTTTTGTCCGAAAAAAGTCAAACAGTGTTTGAGGGGCTGAATTTGGCAGAATTTTTTAATGGAGTCGCTGATCTGGTACTTTTGAAACCTTTGGGGGCTGATATGGTATAATCCCTTACATTTTTGCTAGCCTGCATTCTTACATTTCTAGTAAATTTCTGTCATGGAATAATTTGCACGGTTGTTGGATGCCTTAAGTGATTTATATTCTTAATGAGTTTTATTGAATCTCATCACTCTATCTTATTCATTCCATCGCATGTTTCTACTATCAGATTAAGCCAATTTTACAAGAAATTAGAGTTTGCTGCCTAGCATATTGATAAATTTTTTGTTATTTTCCAACCTTGATATGTTGTTGCCTGTGTATAGTATGTTTTTCATGTGTGCTTACAGTTCTTCGTCATTAGGTCTTTTTATTCAACTGGCCAGCCTTGTTACTGAACTAATGGAATATGTGAAGCAAATAAAAATAGAGTTCAGTAGTAGGAAGGTCAAAGGAGAAGAGAAAAGTGGTGAGATAGATAAGAAAGTGCCAAAAAGTTCATAGCTTTTTCATTTCCACCCCTTGCGCGAATCTGTGCGCAATCATTGATTTGCAAGAATCCATCTTCACAAATAGTTTTCAGTTTCCTCCCCTAGAAATTCCAGAGACAAATTGACATTTCTAATCATGGTTTTACGCCTACTGCATTTCAGGAATAAGCACATTTTTTAAAAGCAAGGTTTTTTGTGCCGCGCCGAGCCGAGCTTCGGTAAACTCAGATTCCGGCACGTGCCGACCGTGCCGATATATATATTTTGTTATCTTTTAAAAAATAAAAATAAAAGCAAAAAATTAATTTAAAAATTCAAATATATGATTTTTTGACAGGTGCCGTGCCGGCAATTGTTGGAACAGGCACGTGCCGTCCGGCACGGGCTGTGCCGACCAGCACCGTAAACCATGTTTAAAGTAGTATTTTTGGTGGATTTGCTTAATAATTGAACTTGTTACAAATTATGTAATTTACTTGCAATTCACCATGGGTTACTTGAAATTGAAATCTTGTGCCTTCCAGACCCAGCTAATGCTGCTATTATTGCCAAGTGCGATGGGATTCCGTTGATTATAGGGTGCTTATCAAGCCCAGTAACAAATACAGTAAGTCTGCTGCCTGGATAATTTGCAAATAATACACCTCTAAGCATGAAACGACAATGTGATCTTTTATATCAATTCCTGAACATGGCTTTGTTATTTATTTTATTTTGGATTTTCGTCGTACAAATTGCTTAACAGTAATAAAAATGATTTAGAACCGCCATTGATTAACGTAACTCATGCAAGATTCAAATAGACAACTATCAGATGCATCCCATGCCTTCTTTTTTCTTCATTATGCTTTCAGTTTTAAGTATTTTAAAATCCTTGTTATAGGTGAATTATGCACTTGGAGCTTTATACTATCTATGCAACACATCGACCGAGAAAGAAATTTTAAAACCAGAGGTGGTGGAACTTATAAAGAGATATGCTACATCAGAAGTTAGCGTCAGCTTCCGCAATTTGGCTGCTGCTTTTTTGGAAAAACATGTGTGCCAGGCATGAGAGTTGGAAGTCAGTGAAACCTTCATGGTGCTCACCAATCATTATGCGGCAGTATGAAACCTTAAATCTAAAGCTGAATATCTTGGAAACTACTTGTACAGGTCAAGTTTTTTAGTGTTGAACCGAGCTAAATATTGGTAAGCTCAGATAATTGCATTGTGTCAACTGACTGTGCCTATGCACATTTATTTTTATTTTTCAAAACTAAAGTAAAAATTTTAGATAAACCTAAATAGTTAAAAATGAGATTTTTGGGCATGTGCAGGTTGTTGCTGTGTCGATAACGATAGTACAACTGTACAAGTCTTACTTCGGCACTAAAATTATGGTACGAGCACGCTTTTTGAATGAGGATAGGAAAGCACGTCTCGTCATATTAATTTTCTTATTATCTGAAAGTGTGTTCTTACTTTTCTATGTCTTTTTTATTTTTTTCGCTTAGGCCGAGAGTTTTATAAATATAGTCTTATTTTGAGAATGGTTGTCTACGTCTAGTTGCTCCATTTCCGCCTTGGCTGGGCTAATGACTGGATTGTTATTGTTGTATCGAATGTCATACGAATCTATATGAACCGTTAAACTTTAGGTTGTGCCGAGCTAAGTTTCGTCGACCGTAAAGTTCATGGGCAAGTTCAAAGTCTTGCTGTTACTATTATTTCTCGATTAGTTCTTTCTACAGAATCTCATTAACAGTTTTACAGGGGGAAAGATATCTGTTACATAAGTCTATTTTCCTTTTTTAAGAAATATTTCTCACAAAATTGCTCTAAAAATTTATTTTTCTTTGAAAAACTTTTATGCGTATTTTCTTTTTGTTGATTTTGCGAGAATAAACCGTCTTTCTGAAACGTCTTTTTTAGAGTATGATCTTATCAATCAAGTTTCTATTACGTGGCTTGGGTAGATAGCATCATGGTTTTATGTCACGAGGCATGAAAAATTTTAACATAAATATTATGAGGTTTTGAAAAAGTGTTGAACATGAAAGTTATAGATCTCATTAATATTTATGTTAAAAGTTTTTTTTTAAAAATACTAATACAGTAGTCCAAACGGCGTTGCACAAATTTCGATGCAGGGGTTAAAAATAAAAATGTAAAACTACAGGGGTTGAACGGGAAGAAGTTTCAAAAGCAGAGCCTGAAAACACATTATCCCAAGGCAGGCCCAAAACGAATATTTGCCTCTTTTTTTTGCCCCATTTTAATTGGATTGATTCTTTTTCTACCCTCCAAATATGTTTGGTCCAAGTATACCTATTTGGTATATGAAATAATCAAATTGTTTAATATTTTTATTTTGAAAAAATACGAACACACGAACATTTACTATATATACATCCACACATAAATATTCATAATATATACAAACACATACGAACACTATGAATACCGTTAAATATCTATGAATATTTTCGAACACTCCGAACCTCCACGAGCAGCGTGGAAGTTTGCATGTATTCATTTCTCTTTCGAAAGAAAAAACAATTTATGGCATTTTGATCATTTCACAAAATAAATGAGAAATTTTTTTGATCAAAACATATTATGGATGGCACAAATAGACTAAAACCAATTAAATGGCACAACAGACAAATCACCCAAAATTATAACTCTAACGATTATTCGGAAATCGGAAGTATCGAAAGAGTCCCACTGAGTGGAGATCATGTGTGGTAAGATTGTGTAATTTATGACCTAGAAATAATCTTAAGCACCATCCCGAAATATTTTAAAATTTA
The DNA here is from genome assembly GCA_002076135.1 of Xerophyta viscosa. Lineage (NCBI taxonomy): Eukaryota > Viridiplantae > Streptophyta > Magnoliopsida > Pandanales > Velloziaceae > Xerophyta > Xerophyta viscosa. Next base: position 151,338 of record MJHO01000018.1, read on the forward strand.
AATACAATAGAAATAGCCTTAATCTCTTACAATTTTATAGTTAAATTTAAAAAAAATATGTAATCTGTCAAAAAAGTGTCGCATGCCCTTGTTTAAATTTTTAAAGCCTAATTTCATAGAACTATTTTGACCTACATCGTAATGCAATACAATCTATTCAATCCTTGTTTATATTTAAATATAAATTCGAATATAATAGAATCTATCTTATTTTATTAAATTTTTTTAAAATACTTTGAATTAAATATGGACAATATTACTACATCTTAAGCATATATACTAAGCTACAGATTACTGCTATTACCTAATCTTATCCCACTACCTGGGTCTGGAAGCAACATGAACAAAAATTAGATTTGGACCAGACCGCTGAACCACGTGCTCCCATCCGACCCGACCACTATCCTGAAGACAAGTGTACACCAGCATGCCATGTCACCTTCCTGGGACCCAATAAAGATGATGTGGGTCCCAGCATCATTTTCCTCCATTTTATGCCTCACAAAAAGCATCCGGCCCACCCACATAGCTCATCTTGTGGCCGTCGATGCGTCACGTCATCTAAACCAAAAGCGCAGCCCCGGGGTCTCACTCTGCCACGTGGCATCCATCACCTTGTCCTCTTTCTCAGCCTCAAGTTTAATTATTTTTCTTTGCTAAACTATTTTCACAAAATTCGCCCAAAAAATTGTAGTGGCTGACATTTTTCCTCGCGATTCCAGGGATCAAAAGAGTTTTCCTACTAGAGCTCTCTACTGGTTATTTCTGAATAGCACAATCGAATTTTCTGCTGATCGCAGCTCGTTGAAGTTCAGCTATGGCGTGATGAGTTGACGACAGCGCTGGTTGGGACTCTCTGCTGGGTCTTTTGGCGTCCGATTAGCATCTCTGAGTGCTCGATCGAGGAACTGGGAGTTGTCAGATACTGTATGATCCAGATTGAGAGTTAGATCGTCCATGGAGGGTGGGATTTAGCTACTTACTGATTGAAGATCGCGGCAGCTATGGAAACTTTCTCCTCCGGAGAGGATATGATCGTGAAGGTGATCAGTGATAGACTATTTTCGATCTTTTCTTTTTTAATAACTGGAGAAATTTTGGCGACCAACTCCATTTGTGAGTTTGCCAGTCTGCGGATTTCAGGGGTGGCATTAGCCCTTTATCTTGCATTAGACTCACTTCTGACCCAGATTAGGACTTGCTCGATACAAAGCCACTGCACTGAGCATCCTTAAAGGGGTACACCTGGGGTTCAAACTCGGACCTCTTGCCTCTGGGCGTGAGTTCCTCTTTGTTGAACTATGAGGCAGGCGGGTGGCAAGTTTGAGCTTTCTTTGCCTTTAAAAGAAAAGAGTCTTTACAATGATTATGAAATGGGATGCAGACTAGGAAGCCTTACACGATAACGAAGCAGCGGGAACGATGGACAGAGGAGGAACATAATAGGTTCTTGGAGGCTTTGAAGCTTTATGGGAGAGCGTGGCAGCGAATAGAGGGTAAGTTCTTGTTACTAGCTTTTCTCAAATTTAAGTGCAAGTATTGATTCGATTTTCTTGGTTTAAATTTTTGAAGGGCAACTTGTTCATTTGCTCCGAGGATTTGTTAGTTTAACAATTGTGTTTACTGATTTGCGTGCACTAAGTATGTATTTTTGCAATTGAAAGATTTACTTTTAGAAATAATAAAGAAAGCCAGATAGCTGATTGCATGAAATGAATAAAAAAGATTGGGTTACGACATCAAGATCATGTTTGGGGTCACTCAAGCTTTAAAAAAGTCATTAGTGATATAATTGCATTTTATTTTACTAACCTACATTAAAATATGTTAAATAGGTAGGATATGCCTTTACTTTTTTTTTCTTTTTGAGTATAAATGCAGCCATGGAGCATGCTATTTGACATTTTTAAAGAGCTTAAGAATGCACATTCTACAAGTCATGCTGCACGAGCACGTCGAGCAGTCTACAAAATTAGTTTCATTTATGCTATTAAAAGTCAATAACAGAAATATGGCTGTTTTTTGTTCATGTCTGACCCTCTCATGGTCTCATATGAGTACATTTTAGGGCATGTACAACCTAAATGATCTGAAACGAGAAGAGAAATTAATTTCTCTAATCGTAAGTAAATTGGATGTAATTAAAAGAGAACAACATAAAATTAACACAGGCAACATTTGAAATCTAGTTATGCTAAGTATGCCAAAACCAAGCATGTCGAATACAAGTTCAATCCTACTAGCCCACATGATAGGTTTGAACTTAAGTTGGGAACAACAAGTATCCCATAGAATACGAGTTTCAAGTACTTGAGTTCTATCATATAGGAAAAATAAATGAAGATATAGGCTATCGAATCAAACGGGATGGTACAAGTGGGAAATGGCGTTTGGGATCTTATGTGATAGAAAGTTTCCTTCTAAATTGAAGGGGAATTATGATAGCACCACGATAAGGCTAGTGATGTTGCACGGCGCTAAATGTTGGCCTGTTAAACACCAACATGTCCAGCGCATGAGAAGAGCGGTGATGTGGTGGATGCTGCGATGGATCTTTGGCCACTATCAAAGATAGAATTGGCAACGAGGTGATATGATGGAAACTTGGAGTGATCCTACTGAAAACAAGATGAGAGAGGCGGCCACAATGGTTGGTCATGTGCGAAGATCAAACACTACACTCGTTAGAGGTTTTGAAGAGTTAAATAATGGGTGGAAGAGAAGACAAGAGAGACTGAGAAAGAGTTGGAGACAGACAATTCGATAGGATCGACGTATTTAACCTCCATGCGGGCCTCACTATTGACCATGCGGAGTGGTGACAAAGAATCCATGTTATTGACACCGTTGCTTAGGAGTGGATTTTCTTTACATGTTTTCCTAATTTTTTTGCTTGTTTTTCTGTACTTGTTTTTGGTTTATTAAGGCTTATTAGCTGTGTTCATCGTCCCATCGCGTGCTTAAAAGGTGTGATTTGAATATGCTTTGCGGACTTGCTTGCTTGTGTACCTGTTTGATTGTCCGGTGCTTGTCCAGGCCGAGGGTTTTTGGAAATAGCCTCCTTCAGGGTATTGGCTATGTAAATTCTACCCTCCCAAGACCATTTCCAAGCGAGATTTTTATTGGGTTGTTGTTGTTATTTTGTGTGTGTGTGTGTGTAACATGAGATCCTAAATAGTCGTCCCCCTCGCTTGTGAGGAGGAAAAACATTCTTTCGAAAAAATTATTAAGAGAAGGAAGAGAGAGGTGGCATCGATGACATGCACGTTATCAAAGGCGGCAGATCTAGTCGAGAATGGTGGTTGCGGCAACTGCGAAAGAGGTAAGAGGCATTCTTTCTAAATTTCAACGGGCAGTGGCGGAAGCATGATTCTAGGATGTGGTGGCCGATTCCTGCACTAGAGAAAAGATAAGGACCCAAAATTGAGTTAGTTTTTTAATAAAAGGTGCATGAATTTCTAAACACTAGAAAAACTATGGTTAAAAAAATAAAAGAGAAAACAGATCCCCACGTGATAAAAGTAGATGAGTATCATGAGGCAAATCTGATGATCCATAAAGTGATTGGAGTCTTGTCTAGAGGAGTTTGGTTTATTATATTTTATAGAGAGAAGAAAAGGTATGCATAATACAGATTTACAATAAAATTCCATTGAAGATGTACTTGCAATGAAGGGAAACATTGGAACTTAAGTTTCATCCATGTGTATCGGTTACTGACTTTCGAGTATAGCTAACCGGAGTGATCGCACATCTTAAGCTAAAGGGGCACTTGATGGGGCTAAGTTCGTGTTGTATCAATTTGTATTAGAATTGCATGGTGATCCTTGTGAACTCATTGAGATGCCTTTGAATCGCTCTTCCGTTTTGACATAAACCTCTCCTCCAATCTTCTACATAACACAGAAGGCATAGTGTCGTTGATGACCACATACTTATCCTTGGGTTGAAGAGTCGGGTGTGTCATGGTCTTCATTTTTATGTCCTACTAAACTACCTTTCCATTTTCTGTGCCCACTTCTCTTGAAATGCTTTGATGGGATCACCTTGTGCATGTGCTATCTTAAGCTGAAGATGTTCTTCTTGTCGAACAATTTATTACTTTAGCTTCTATAATTCATTGGTATGCTCTTAGACTAATTGTTATAAATAGTAAAAGTGGAAAGTGTGATGAGGATTGGGTTCGAATAGATTAAGGCAAAGGCATATGTTTAACATGGTTCTACGATTGCCACAGGAACAACACGAACACGATATTAGGCTAAGAGTGGTAGTGTAAGAGAAATCTCCACCTAAGTATCTACCTCCTCCTAACTGCAGTTACATAGTTCTTTGTGGATGCTTATATTGCCCCATCATGCTTTTCAATTGACTTTTGAGAAACCATTCATAATTAACTCTGCAAATCTTGCAAGAAATTGTTCAAAATCAGCTGCCCAAGATATCCATATAATCTCCTAACATTGAGCGCATATTGGACTCCAATCTTGATCCATAAGTTCAATGGATCTGCCAGTTCTAGGGGTCGACCATCAGTTTTTTTGAGTGCTCCTTAGCGGTCAGCTAGTCAAGCCTTTCAAGGGGTCAACAGAAAGATCTCTTCAATCGTACAAAAGACTCAAAAATCTAATAACGACGATCCTATCATTTAGTCTAGCGTGAGAAGCTGCTCCGGTGGCATACAAATAAAAAATTCAATAAGAGATCGTTAATGTTATTTTGCGTTTATGTTTATTTTTATTTTTATTATTATTTTATTTTATCTTTTTTGTGCATGGTTCGTGCTTGTTATGGTCATGCTCGATTTGGTTTCTGGTTTTGCGAACTTTTGTGCTTGTAATTCGTGGGTCTTGAATTTTGCTTTCTCAGGACGAGAATCCTACGGAAAAGCCTCGTCCAGAATATAGCTATATACATCCTACTTTCCTAGACCCCGTCCTATGAGACTTATCATTGAGATGTTATTTACTTGGAAGAAGTGAAAAGAAAGAGTAAAGAAAGTGAACTCTGAAATGAGAAAGTGAAAACAGTTAAAAAGTGGTGAGAAATTGGGTTTAAGACTTATTTGGAGAAATGGTGGGATGAAATTAGTTGGAAGATATTTTGGATTATTAGACATAATCCAATAAATAATATTTACTTACTTATGTGTATTATTTTATATGTTTTATTATTTGTTAGTTATATTAATAACTTATTATTTATAGTTAGTAATATTTATTTAATGACTTTTTTTAAGAAAAAGTTATTTAACAATAATTGTTAAAAATTATTAAATAATTTATAATTAGTAAATTTGTTATAGTATTTAGTTTACTAGTAAATTTATAAAATTTGTTATCTATGTAGTTGTAAATTATATAATAATTATTAGTAATTATAATTAAATGTTAATAACAGTCACTTTCGCTCCACTTCCTAATCTTTGTTGAGAAATTGGAGAATTAAAAATTATATAGAAAATTGAAAGTGGAGGAAAATGAGAAGTCACTTTTTGTTTCTACTTTTAAAAGTAAATAAGAAAAGTGATTCTTACACTTACACCTTCACAGTTTCTCTTTTCACTTCCACTTTCCTATCTAAGTAAAGAGGCCCTAATACAATCCTAGGTCCTACTCTAGTTAGATAAGCTACTTCACTAGGTAGTATCCTGTATTAGGATAATTTAGTTATTAGTAGCCTATTGTGGTTAGGCGCGTTGATCCTCATGCTTATTAGTGATTTATTGTGACAATGACTATCCTACACTAGTGCCGCCTGGTTATCACTTGAACTTGATATTGTCTTCTGATGGTGTTCTCACCTTGTATGTAGGTTTACATGGTTGTAAGACATACTGGTTTGTTAGAATAATGAGACATACTAATAATTTCATTTGCCATACAGAACATATTGGGACGAAGACTGCTGTACAAATAAGAAGCCATGCACAAAAGTTCTTCACCAAGGTGTAGTTTTCCCATTTGTTTATCATGCATCTATCTTGATGTTAATGCATATAATGTTTCCTTTAAAAATCATAAGTCCTAAATTATTTGATTGATAGGAGAATTCATTAGTGATCTTTGAATGCTTCATTAAATGTTTTGTGCATACTTAGTTTTTGCGTTTTCGGTTGTTAGATGCTCTATAACTTGCTCTATCTGGCTGTTTCAACCATCAATGTTATGTCCATGGGTTATTTGAAGCTTGATGCTCTCTCTCTCTATAAGCTAGTTGTATGCAATGTCTCAATGGATTTAAAAGTGACTACTAATCTTTAAATGCTTCATCAAATGTTTCATGTATACTTAGTTTATTGTGGTTTCAGTTGTTAGATGCTCTACTAACTTCCCTATCTGCCTATTTCCACTAACCTTATATCCATTAATTATTCAAAGCAAATGCTCTATAAGCTAGTTGTACGCTATGTCTAAGTGGATGTAAAGGCAGGTGCCTGCTTCGTATGCAATGTATTTTGCTCCTCATGTTATAGGCATTGCTGCTGCGAAATCCCAAGTAAACAACGTAGAAAGTTAATATTTTAAAAGAAGTCATGAGAACTTATTTGACAACCTACTCTCTTAAGTACGGCTTCATCCCTGCTTTCTTTTTCTAAAGTATTGAAAAATAAGTCATATAGGTATTTCTTGTCTAATTTATAAACTGGAGTAGTGAGTGATACTTCTTGGCTAATTTATATATATATATATATATTTATATATAAAACAAAAAACAAAAAAAAAAAGTCATGTAGGTACTTCTTGGCTAATTATAAACTGGAGTGATGGTGGTATAACACCAAACTGAAAATTCCAGGTTGAGGCTTTTCCAAATTTTACCATCAAACCTAGTTACTTTCCTACGTCATGTATAGGGGTTTCGAACGGAGAACCTCTAATTGCAAATTAGTTTTCCCACCACAGTTTAATGGTATAACACCAAACTGAAAAGGGTGATATAGGTCCTGTTACATACAACAACAACATCCCAATCATGAGTCCCGCCAAGGCGGGGTCTGGGGAGGGTAGATGTACGCAGCTGTGCCCCGAATGAGGCTGTTTCCATATGTAGGTCCTTTTACATTGTTGAGGAAATTGGAGAACCTAAGTGAAGGCAGCTCCCAAATTGGAAGTCAAAGTAGCTAATTCTTGTAGAAGATGATGGCCATGTTAGGGTATACTTAACAGCAGAGCAGACAACGGACTGCCAATTTTTAAGAGCTTGCAAGTGATTACCTTCATATGTACATTTTATGCAGGCGTTGAAAGGAACATTTAGGACATGTATTAGTTGTTAGAATCTATGTTGATGTTGAAAAAAAAGGATTCCTTGAAAATGTAACAGGCTTTGCTATACATTTATTACTTCATTACATGTAAGTGTATGGAAAAGCATGTTAAGTATTTTAAGGAATCCTTTTTTTTTCAATATCAAGATAGATTCTAGAAGCATAAGTTGAAAGAGGAAGTAATTTTCAGATTCTATCCTACGAGTCTATGTATTATGTATGTTTTTTATAACCACAGACAACCATATCTATTATGCTTTGACGTCAGTCGTTCTTATCGTACAATGTATATTTTAGGTCCAGGTTTTTCTTATTTTTTGAGATATATAAGGTGGCAAAATACCTAGCTTGCTCATTTTTATGAGAGGAGCTCGGATTAGAAACATCAACCTTTTGGTTGGGACCAAAGTGTCATACCCCTTACTCTGGCATGGTTGGCCAGGGTGCAAAGTTTCGAGAAAAGAAAAGTATATCACAAGTCTTAACAGACACGTATTCGAATGGGTCGACAATTTGAGGCCAGCATTTGATTGACTATCAGTCCTTGAACAAATTTCTCCTACAATATGATAGCATCGATGTGTTTGGATGTTCGAAGGTTAATCTGTTTTTGTCTGCTAACATATTTGGGTATTGAAGCTACAATTACACTGAAAATCTCTTCTGTAAATTAATTTCGTAGCAACCTAGATGGTGAAGGTGCTGCTACATTTAGAAGGGCTGGAGTAATGCACTGGCGCAATTCTTTACAGGCGTGCAATGTTTTTTTTTATATTATTTTTAAAATCTGTTACAATGCATCCGTGTACTTTACGTTAGTCACTTGTATACTTTTCTGACGCAATTTTGTTGCAGTTGGAGAAAGAAGCTCTTACGAAAGGCATCCCGTCCAGACAAGCTCTTGATATAGAAATTCCTCCTCCCCGTCCTAAGCGTAAACCTAGCAATCCGTACCCTCGAAAGACGACCAGCGGCTCTCTTTGCGCATATGTAAATGGCAAGGATGAGAATTCTTCAAAATCAGTTTCTTCCCTGAGCACCAGTATGCAAGTTTTAGACATCGATACCAACGCACTTGTTAAGGTATATACGTATGAATCATTCCATGCATATCAGATTTGATAAAGAAGTTGTCTTTTTCTTTTGTTCTTTCTCCATCTTATATTAGTGTCAGGAATGTATAATCATTGCAAAACAGCCTATACAAGAAGCAAATGAAGATTGCAGGCGCTCCGAGGTTTTGAATCTTTTTCAGGATGCTCCGTCAGCTTCCATTGCCTCAGCGAACAAAACCTCACATCCACTGAAGGAAGCTTCACCAATGGTGAAAGAAATACAGGTTAAGAGTGATGCCACTAGGTCACTTTCGGCTGCTGAAGGGGATATGAAACTGAATAGGCAAAATGGCGAGAAATCAAATTTAGTTACAACCATTCAAGGGCCGCAAAAAGGTCAAGATGAAATAAAAAGCACACAGAACAACCGAATTGAATTAAGCCCATCAAAGGTTTCATCTGTGACTAATAAAGAAGGTTATTCTGCGAATCCTGACGGTTATAATAGCTCTCCGGCATTTACACTGCCGGAAATACAACATGCTTCGATGATGTCAGCTGTTCGTCAACCGTCTGCACCTGTCTCACCTTTTAGCCAGTTCCCCTTTAGCCAAGATGCTTACAAGTCATTCTCCAACATGTCATCCACATTTTCAAGTCTTATTCTGTCGACATTATTACAAAATCCAGCTGTCCATGCAGCAGCAACTTTAGCAGCGTCTTTCTGGTCATCTCCAGAAAATAACGCTACCGATCCCAGTGGGCTTACAAATTCATCCCCGAGTATGGCTGCAATAGTTGCAGCTACCGTCGCAGCAGCCTCTGCGTGGTGGGCAACTCATGGGTTATTACATTCTTTCCCTCTTTTTCATGCTGGATTCTCTGTTGCTCCGCCACCTGCCGCAACTTTCCCCGCAGCAGATGTATCCCAAGCTTCAGAAGCCAGCAAAGAATTGAAAGATGGGAAAGTCAGAGGTGCTGCACGAAACGATCAACCAGCTGTGAACACCGTGAATTTAGATATGCCTAGTACAGAACTTCCAGCTAAAACATTATCATCTTCATTGTCATCTTCAAAATCAGATGAGGGTGGCCAATGCGAGAAGAAACACTTTCATAAGCAGAAATCTTCTGTAGTTAACGAGCCCAAGACATTGTTGGATAGCACATTAGATAATTCTCAAAATGAAACAAGTAAGAAGAAAGTAGGCCGTTCTTCATGTGGCTCTAACACACCTTCTAGTAGCGAGGAAACACCAAAAATGTTTGAGAAACAAGAGGAATTGATAGAATACAATGAGCACTCTGGCGATCATGTGCCTTCGGAGACTACTAATCGGCGGCCTCGGAGTACTGTTAACATCAATGATTCATGGAAAGAGGTCTCCGAAGAGGTGGTGATCTGATAAGTTGCATGGAACTCCTTTTTTTAAACATTTACTTACTGCTTGCAACTTATGCGTCGCTGTTCTATTTTTTACTAATTTGTCAGGGTCGACTTGCCTTCCGAGCTCTCTTTAGTAAGGGGGTCCTTCCACAGAGCTTTTCACTTCCACATGGTAAGAACAATGAAACTCCTCGTCTCCTATTGATCTCAATAATAAATCTTAGTAACGGTCTACTGCTATAACCTTCGTTCCGTTCCTTAGGCTAGGCAACAACTTCTCAAAAAAAAAAAAGAAAAAAAAAGAAAAAGAAACAGCAATAAAAAAAAGATCTCAAATATAAATCCTGTGCTGCAACAGATCCTGCCCAAACCAAGGGGGTGTTGACGAAAAGCGCTGAGAACTCTAGGAAAAGTCTTACAATGGGTGAGACTGGACACTTGAAAGCAAAGGCCCATCGTACAGGATTCAAACCTTATAAGAGATGCTCTATGGAGGCCAATGAAAACAGGGTTACAGCCTGTGAAGACAAAGGCACTAAGAGATTGAGACTCGAGGGAGAAACTTCAACTTGATATAATATGTGCAAGATTGCATTTTCATGCTTGGTACATATATAAATTTAAAACTTAGATCATGCAAAGGGAACTGCCCTCATCTTCATTCAGTATGTGATGCAATTTGTACTGATTATGCCATTTGCATTGAAGTTATTCATCAGTAACAGATTCTATGGTTGCTTTAAATAGGACATATGTAACGTCATCGGAAATTGTTCAAAATTCCAATCTAGTAGAGATTGGTGAACTTTTCTTTTTCTGAAAATTGATGCACATCTTTTATCAGCTAGATTATCTAGATCCGCTCTGTTGTTTCTTCAAGTTCATGTTGATTTGCTCTAAAAAGTTTGTCATGGATACTGCTCTGTCATCTTGTGTTTAGCTAAGTAGGAGCTTTTATTTACCCAAAAATAGTATTCCTAGTATTTTATTTGGTCATGATAATAAATGCATTATTCATTGTTGTATTCTTCATGTTTCTTTGTTATCAGCCAGTTTTTATATAAATCTGTTTATAAGGAATTTACATTTCATTGTCATTTAGCATGTGTGGGACAATGTTGTTTTTGTGATATAATGTGCCTTTATTTTTAAAGAAATAATGTTATGTGGATTTTTTTTATTTATTTACCTGTATATTTACTTTTATTATTATTATTGTTAAAATATTATGTGTGTCGAGGTCTGAACTTGTTTTGGACATGTTTCGTGTGATTTTTTTATTTTATGAATTTGTGTGCTTGCTTGTCCACGTGCTTTGAATTTACTTCCTCAGTTTGAAGATTCTACGGAGACAGCCTTTTCCGAGGTATAGTTGTGTATATCTACATTCCTCATATTCTACAGCAGCGAAATTTATGACTGAGATGTTATTGTAATGTTACTTGGATTGTAATATGGTACTGGCTTATAGTTGGTAGATCACAATTCGGGAGGCTGCTATATTTTGTAGGAACTAGTAAGGGTTAAACCTGAATTAGGTCTAGCATTGTTGTCTTGGTATGTTAAATTTTATGCTCGTGCTGAATAATGCCCATAGTTTGTGTTGATTCCTTTTTATTTAAAATCTTTTGCTTATATATTGTTAGAATACAGCTTTTTCTAATATATATATATATATATATATATATATTATATATATATATTATATATATTATTATATATATATTGCTTTCAAACCTAAAATAAGGAATTATATATAAACTATTATATTATATTATATTACTTATTATTATAGAATGTTAGTATTATATAGTATTTTATTTTAAAAAATAAAAATAAAAATAATTTTTTAAAATAAAATAAAAATTTGGATACGTGTATTGAATATTCATGTCTGGCTTATCCGACATGTATGTCCGAAGTTTTTTATTTTTATTTTTTGATATTTTTTTGATGTATTTGATATATGTCATGATCTTATCCGCGGGATATTCGTATCAAACACTATATGGAAAAATCTTTTAACATATCCGTGCTTATTAGATGGGCACCGTAGGTAGCGCGCCGTGGGATCATTTTTTAGCTATCTACAGGGGCATGAAATTTGGCTCTGCTTGTCGCCTTTGGCTGCGTTGGTGATCTTGTACTCCTTTTGACTTCTTTTCAGCACCTTCGTGGTCCAATACGCCACAGTGGTTTCAATGTGGCCGAGGTTTTGATTCTTGTGGAAGAAGCAGCACTTTATTCTGTCATCGAAGGGGCAGTCAGGCCCCTCGGTGTCTCGCCACACGTCGCGGTGCACCATTCGACCCAATTCGCCATACAATATTACAATGGAAGATGAACTGCCAGGTGCGGCTCTCCTACTCCATCCAAAGCAAGAAGTAGGAATCGCTCCTCATCTCCGCCGTCCATCACAATAAAGCCTAGAACTTCATAAATACAAAAAAGAAACAAACAAACAAATTTCGCTTGCAATTTTCTCAAATAGAAAAAAATGTGAGCATGCTCAAGAACCAATCGTCATGTAGGCCCATTTTCCATCTGACTCGAACGATCGAAACCTATTAACGCTAACAAAACTAATAATGAGCTACTAAAAATTACATAATAACACGTAGAACTTCATAAAGACGAAGAACAAACAACTATTGTAAAAACCGATAGATAAACGTTGTAAGGATTATCCCTTTCTACGATACTGGTGTGGATTCGACTCTTATCAAAGACACCTTACAAATTAACAAAGACTGGAGTAGGCTTGGGCTCTAGGTTCGCCTTCGCCAACAGGTAACTCTTGGTGTTTATGTAAACGAAGGTTCATTGGAGAGATCGAGAACATACAAACACTTGTTTGGAACGCATGTCTTCAGCATTCTCTACGATGCGATCAGACTAATTAGCAAATTAATAGTTGATCTAACTATTTACAGTTCATCCAGATAATATGAAATTTTTTACATTTAGAGCATCGAGTGTTCATGGTAAAGTAACGAATTCTCAGAAGTTTCAAATCCTAGGATTTATGAAAAAATTAATTTAAACTGCCTTTCTTTGTAAAAAACCGTTTTTTAATATCATATTATAATAGATGAATTTGATAAAGTATTTCCCAAAAAATATAACAAAAAGCAAAGTTGACTCAAACAATCTTAAATGAGCTAATCTGGAAAGATCTAATGTTGCTGAACTGGATCTTTAAAAGGAAGAGAGAATCCAAAAGATCTAGCTCTTAAATTAATGAAATCAATCTTAAAAGAGAAGTTGATATGCAATAATGTAGATCTTACTGAAAGGTCTTGATCGTAATCATAAATCCCTCTCTTCCATATCAAAAGTTGGATGGTAATAAGAAATTTTCTTTTCCATAATTATATATATATTTATATATAAATAAAGACAAACAGTGAAACGCAGTCTATTTTAGTACCCCGAAAAAATTACTTAAGAAACCTAGAATCGAGCAGATCATGTAAACAAAAAAATAATGAAAAACCGCATCTAAACATCACTGCTGCAGCTTACAATTTGGAAAGGAGAAAGAAACCTCTACCGAAAATGGATAATTACTTGAACGATCTCAAGAATATACAGAATGTATAAATAACTACATCTGCGAATTATAACACCAAAATTATGAACAAATGATGTAGAGAGGAGAGGGGGAGACAATCAATAAATCATGATTAGAAAAGAGCGAAGACAGCAGAGAAGCCGAGCAAAAACAGCCAGACAGTATGAACGAGAAGTAGGGTTTGGCCGGGAACGAGACTAGCGCTGCCGCTATTACCGGTGGCGAGGTCGCACGGGCCGTGCTTGACGACGCGTGCGCCCGCACAGGCGGCATCGGCACAGCCGCACCAATACGTCACCCCATCGGAGCCGCAAACTGGATCTGCACGGAAGCAGTTGATCCGGCACGGCGGCGAGCGAGATTCGCCGGAAGAAATTAGAACTGAATCTGAGCACACGTAGGCAGTCGGATCGTCGGATCGAGCGGCGCAAGCGGCGGAGATGAGAGCAGAGAGGAGGAAGAGGAGAAGAAGGAGCGGAGGCCGCCGCTTCGGCCGGCCAGGCCGAGGTTCGAGCATGGCGGTTAGCGGGCAGAATTAGCTTTCAAGTCTCTTTATTTCTTCACCCGGGGAGTAGGGAGGAAAAAAACAAACAAAAGTGTGTTTATTTCTTATTACTGAATTGCAAATGGGATGTATACGTCTGTGTATAGTTGAGTTCATCTTTTCTTTGACGGCTGCGTGTTATTTACGAACTCTTTGATCGACCCAAAAAATTCACCAATTCATATAATTTGTTGAATTAAAAAATAAAATATACTAAAAATTTCTAATATAAATATTATTAATTTATTAAATATATAAATTTTATTTAAAAATTTTTAATAAAATATTTTTTAAAAAATATCAAATAATATGTAAAAAATAATAAAAAAAAAATTAATTATAAAATTATAAAAATTATTAAGTTTTATAAAAAATTTAAACTGTTTTATACAAATAATTTAATAATAAATTATAAAAAATTTATATAAATTTTCATAATAATACACGGTGGCGACGATCTTCCCCACAGAGTTTAAACCACAAACGCTCTCCAAAAAGAAAAATGTTTGAGTACCTCATAAATTCACCAAAAAATTCACCCACATATATTTCAGAAACTTTGATCACATTACTCCTATATGTATTACATCAAATATTAATTTTTATCACTCCAATAGATATCACTTATATTTTAATAAAAAATTTGATGAATTTATTGGGTTACTAGTATTACTCCTCCAAAAATTGGTAAAGTTTGGTTTGCTGTCTGGGCCCACAGGAGCAGTTGGTGGGCTGTCAGTCGTCTACTCACGGACAGTTGTGTGTCACTTGTGTTTATGGAATGATTATGAAGTTGAATCAAATCGTGAGGACGCGGAAAATTGGGTATGACTGTGTGGATCGAGTTGTGCCGGATGAAGACAAACATTATTCCTGTTTTTTTTTTAAAAATACTTCTATCTCATAAAATAAATATATTCTAATTTAAATTTTATAAATACCATCTATAAATATATATATAATTTATTCGTTCTATTCTGTGCAGTTGGGATACAGACTTTTAATCTGTCCGTACCGATAAGCTAGACAAATCAATAAGATAGAATTATTTTATTAATGAAATATTGGTCGATGCATATTTCTTTTAGAAGTTAAAATCAAAATCGGCAGAGATATAATTTTTTTACAATAATTTTTTTTTAAAAAAAAAACAAGCAGTAGAGGCTACAAATTATGAGGCCATTATGATTTTTTATATAATCATGGCATATATCAAATATTGAAATATATATAGTATATATCCCTGATTTTGCTTTATGATCATCAGAAGTGCAAAAAATATGATTTTAACCGTAAATGTCACTAGAAACTTCTGAATACTGTTTTTTCTAATATAGCACTCGTCTCCAGACAAGGAATACAATATTTATTTATTTTTTTTGCAAATAACTATTACCCTGTATAGGAACAGGTTATTCAATGATAGAGCTCCCAGATTTATCCCAACTTTTCACCAAAAACTAATGCCTGTTCGTTTTGAGAATAAAAATTAGAGGATAAGGAATAACTAGAGAATAAGAGAATAAATTATATTTTTATTCTTATCAAAATGTTAAAAAATGCAATAAGAATTATTTATATAATAGCTAAAATTAAAATACAATTTCAACCACACAAAAAAACCAGTTCTTTATGTCATGCAAAAGTTGGAATAAAAATAGGATAGATATAGAATTATTTATTTATTTAATCTATTTTACATTTGTCTGTATTTATCCTAGATTTCTGAAAATACTAGCAGTAAGATTACCAATCCGCTTATTTATCAAATTATTTCCAGAAAAGAACAGAGCCAATAAGAATCAATTTGAGCATCAGAGAGCTAATGTTAGGTGGAAGTCTTCGGGAACATGTTCGGTAGCTCCAATCTTTTATTATCGAACTTGCATTGTCCAAGCATTGTTCCACGATGCAAACATCCATATATAGTCAAAAAGAAATGGGCAATGCTACGCATTATGGACGTGAGCACGGAAAACGGCACATAAAGTAGAAAAACGCGAATCACTGCATTGAAAAACACATTTTCAAAGAAAAAAAAAATCGCATTTTCTATCTTTTCCATGCCTTTTTTCGCAATCGCGTCCGTGTGACGCGTAGCAACTTCCAAAAGAAACACGTTCGATTTAAAAAAAATAAATTCGGAGCTCTAGCATTGCTCTAATTTTAATTTCTGTCTCACCTCCTTGGCTATATTACTGAAAGCTTTGATTTATTGTTCTGCTATCCTTAAGCTTGCTGCCTGTTAATAAAACAAATTTGAACAGTATTTTTAGGCCTAGAACTAATCATTGGAAAGGATTCGTGTATCAAACCAGGATACTTTGCTGAGTAGAATTCAGGAAAATACAGTGTATTGGGAAAAAAGGACAGAAAAAAAAAAGAGAATAATACATCATACTTCAGCACCTCCAGTTGCATTCATAGATTCAGACAACAGCTTCAGACCTTTGGAAGTTGCTTGTGATTTAGCTAGAATGGCTTCAGCTTTCCTTTTAATGACAAGAAATAATCAGGATAATGGCTAAAAAAGATTATATGACTGAAAAATATACCCAAATATGACTAAAAAATATTCCCAAACGATCATTGAAATTGTTGTAATTTAACTACAACTTCGACTCCTATTTAATTACTTCTGCGCTCTTATAACAGTATAATCTTTCTGTTTTAAAAATGTAGCTTTTTGGAGTAAAAAATAATCTGTCAATTCATTTAATCTTTTAATCAAAAAATATATTTTTCATTTGCCCCTTTTGGAATCATGTCAATTTATTTTATCTTTTAATCAAAAAATATATTTTTCATTTGCCCTTTTTGAAAATCATTTTTTAATGAGTAATAATACGTTTGTTTATTATTTATTTGTATTGATGTCGACTAAATGCAGTGATATATGCATGTTTCTCGAAGGCTAGGGTGACTTCAAAAGCCAAAAAAAAAACAAAAAACAAAAAAACAAAAAAGAATACAAAGAAATTAAATATTATATGTGTGTATGTTTTTCGTTAAAAAATTATTTTATATAAATTATTAAATAAAATATCGACACTTATTTTATAAGTAATGCTGTACAAATGTTACATAAAATTTGAAAATTGTATTTTATAAAATAGTTATTAGATGTGGTAGAAAATACATTACAGGTATTTATTTTTAAGATATTTATCGTGCATGACATATTTATATTTGGGAGGACTGAGGAGGGAATACCGGAAATCAAAATGACGGGCCGATAAAATAAATGTTAGCCCATTCGGCTTTAAAGCCTCAATCCTCTAAATCAATCTCTTACCCCGCTTCAGAGACCTTAGTTAAACCCCTACCATCTTCCTCCAGCCGACTGAATTTCCTCCTCCCTTGATTGCTCTGCCCCCGGCTTCTCATCCCGCCGCCGAGCGAGGTATTTGTCACCGGCGCACTGCCTTGGTGTCTTAGTTCCAAAGTATCTGATTGGGGGAACTTGACTCCACTGGCTATATGGTGGATCCACGCATGCGGGCCATGCCCAAAGTAAAGAAGCCTAACGAGAAATTGCTCAAGCTTTACAAAAAGCGAGCGAGAGACTACCACTCTGACTCCGATCACAACGAAGATATTAGTAATGACGAGGGGGATGAAGAGATGGATTTGGGGAGCGAGGAAGAAGATGTTGCTGGAATTGAATCTTCGGAAGATGAAGAAGAAGATAGTGGCGGAGAAGGGGGTGGTAGCAGAACGATAATTAAGTTCAGTGAAGGTTGCAGGGCGTTCAGAACCGCATTCGCGAAGATAATAAAATATCATCTCCCCAATGATCCTCTGGTAAGTTGAATATTTTCATTGCTGTCATCAATAATGTGTTATGTTGCTCCAGTAGTCGCCCCTAGGTTTACTCCAACTTCGTGTACTAAGGTGGGGATGGGTGGAATACACCAGTGACGGACCCAAAAATTTTACGCAGGGGTGTCAAAATGCAAAGTGGTATATTTAAAATTTACAAACCAAAAAAATGAAAAATCATACCGAAGCAAAGAAGCAGACGGGATGGTGAGCGGGTGAAATAGCGACTAAATCGAAGGCGAAGGCACGGCGCTTACGGCGGCGGCGCACAAAGGCGGAGGCTTGGCTCTAGCGGGCTAGACAGTGGTGCCGCTATGGAGGAGGTTGGAGATGGAAGCAGCGCGCCACGCAGGATGGCCGCGGAGTAAGAGATGGAGAGCATGGGGATGGTGAAGAATGACGATTAGGATTGAGTCTGTGATTCCGTCAGCTCTTTAAGTCTTAAAAAAAAAAACATATGACCACGCGACGAGGGGGATCGAACCCGCGTCGCGTGGTTCATGGGCCAATGGCCCAACCGCTAAACTACTTCAGTTGTAGTGATAGTACAATAATCGCCCCTTAATTTATAGTAATTATATACATATATGTCCACTATATATATTATCGTATCGAAAGGCAGGGGTGTCGCTTGACACCCCTGCTCAAAGGCTGGGTCCGTCCCTGGAATACACCCTACCAGGTTAGGTGTTAGGAGATGGAGGAGAGAATCCAAGGAGTGACCCCTGAAGGGACACCAACATTCTTCTCCTGCAGGCTGCAGACATTTGTGAGTTAGGAAAGCTGTCCAGAAGTATTTCTATTTTTCTTAATATTTTGGAGATATCCAGGGAAAGCATGGTTGGCGTGAGATTGCCAACCTACTAAGATGGTTCTTTCCATACTCCACTGACGGTTTAAGTTCGTAAGCCACGTCATGGAAAGTGGTGGCTTAGGACGTTTTGCAGACAACACCAAGTGTTGTGCACTTTAAAGGGGCACTATGAGTCTCATGGAACAACCACTTGCTAGAAGCAAGTACTCCAAATGCTGGAACTATCAGTGGGGACCCTGAATTGCGGAATTTCTTATGGCATACTTGAATGCAGTTAAGAAAATTTCATCTCAATCAACAGTTACCCAATAGCCAGCTTATCACCCTTAAGACATGGAATTTATACTTGGTTTTCTGCTGGTGTAAATGTCTGAATTGCTTCATAAACAAGTTATGGTAGTAAACACCCAAATCATAAATAAAATTTAGACGAAACAACAATTTGACTGTTGGTTATTCTGGACCTAACTTGTAGAGTACTACGCATTTTAACGTTGCATTTCATTTTAAATATAAGGGTCCTATATTGTCGGCGCATAAGAAGCTTGTTGCTGAGAAGCTTGCTGACGAAGAAACAGATCAGAAGGTGAAGAGGGAGGCTAAGAAGAAGAAACATTTGGTAGGTTCTGTTTTGTGAATATTAACTTCCTCTCATTAGTTCTGTTTCCAGCTATATGACTTTTTGCTGGTTTTGTTTTTCAAATTTGTCAAAGGCTAGTGAAAAGGGGCACGTAAAGCCTGCAAATTTCTTGGATGCAAAGGAGAAATCTCTGATTAGTGTAGCTACAAAAGGAGGTAATATGTTACACAAGCAGTTAACATTCTAACAAGCCTGCTATTCTAATAACTTCTTTCCTAATTGTGATTTCGCTAACTTTTTTCTTACTTTCATGTTATGTGATGGCTTTTCAGTGGTAAAGTTATTTAATGCGGTAAGGCTAATGAAATTTCTACAAGTTGATTCTCTTCCCTTTCCTATCTTATTCTGATCATTCTCAGTAAGGTTGTTGGGTTAAAAATTGCAGGTGAATAAAGCTCAAAATCCTCAAAAAGGCTTAAATCCTTCAAAGTCAAAAGATGCAAAAGGTATATTAGCACTTCTGTCATCACCTCTTTTGTATCAATTATCATGATGGTAAATGAATTCTGTTGGTTTTATCTATTTATTGTCTGTCTCTCTTGTTTAGTGAGCTGTAATTTTCCATAGTGTAATATCTTTTTAGGTCGGTGATGTGTAAAATCCTTAAGCAAAAGATAGAGAGAGTAAACGGACATGAGCTCTGCAGAATTGTTCATTTACACATTGGATAGGGCATGATTTCCTAGTCTTACACGTTGGATAGGGCAAGATTTCCTAGTCTTACATTGCAGAATTGTTGACATTGCTGTTGGCTGTTTTGACACATCAAGATGGAGTGTATGAGCCTTGCCTAGTCGCAAATGTGACTTTGCTCAAGTGTGATTTGCGCAAGTATGACTGCAAGCCAGGGTGGTTAGGTATTGTGGGCTTTTTCCAGTTTGATATTTCATGGCCTAGGTTAAACCTTTTAGATAGGAGTATGGTGATAAGTATACCTTGCTCAGTTTGGTGAATTTAAAATGAAAAACTCAATTGTGTTGTTATCATGATAGAATTGGTAACGTTAAGACTTTGGGTTCATAAACCTTTTACTTTGAGAACTCTATCTTGCTTGTTCCTTTACTGAAGGTATTATCACTTGTTTTTATCTTGACATGACTAGTTGAATCGCATTTCGGATTGCATTGTTAACATCTATTTACTTTGTTAATCTGGATATAACTTTTGATTTTTTTTTAATATTTGCGTAAAAATATAGCTTCTAATGTAGAACTCCTTTAACTGTACAGAGTTGGCAAGACGTAGGAAGGAAGCCTTCTTATCAGAAATAAGAAGGCCAACTTCAGGAGGACCTACTACTCACCCCTCCAAGGTAATAATTGCATGTCAATCTTATTTTGCTGCTTTTGTTAAATCTAGCATTCATCTGCTACTGGCACTTACTGGCGTTTATACTTAATTCAAGACCTATTCAGTTTCTTATTCTCTGCATCTAAAATGCTTGATGGATATCCAGATAACATATTTCTTTGCAAGAAGATTCTTGAACTGTGGATATATGATCTTTGCTTGTTTGGTGGATATGTAGAAATATTTTGCCCTAAGCAAACATTGTCATCAAATTTTGAGTTGTTAGATAGTAAGGTTTAGGTGACATGTGCTGCTTATAGTTAACTTGATTTTGAGTTTTATGATTAAACAAGGCATCATTTCAAATTGCCATAATACCTAACCACATTATGGATAGAGACATTGGAAATTTCCTCTTAAGTGATAGTCCTGGAGTTTTATGTATTTTATTTCTAAAAGTTAATGCTTCATTGAGCTGCTGTATTGTGCCAATATGATCCAGTGTATCGGATTGATGCTTGTTCATGTAAATTTCATTTGTTTGAGCTGTTTAAATTGTGACATACTGTGTGATATTCAGGATGCTCTCTATTTGATAGTTATGGACTATTGCTATGCAGTTTTCCCCTAAAACTTAAATGCTTGGTCTGAACTGTTTTATGATATGCCATACAATTTGTCATAATGATGAGTGCTGCAAGCTATCATCTCTATTTGAATAAAGTGAAATCTGAACATGTTTGCTATATAAAATTAATTGTTTTACCTACATTAAGTTAAGTGTCTGCCTTACAATTGGATGCTTACCACACACAATGGACAGATTCATCCTATACTAACTTCGGACTTTTTCAACAAGTGTTATTGCATTTAACATATATTCTCAACATTTCAAATCATTATATATGTATAGATGAGTAATAATTCTGATTCAATGTGTTCCCATCTGAACTAGAATTTCCATTAAAATGCTTCAATCTCAATATTCCTTAACTATATTTAACTAAGTGTTCAACATATAAACTTAAAGCATCATGAAGTGTCCAGCTGTGGATGTGGCAACTCGCATATTGATTTTTGATTGCCACATCGCATTGATTCATGATAGAATTGTCATGTTGATTGTTGTGTAGCATAAGATTAGCACCTTCTTAGAGTTCCTAGGCTTCGTAGTTGTCATTAGAATATGCGTTATGGAGTCATTCCCTTACAATCAGGATAGGGAACTTACCATTATATAGAGAAAGTTTATCAAAACGAGTCGCTACTTTTATTAGTTATTTGTTTCTTTTTGGTCATTCTTATTAGGAATAGCATCGAGTTTGAGCGAAACATTTATCTAATAAACTTTTTTGTTTTTGAGATAACTAGCAAGTCTAGGTGGATGGTCCACTTTATAGACTTGCCAACCTTCCAAACCCAAGTACGACGCGCACCCTGCTCCCGTGCGGCAGCTTAGAACCTTCCTTAAACATCACAATAATGCAGCGCACTCCTGTAGGAAGGCTACCAGCGCTGAACCACAGCGGGGGACTGTAATGAGGATTCTAATAAAAAGCTTAACAAGTAGAAGTCTAATTATCTTGGATAATTTAAAAAGTTTAAAAAGTACCAGGGTACTTATTTTCTGTGACAATCCCTAATGTAATTTCAATATTTACATTCCTTTTTTGTTTCTCCTTCTCATCAAATCCACGAGAAAGTGCAATTAAAGTGTTTTTGAGCTCAAATTCTGCTCTCAAAGTAGCTTAAAATGAACTAAACGTAACCGCGTGGAAAGTGTGTTGGTGCTAATCCGGTACTAAAACACATGGCCCTTAGTTATTTTAAGGAGGCCAACAATCCTAGGTAGTTTTGAATAAACTTATTAGAATAAAGAAAGTGGTGTAGTAGAAAGTGTCTTTAATACGATCTCTAGACCAGAGGTTATATTCCTAACCTTAGCATTATGTAAATAATACAACTTAAATGACTTGAAATGTTTAGAGAAAGGGGAGAAGAAGGTTGGTCCTTTGAATTTATTATTTAGCACTTGCCTTTATTAAAAGAGAAAGAAGGGTAAACATATCATTCTTCTAAGCATCACTAGCATCGCTGACTCGAAGTCATTTATAAATTGGAACTACTTATGCTTCTAATCTTTAGTAATGACTTCTGCTTCTGTTTTAAAATTGTTATTATGCTTGGGTTATATACTATATTAAGTGTCTTGAGGCTGCAAATAAACGGACATTTATGAAGTGATAATGTATTTCACTTGGTAAAAGATGGTTTAGGCTCAATCAACTAGCTGATTGAGCTTCAACAAATTTAAACTATATTTGGGCTTCGTGGAACTAATTTGTTTCTGGGTTCATAAACACTATTTACGAGCCGATCTTCACTTGATTCTGAAGCTGTCGCCGCTGAAGTTAAGCTGGTGAACTGTTAAGCAACCAAGCCTAATCAGCTTAAAGTTAAAGCTTGTTCAGACCTAAGCTTGTTCATCTCCATTATTTGCAGCTCTTACTAGTATGCAATGACACCAGTAGCATAAGCTTATTAAGTAAATTCTTTTTTAGTTACATTTAATAATAAAAATATATCTGGAGTGGGCATTTTTGGCTTGTTCAGTACATTATCAGATACTTATGTCTTTATGTTTTATGCAGGCCTCTTCCATAAATATGATAGAAAAGAAGGATGAACCTGGATGGGCTCCTTTGCGTGATACTTACATGGTTACAACTTCAAAGTTGAAGGATTGGGATAAGTTGGAAGTAAGTGTTACTCTTACACCCCTGTTTATGTATCAGCACCTTCCAATTTTTCAATATTGTATAAGAATCCATTTAGTGGCTAAACTTTATAATATTGCTTGTTTTGGATTCACTTTTATCCGTTAACCTCCAAGACAATGCGATATTTCATTAGTTCTTTTTGCATTCATAATAGGTGTTATTTGACTAATTTGTGATCTGGTTTGGAATTTTTTAAATGATTTAATTAGTTTAAAGTGATTTCTATTTCATCATTAGAATGGAAAGTGACTAAAAGTCCAGATCATTTTATTTATTAGATGCATTAGCCTCTAAAAATGACCATGGTAGTAGTAATGACAAATATGTTAAGCTCGGATTCTCGAATATGTATTTAATAGTTTATGGACAGAAAATCAACTTAAGAAAGTTATCAAAGGCGCAAAAGCGTTGAGGGTGATTTGCCGGAGCCTAGGCTCAAGGCGCAAAACAAGGCATTTGCTCACTAGAAGACGATGTGCAAGGTACCAAGAAAAAGTAGCTACAGCTAGTAGCAATAATAACAATATGGAGTAAACATTAAGCAGAATAAAGCTAAGGTTCTGTTTAGGCTATGGTTTTACGTGCCAGTCCGAACTCTCTTTTTTTTTTTTTTATTTGGATTTTATAGATTTTTTTTATTAGCCACATTGACACTCTATATACAGTAAATTATGTACTATTTGTTTATGCTATATAATTATGACTTTTGTATTTAGTATTTCATTATTATTTTTATTATTACTTAAAGTTTAATATTTTAAAAATAAAATACGGATCGTCACGGCACGGTCAGCATATCTCGAGTTTCGGATTTACCGAAACTCGGGTCAGCATGTCATGAAAAAATCTTAGTTTAGTCATGCTAGTTTATACTGGGAAGCTGGTCGAGTGGGTTGCTCGTATTTCTTATTTATTATTTCTTTGTTGGGATTTTACCTTTATAAGGGGCATCCAGCCACGCCTAAGTGTCTGCAAAAGACGCATCCAGGCGCGCTCAGGCGCTTGCCTTATAAAGTGAACCTCATCTAGCCCTGAGGCAGGCGCAGTTTTGCTCGGCAAACTAGACGCAAGGTGTCTAGGCGCACCGTTGACAACACCGATCTAAATGATTTATCGAATTTATGTACTATTTAGGGTACTTTTAACCTTTTACGTTATTTCTGTTTAACAAGGGAATGGTGTACCGAGTTTTTCTACCTCCTATGTCTAAAACCTAGCAATTTTGCATTGTTTTCTTATTAGGATCCAGCAGAAATAGCTGATTCGGGCAACATTCACTCAGAGAGTTCTGATGATGAGTAGTCCTGTTTTGAGATTGAAGCTCATAAACCATAAAGATCTTTTTGCGGGTGATCACCCGACCCCATGTTGCGACTCCTGTATTATTGCTGGCCAGCGGCCTTGTATATTGATTATATTAGTAAATCATTTTTAGCTTTACTTTTTTCCTGCATACATAATGGTTAAATTAGTGAAAATGTTTCCTGATTTCTCTACAAGAATTTGTAGGAAATGAGGCTATTTTTTTAGTCGACGAAAGCACTAAAGTTTGACGCATTAGATACATATATATTTTTTGATTCATTTTCAGCTTTATTAACTATATAATGTCAGAAAATTTATGATTTTCAAAACTCGTACAAGCTAGCCTTTGCTTTTAATTGTTAAATTAACTAGAAATGTATATATATATATATATAAATATTTTATAAAAATAAATCGAACAAAAAATACATTTTAATGTGTTTTATAATTTTTTTAAAAAATTATATTTTATGATTTTAAAATATTTGTTGGTTATAAAAATTTTAAGATTTTAAAATAATTAGAATATTTTTTGAGCACAAATATTATAAAGCACGTAAGAACCATTTTATTAATATTTAAATTTTTAAAAAAAAATTATATATATGTATATTTTGAGTGATTTTTTAAAATTACTAAAAAGGTAAAAACATTTTGTCAATATTTTACAAGGTAAGGAGTTGAATTTCCAAATTCTCCACAATTGTTTGCAGGAAATCAGGCGATTTTACAGTCGAAAAAAGTACTCCAACCTGGATTTAAGTAAGCGTAATATTTGTTTTTTAGGTCAGAAAAATAAGCGTAATTAGATACATGCAATGTGACTCATTTTCAGCTTTACTTTTTTCTTGCCTACCAAATGATAAAGAATGTGAACGTTTCAGCTAAAAGAATGTGAACGTTTTCAAAATTCTTTACAATAACTTGTAGGAGATCAGAAAATTTTCTAGTCGAATAAATCGCTCCAAATTTTGGTGCAAACAAAAACTAAAAATGTAAAAGTGCTAGGTCAGTTTAGTCCATATTTACAATAGAGCACTGCTATCTATCAATATTCTTTACACTCTTTTGATGCAATTAGAATTATTAACAGTATAACAAAATACATATAATATATATCCCGATACATTACACGTCATTCTTATTACTTCAGGACCATCACGGCTAATTTGGGCAGACATGAAGATTCATATCATCCTCTACGAAATATATGATAAATATGCAAAATCTTTCAGATGGCATTCATATGATTCGAACTTGAAACTTCCATGCATGAAGTGAAAATTCCTCCATCCGTGCTAAACATCATGGAAAAAACTAATAATATTTGATTTAGAGATATGCTACATGTCATAAAGAGGAAAAATAAAAAGAGTTTTTTCCCAAAAAAAAAAAAAAAATCTGCTTTGCAAAATTTGAAAATCACCCCTCAAATGAAAAACTAAGATCGCTTTAGGATTTTTAGCTCATTCGAACTCTTCTTTAGCTCGCGTGAACACTAAAATGGCTTGCCCACAATATGTCAGCTCGAAAACTACGATAAAAATACTAGCAACACCACACTAATTGTAACACTAAACTAGTCATCCATAACACTTATAGAGTTTCCAAGCAGATATTACTTTTCAAAAAGTTGAAAATAGGAGGCCTAATTTATAGGAATTTTGAAAAGCAATGACTTTTTGACATTATTCCAAAATAAAATGAGGAACATGAGATTTGAACATAAAAGTCTGACAGCACCAATACTAATATATTATAGTGCAAATATTTCAACTTTTAGAAGCTCTTACATGACCTTGGTAGAATGAGCTACTATTATACCTTGCTTTCTTGCAGCACCAGCAACATGACTACTACAACAATAACAAGAATAGCTTTTTCCAAAATGATTATATACTTTTAAATAATGACAGAATTTTTTATTTAATACAAGCTAGAGAAAGGATAATGCATAAATAGAAGAACTATTAATATGAAAGAAACTTACATAAGCATAACAGGTTATATGGTAGGCAGCTTCATTTCATTGCTAGGGTGTATGTCAATGTATCCAGCCTCCTGTGAAGCATACGATTCATTTCGCAATGGTACCTCTCTTTCTTCGCCTCCCTGTCCATGTCGTAAAAAGAATCAACCCAGATTGTCATTTATATTACCATCATATTCATCGCAGTTTGGTTGAGGAAAAAGAATCACAAAAAGTATTACTGCGAGTCAAATGTTATTTTCTGAGATAAAAATTTCTGCAAATATGATTCTAATGCATTACAAAAATTGAAGTATTACTGCGAGTTTTAATTAAAATGTACACCTACAGTCAGAATCCAAATTTTTATGACCCAATCTCTATCTCATTATTTGGATTAAAAACAGATTAAATAAGGAAAACAATACACGCTTCATTCATCCGAGCAATGGGATAGAAAATAGGCGAGAGAACTGGGACAGAGTATGAAAGAGAATTGGGACAGATTAAATATTCCTACTGTCAACCTTCCATCAAGGACCTTGACAAATCTTTTATAGCCATTGTTGGTGTCGGAGGAATAATGATTCATCCAAATCAAGAGTAAGATTGCAGTAAAGATGCGATGAAAGTGCTTTGCTTCTCATTACCATGAACCAATTTTAGGTCAACTGAGCTTCAAATTATACATGGTAATCTTATTGGTTCCTCCTTCGCAAGTTCCAGTTAAAAGTGGAAATGCAAACCTCAGCATTCATGGTACACCAGTATATCCTAACGACTTGCAAGTTAGATACATTAATACCATTTCTTATCTGTCTTTTCCGTAACTTCTCCAGACTTCCCGCCCGAAGAAATAAAAATAAAAATAAAATAAAAAATATATATATATATATAAAGAAAAAAAAAGAAAAAGAAAAAAGAATTTGACTACGGACAACTCGGTTAGCATTTTTGAGTTGGAAGTTGCTTTCACTATAACCAGTTACTGTTCCTTTTTAGCTGTAAAGAACACAGAAGATCTTAGTTGATCATAGTGCAGCATAAATCTTTCTCAAGTCATCTGGTAACAGTTTGCTTACATCAACAGCATGGCGGCATCCTTTATAGACAAATGCCACCTGCATTTGATATATATAGTGCTTGGTGAACACATGGGCAGAGTTCAGAAGCACGTTTGAAGTGTAACTAAAGAACTCCTCGATGGAATGAATGACGCTCATATGAAGGATCACAATGAAATAAGTTGAAGGACTTTACATGCTAAATTGAAAAGCATTTTAAGAGAATTTGAGTCTAAAGCAGTGATCATATATGTATTTCATGCATAATATGATAGTTCCTAAGGGAGCATCTTTACCTGGTGAGCCCCTGCTCCATAAGACCTCGGCATCAATCACTGAAAGATGTTCATCATCTAGTCGCTTCCATGTTTTGATGGACTTTACTCCCCCCCAGACGCCATTTACTGTCTTCTCAAGTGATGCAGAAACCACTCTCGTCCTCCTCGACCATCCGGCCTTTCCATATGCATGGTAACCAAAACCTCCAGCATAGCAAAGCTGAATACCAGTGAGTTTACCGCAGAAGTCATTGAGGTGATCATGTCCTGTGAACACAGCCTTCACGTCCCCAGCTTCCACCATGGTAGAAAAGAAACCAGAGTTAATGGAAGCTGAGCTAATGCCTTCCTGTCTAACACCTGTGAAATTTGATGCATCGAAATTGCCGAATTCTGGCAACGGGATGTGGAAATATACAAGTCCTGGCGCAGGTTCCTTTTGGGCAAATGGCTTGCTTCTATACTCTTTCTGCAAAACCACGATGACATACGATGAGGAAAGAAAGTAGTCAAAGGTAGCAAACATAATCACGATAAACAGTTGTTATATTTACTCACATGACTTCTATTCTGTTAGAAGTTATGCATTTAAAAGTCGAATTTGTATTTCCTAAAACCAAAGCCACATCCATCTACTTCTGAAAATGGCAAATAGATATTGTGTCTCTTCTTCTTCAAGAATCCAACAAAATTACATGATCAGGCCTTGAAAATCACTTCAGTACAGCTAGGCCTTTATACATTAATTTGGTTCAATAAAGCTTTTATTGTTGCTCTATAAGGTCTTTTACAAAGAAAACCTACATTGATGACATATTTGTTAAAAACATGGGTTCTAAAATGCTATGTTACTACTAGATTCTGAGTGGACCTATTTGAAAGTTTAGATGATACTTAAAGGTAAGGTTTCTTGGATAAAGTCGATCCTTCACAGTTGATGTTTGCACTTTGTTTCGTTACTTAGGTATCTAAGACAGGTCTTCTCAAGAACCACTTTTTCTATGTGTTCAAGTGCAGATTTCTTTTTTGGACACACATTACCACATGTTTGTGCTGTGTCACTTGTAACAAAGTTAATGGAGAACATTTTAAACGTTCAAAAGTAAATGTATGTTAGTTTTCCATTAAAAAAGAACAGTAAAAGCATCATGTAAACTACAACTTCTTAAAAATAAATATTTTTCTGACTTTAGGAAAAAAAATAGAATGACGATCAGTTTGCACACGCGAAGACTATGCCCGAACTAGTTTGAAAAAATACCTGCAGATGTGAAGAGGTCTTCTGGAACCAAACTTGCTGGGAGGGCTTGATCCAGCCATAACCTGGGATTGAAGGTGCAGTAGAGTAATCACCACTATCCAAAAAGTAGAGGTTGAGTATGGACTTGTTTGCAAGAGCAGAGCCCTCCACCCCTTTCACCTCAATATTATAGTTCCCAAAGCCATCAATCTCTACATCCACTGGGTTGAAGCGTGAGAGTGTACTAGCCATACCAACTATGTGTCTCATCACGCCTTCGCGAGACAATGTACCTTCCTGATCATGGTTTCCAAGCACTGCCGCCCAAGGAAGCTTCAATGATATTGCAGGTGCAAATGCTGCATCAAGTGACTTTGCAGCATCTGTAGCATCGAAGGCAAAGATGTTGTCCCCTGTTGATAAAGACAAATAATGCTTAGGGAATGGATCAATTTAACTTCCCATTGGTTCAGGATGTGATGATAAATCGATAAAACAAAAGGCACAAACAAGAGAGAAATTGCAGTGAACGAATAGTTATTGAATGTGAGGGGGTGCAAGAAGTAGCGAAGAGAATGAAAATAATTGGTTTTAACAAAATATGGTAGGTATTAGAGGAAAACCAAACATTTTGTGAGGTCATTAACTCCCACTGTAGGTTTCATGTGCCAAAAAGATAAATTTAACTAAAAGCCGAGCTGGTCAATACAGTCATGTGCAATCTCGTCATGCACATGCAATTTATGCTTATGTATGAACACATCCATTGTAGCTGATGTATAAAGACGTATTCCTCAGGTTAACACCACATTTAAGCATCAATGGGCATCTTCTATTAACAGTCACAACAAAAAGACACCAGATACTGAAGTAACTTTGGCATAAGCGGCTTGAGTTAGAAAAGCATATTTATCTCCTGCAATTTTCTCAAATGAGAGAAGTTGCACATATCAAATACAAGAAAATGGAAATTGCGTAAAAGACGTGAAAACTGCATGATGATAACCCTACATATTGGTATACAAAAAGGTCATTGGGTACGTTTCTGTAAAGGACTAACTTATGGTGATAATAAACTCCAATTTTTTTATTCCATATAGGCTAGGAGTGGAATAGTTCAGAAGATAAGCTAATATTTAAACTCGATAGAGTTTGTCAAAGCAGTAGGGACTAGAAACTTGCAAAACACAGCGGCTAACTACCAGAAATGAAAACTTGATACCGTCCGCCCTAATCTGGCGCAAAGGAAAAATAGGATTGTCTACACTATTTCTGTTCTTTTGCTTGCTGAAAGTGCATCTTCCCAACTATGATGACAACAATAACGCAATTGTCAAGATCACATATCATTGTTAACCCTAATTTCAACGTTTCAATTTATGTGATCGTCATCAATTGATGACAAAATAGTCAGGACATGAAATGTGGGCTTATTAGCCTTGAGAATGGAACATATAAGATTTTTCCTAAGTTCGACATGTTAACATACTACGGAAATAGCCTCCTCCAAGGAACGTTACATACATCTCACTCTCCCTAGACCCCGTCTATGCGGGTCTTATCACTGGGTTGTTATTATTGTTGTTGCGACATGTTAGCCTTAATTTATGTAATCGTCATCAACTGACAACAAACCACGAAGTTTGGGCTTATTAGCCTTGAGAATGGAATATATAAAGATTTTTTCCTAACTGCGACATGTTAACATACTACGGAAATAGCCTTCTCCGGGGCATGGTTGCGTACATCTCACCCTCCCCAAACCTTGCCTAAGCGGAAATTATCAATGGATGGTTGTTGTTGTTGTTGTGACATGTTAACATACGCCATGCTATACAAAATTCTAAAAGAAAACAAAAGTGGTTAATAAAAGCACACAAAAGCGTAAGTGAAATGCCTAATGATAGCCAACCTACGGAAAGTCCTATACAAGTGTCAAGAATTTTGCAGAGGTGTCAAAGGTAAAATCCAGCATCAATAATAAACCTTTTATATTCTCAAAGTGTGTGCAAAATTATGCGCTAGAAAATGATGATGACTATTAAGTATATATAACACACAACTTTTACAATCCTGCATGACTTTGAGGTCCACCCCAGTATGTAAAACTCATAACTTTTACAGAAAGCTCATGTATTCATTTGTACAAGAAAAAATTCGGAAACAAAGAGTCAAAAGTGCTTCGGGCAAATAGACCAAGGACAAAAATTCGATAGCATACATAATTCACCACAAAAAACAAGCTCATGCCTTCATAATGGATCAACTTCAGATATTACCTAGCACCAAAATAATTAATTTAATACACAGTTTCCAAACACAGAAATATTTTAATGGACCATAACCATACATCATATCACAACTAAAAGGTTAAATTCTGTTAACGAACTAATCCTTTAACAAGTTATGCTATTACAGCACTTTTACTAACAAATTTTGTCATCATTATTAACGAACTTGTAACATATAACATAACCAATTAACAGAAAAGGATAGAATCAAAAGCATCCAATGTCCAATTACAAGCACCCCTCATGAAGTGTGACATCTGAACCCCCTCTATAACCTATGCTTCATTGTCTAGGTGGGAGCTCTCCGCGCCGGAGTTTACAGGCGTTTTTTTTTTTCTATCATTTCATCGAGATAATAATTCATGATTTGCTATAATCTGCTTCACCAATAAAATTCAAATGAGAAACAAAAAAAAGCAACCAGTGAAGACGACGAGATCGGGTTTCTCAGCGGCGATGACGCGGTAGATGAAGGCAGTGGTGTTGAGGTCGAAGCAGTGGAGATCTGCTGCGGAAGGACGTCGAGGCACTTTGTGCTTCTACCGTCGGCGTAGTGCATGTCGGCCACCTGCAGAATCTTAAACTCTCCGCTGTTTCCTCTGAACCGCAACGCAGCTGTGGCGCCGCCGCCGGCGGTGCGTCTTGTTGCGGCGAGGAATTGCGGGGACGAGCAGAGGAGTATCAGCAAAGACCAGAGCAGCAGCGCCATTACTGATTTTGTTGTTGTGTGACTGAAGTCTGAAGCCCACGACGGTAAACTGCGAGTCTTCTTTTGGGTTTATTTGATGAATAATGCAGTCATCCAAAAGATAAAGATTCACAACAAATTTATCCATTTAGATATTTAAAACAAATATTAAAATTATTTTTAAAATTAATATAAAAATTTACACTATATATAATTTTAATAATAATTTTTTTAAAAAAATTATATTTATATTTTAAATTTTCAAATTTAACAATTTTAGAGTCAATTTATAATAAATTTAAAATCCGTCACAAATCAATTAAACTTTGAACTCAAATTTTTTTTAAAGGATTTATCTAAAATTTTATTAATAAAATAATTATTATTAACTTCATAATTTTTGTAGTTTATCCTTTTTTTTTAAAAAAAAACTATTTTTAATTATCTAAATTAATAACTTTTTGATAAATATATTATTAAGTCTGGCATTACTTTTATTTGATTATTTTATTAATTATCTGATTATATATTTTTTTATGAAAAAATTATATTTATTTTTATTAATTGTTTGATTAGATGAGTTCAGCTAGAGGACAGTCCTATGAAAATGATAACTTTTTATTACTATTAATGCGAAAGTTACTTGTGGTCCTCCTTGAAAATACTTTTTATTATTTTTAATTCTATTACGATAATGATGGAAAAAGAATCTTATTTAGCTTACTATTTTTTAGCCAGACGTCAATCCGAGCTTGTAGATTAATTTCTAAATTTACATTTTATTCTTATTGAATTTAGGATGTGATACAGTTGCGAACTTGAGAAGGATGAATTGTATATAAACATCTATAATAAAATTTTATTCTTCAAAATCAATTTTCTGATTTATTGAATATAAAATACAATAAATTTTAATGATTTAAAGAGAACTATTTATTAAAAAAAAAAAAGCCACCTTATTTTTTGTATCCAATGTCAGTAATCAATGTATGAAAATAGAAATTTTTGGATTTGAAAAAAGTTGAGCATAATATACATATATAGATGTTTGTGTGATTAAATAGAAGTATACTTGATTTATTATAGTTGTTAAGAGTCTACAATTTTCTAAGAGTTGTAACTAATACTCCTGGTTTATTATGCTGATTTACTAGGCAGGTGCATTAGCTCCCCAGTGAACAAATTATCAAAAAATGAGGGAGCCATGGTGTTACAAGAAAAGTTAGCAGGGTGATAAGCACCGTATTATGATACTTCCTGTGATCTTATTACTCATGTAATGGTCTAGAGGAGGACATGATATAAAGCAGCTATTTGATTTAATATAACATTTTCTTATGTCAAATTCGAAATATCTCTCACAAAGTATGTATATCATTTCGATGAGTAAATTATTGTGTAGGAATATAGCAAACATATAGCTGATTGTGAGAGTAGCAAAGAAAGTCTGATTACGATGCATTCATTGAGAGTTCGAATATGAATTTTATATAATATAAGAGATGATATTTTCATATCATCCAAAACAATATATTATGAAATAAAATAATGATTTGGTTGCTAAAGTTTGAAGATTTCTCTCTCGAAAGATGATTATAAGCTGCAAGAAAGGTTTATTTAGCCTATATTTTGTTGGCAATAATTAACAATGCTATCATCACGCAGCGTGAATATCATATAGAAGACTTTGCTGCAAGAACACAATACATTCAATTCGCGACTTTCTGAAAAAAAAATAATTTATAATTACCTATGATAAGTTAATAGATTGCATTACTATCAACTCCATATCTCGTAATCCACACGTGGTAATATGGTCATTACACATAGTTGTTTTAAAAAGTAAATTACCTTGATGATACTTGAGAGTAAGGATCTGATTATTGTGAGAATGTTTTGGTATTCAAGATGTTGAGGAAAATGGCAAATATAAAAATGAACCTTGAGCCGAGTACTAGAAACATTTAATGTTTCTGAACTCCTAGTATAAAATATCATGGATTTAGAAAAACAATAAATTTTTCTGAAAAAATTGATAGATTTCATTATTAATTACATGATATAGGCTTAGCAAGTTATAGCAAATCGAGTCCAATTACAAACTTACTTCATAATGACTCTAAATACTTTTCCAAAAATATAGATTGTTTCTCAACAAATTAGTTATATTGTTTGCGTCAGAAGCTAGATCGTCGAAGTGGCTGTTTGGTAGTGGATGTAAGAAAATTTCTTTAAACTATGAACCCTGAGTTGAGAAGATTTGAGGTTAAGGCCTACCAGCAGATAAATAGTAGATTGATCACGATTATAGGAAGCCCCATGTTATTAGAGAATAACAATAAAAAAACACTTTCGCACAAGGTGACTGAACAAAGAGCAAAATATAGATCCACATATCTACTCAAGAAATTGCTAACAATATATATCATTCAGTTAGTAAATTCTATCTTTAAAATTCATATTGAAAAATCCTTACTAAAAATAACTAAAGGGTGGTTATCTCGATAAAAAAGAACTCCATAACAATAGTCTGTCTGGTTGTGACCCTGAGATTCAACGCAAAAAAACACTGTTACAAATCAGAGAAATTGGGGAATGCTCTGTGCAAAAATTGAAGAAACTAGTATAACAGATGTTCCCTAAAATGTCTAGAGTTAAGCTAGATGGCTGGTCTTAATCTGGCCTCATGCCGCCAATAATTTTTGAATTCTATACTTTTTATGTTTGAATGAAAATTTTATAATTCCAATTGTATTTATGAAATTGTACTTCCACTTAGTATACTGTTCTGCTTTTAGCTACTATATATACTTCAGTTAGCACAATACATAAACCACTCTAGTTTTGAATACTATTAATTACCAAAGTATTTTATTTTAAATAATAAAAAAATATTTGAAAATAAAGCTCCATTTTAAACACAAGTACAACAAAGAGATGCTAGATTGATCTGACAAACATAAGGAAAATCCTCCCAAACTACCTATTTAAAAATATTTTTTTAAAAAAATTAAAATACAAAAATTATAAATTATATAAAAAAAAATAAAAATTATTTATAAATAGATATTTTGAGGCTCTAATTTTAATAGATTAGCTAATTAATTTTTAAATCTACCAAGTCTTTAAAGGTTCAAAATGCCAAAATATGTTCCAAAAAAAATTATATATTAAAATTATAATGGCTGATTTCATAAAAAAAAATTAAATTCATCGATAATTTGTATTTAAAATCAAAGACTGATGGACAATTATCCTTAATAAACTTCCTTGTTTATCGCACAAATCAGATTTAACAAGCCCAAATTAAAATTGGCTGATTTGCGAGAATTCGAAAGAGAAGGGGCTGATATGTAAAAAGCCCAAATTTAAATGAACACATTTAATTCAGATTTAAGTTGGTATAAAGGACTGATCGCATGGAAGACATGATAAATTGATCCTTGACTAGGTAGGAATGAGTGATTATGTTGGAGCCCCCAAACAAGGTTATGCAAGAACCCTAAGTGGGCTTTTAGAAATGTGCAATGTGCTTTTAGGAATTAGTGGGTTTTTTTTTTTATTTGGATATCCCCTGATACAATATAAATTATACTGTGAATTGAAATATGTACCATATATTTAAGTATAGAGTGTGATTATATACTACTACAGATGTATTTTTCGTCATTTCCAGATTAAATTAGTGTTATTCATGGGGACGGGATCAATCTGGGTTTAAATATGTGCCGTCATTGGTTCAGTACGTATTACGAAATTTTTTTAATTCAATTTTGTTTTTAATTTATTTGACATATAAAAATTTGAACTATAAAATTATAAGTTTCGATGTGGTTTACAACTTTATATTTGAAATTTTTTCGAAAGATATCAAAAACTATAACAAAATAATGATTAAAGTTTTTAATCATTATTTTGACATTTTTCGAAAAATTTTTACTATAAAGTTGTAAATCATATTAAAATTTATAATTTTATAGTTCAAATTTTTTTAAAAAATATTTAAAATTAAAATAATTATTTTTTTAAAAAAAATTGTGATAGGTACTGCGCCGTCCATAAGCCCAGATTAAGACCAATGAGGATCCCGGCCTCTTTAATGGAGACGTTCCCCAAGTGCATCGGACGTGGCTTCTTAGTTCTTGCGATGGGAGGCTGCACACAGACTGCTCCTTTTCTAACTAGATTTGGGCTTGGCTGGCGGGCGCAACCGGTGGCTGATGTCATTTCATATCCATACAATGTTGCCTTCTAATCAATTTTTTTTTTGAAAAATGCCATTCATCATAGCACCAAACATCCCTGATAAAATCAAAGCCGTTCGAAATATTTTAGTATGCGTACAAATACATTCTGAAATGCTCTAGACGGCCCACATTATATCAAAAACATCAGAGATTTCTGATGAATAACAGCTCTCATTTTTTTTAATTCTTCTTATGTTTCAGACATTCACGTCAGATCGTACGGTTCCCGTGGGGAGGTCAAAATAGGCCTCACGTGGCGTGTAGTGAATCGGAATGGGCGCATGATTCTTGCTCATGTAAGGTTATATCAATTGATTTGGTGGCCTAAAGTGACAATTTTAGGCTTTATTGTATGAGGTTTGAAAAGTATAAAATTTATGGTAGTTGAAAAAGAATCATAAATTTCATAAGGATCAATGATTTGTCTTTCTTGGGTCAAAATCTTTCGCATTAGTTAAAAATATAGGCTGAATTGAAACTTTTAAAATAGGTGGCTCATTTGAAAGCAGCCGGGATTAAAATATAATTAACCCATTTTATAATGAGCAATGTTCATATTTCCTATTAACCCATAAAATAAATCATCAATTAAGTTTAAAAAAAAAAAACTTGAAGACGTTTTCCTTGTAATAGGATTCATCAACTAAAATAAAAAAATAATAATAATTTTTTTATCTATTAATGATTTTTAATGAGTTTATAGGCATATTTTTAGAGTGCACTAGTATTTTTATTTCATAATAGTGTGAAACAGTATTTCTAATTCTCCGTTGTGATCATTGATTCATTGTCATTGAAAAAAGCAAGCGAGCTTTCGTGTCCCCGTCCAGTCAATGAATGCGGCCCACCAACCACCCAACAACTGCCAGCTGTCAGCATTTCTTATTCAGATTCCTTTCTTATTCGGCTAACGTTCTTCTTCTTACTGGTTTTACATCCCGTATGACACACAATTATAAATTATATAAAAAATATTAATATTAATATTTAATTTTTAAATTTTTAATTTATATAAATTTATTTTTATTAGTTTTTATTTTATATAAAATATTATATTAAAATATTAATATTTTATTCAAAATTGTTATTAGAATAAGAAAAAATTTTGTAATACCATATATAAAATTATTTTAGAATTGATGTTTAATAGTATATATATATATATATATGATAAATTTTTGTTAAAAAAAATAATAATAAATTAATATAATTATTTTTATATAAATTTTATGCTAAATGTAAATTAGTTTTATAAATTATTATTTAATTAAATATTTATTTATAATATTAATTTTTTTATATTCTTCAAATAAATTATATAATTTTATAAATTTTTATTAATTAATAAAAATATCATATGACTTATTTAGAAGAAAAATAAATATCCTATGACTCATCAATTAAAATACTACATAGTATAAAAAAATTTATCATCCAATTATAATTATATATATATATTCGGCGTCTAGCCGGCTGATGCCAGATGTTGCAATTCGACTGCCAAATAATATACAGCACCTTCCCATAGACGTGTCCAAATGTCTTCGACCAAATTGACCCAGATTGTTGCATTTTCCTGTACAATAATGACACCATGATAGTGATATAATGTGAGTATATTGATTTTTTTTTAAATAATGTGAGTATATGCATTTTCTGTATAATAAATTAATAATGAGACCATGTATTTGATTTTTTTTTTAAATGTTTTCGCCCTATAGGAAAAATGCGAATATATATATATATATAGAAAATTTGGTATCAAAGTAGTTGAACGCTATGTGGTACTTTTTATAACTCACAATATACCACATGACGTCTCTACTATCTTACCATTTGACATGTGTCACTTAAATATAATAAATCATGTATTAATCCACATTTAATTGGGAGTTTGAATGTAATACATACTTAAATATTATTAAAAATTTATTAAATATAAAAACTAAGATAATTATAATATTTTTATTTTTATAATTAAAAATAAATTGTAATAATTTAGAATGATTTGAAAAGAATCATTATCAAAATTTTTAATAATCTATAATAATATATACAAATATATACAAATGAGTGATCAAAATCGTAATTTTTAGTATCTAACAAAGAATTTGAAAGGTCATTATCAAATTCTTAATAAATTATATATAATTATGTACAATATATATAAATGGTGATCAAAATTATAACTTTTACTATAATGAATAGGTGATCAAAATCGTAACTTTAGGTATGTATTTTAATTTTTTTTCTCTAATTATATGTGATAAATATAGTATAATATTTTAAATTAAAAATAAATATTAATTTATATAAAATTAATATAATGTTGTAAAATAAAATAAAGCTTAGAATAGTATTATATATATAATAAAAAATTAAAAATAGTGTATATTTTATAATACTTTAAAAAAAAATTATCCATTTCTAATATATATATCAGTATAATATATATATATATATATGTGTGTGTGTGTGTGTGTGTGTGTATAACTGGATATCGCCGTCATTTCACGTCATTCAAATAATTTTATTATTTTATATATATCA
Organism: Xerophyta viscosa; assembly: GCA_002076135.1. NCBI lineage: Eukaryota > Viridiplantae > Streptophyta > Magnoliopsida > Pandanales > Velloziaceae > Xerophyta > Xerophyta viscosa. The sequence continues at coordinate 190,146 of MJHO01000018.1, forward strand.
TATTGTAATTATTTTTATTCTAATAATATGACAAATAAAATATAATATTTTAATAAAAATATTTATTAATTTATATATTCTAATATATAAAGTTTTTAATATTATTATTTTAGATTGATAACTAACAACCGTGCATCGCACGGGTTCAAAACTAGTATCATGGGAAACGGAACTATTTTTGTAAGTTTCTTTCAGACATGTTTGAACCGTAAGCTCAAACTCCTAATATTTATGGATGACATTCGCCTTTAAAATCTAATAATTTTACTAATCAATTAAACTAATATTTTTTTGGTCAAATATATTATCTTACTAACCAAGTATTGATAGCAGAAATTCTTTTTATTATGTCATGTTTTTATACCATATTCTTAAATAATATTTTTATTTTTATTTTTATTTTTTTATTTTTACCATCGAGTTCAAATTTTATCCTATATTTCGACCGATTACTAAGCGATAAATTATAATTTTTCCGATCAGATGTTGCTAAAATTTTAATATATGACATATCATTCATGATGGATAGGTATTTGGTCTCCCTCTATATAAACATAAACATAATTGTTTTTTCAACAAAGTTTTTTTTTTTAAGTTATATTTTGATATATTCTACAAATTTTATAAAAAAATAATTTAAATAGTACCATTAAATAATAAAACAATCTTCTGTTTTTGGTGTGCTGTCTAAAACATGTTCCACAGAATACTATTATTTGTATAGTAGGACAATCATCTCTTTTTCTAACTTGAACGTCGGCTTTAACTGAGCCACGTAGATCCAAACAATTCTGAACAATTAGTTTCGTCCTAGATTTTCTGTTTTCGTTTGTTCATAGAAACATTGCTTGTATGATTCATTCATTAATACAATTTTACCATTATTTGGCGTGTTTTACACATTTTATTTATTTATTGTATGGATGTTTAACTAAATATGATGTACGCTTTCAAAAGATGAAACTAGATGTGACTAAATTGCTTAGGTTGTGTTTGGATTCTTCGTAAAAATAGAAGTTATCTTCATAAATATAGTACCAAAGTGATAAATTGGTACTAATTATTCATACTTGATTTACTAGTACTTATTACATAGATAATATATATTCTTTTGGATTAAAGGTAGTATTTATTTGAGTAATGATCAGATCTGCTGAATATGAGACTAAAGAGATCGACAGAAGATGGTCAAATTTGCCGTTGACGGGGCTGAGAAGATCTATTAAGGAAGATCAACCAACGGTCGAGATATGGCGGAGGAAGATAGAGGGAACAATCTGCCCAGAAAATTAGAGGGAGAAGATAGGCTGGCGATTGAGATATGGCCGACGGTGGAGGTAAGGGAACAATAGCCGCCACAGATAAGGTGATGAATAAAAGAGAGAGAAACCTCATGGATCTGGGGAAGCAAATTATGCAGATAAAATTATACTCGTCTATTTAGATGGATATAAATTTTTCTACATTTAACGGTATAAAGTTACTGTATGGTAAATATTAATATATAAATAAATACATATAGCAAATAATAACTATTACTCGAGTATATGTTCACTCCAAATATCTGTCTGCACGTCCGATACTCTATATTAGGTTTCATAGCAACTATGCCAACTAATCAGGATAATTCGGTGGAAAAAAACGAGGAAAAAAGCACAGCCGCCATTAAGGAAAGTCTGGTTCTTCCTTTATTTATTTATTTATTTTTTTTTGGCATTTTGTATTCCATAAAATTATTTTTAGCTAAAAAATATCCTTCTTAAATTTGATTTGGTTTTTTTTAGTGCATCTTTGCGACAAAACGAAAATACCCTTCTTTTTATTGAAAGAGTAACTTTTTTATAAGAATTACCACATCAAACCAAAACGTGCATTCGTAAGCACTTTTATTAGAAGGTTTTTAATGTTTTATAATTTTTATTTATATTTTTTAAATAGATAATTTAAATTCCTCATTACCAGTTATAAATAGTTTGGAGCATGAATATATATATATATATATATATAATATATATATATATATATATATAATATATATATATATAATATATATATTATATATATATATTACTTATTATTTAGCCCTTCTACATATAAAATTGACTTAATACCCTTAACGTTTGCTAATTTCTTACTTAATTTAGGGATGCAACTTGATTTACCGGGACGCGCGATGAAAGAGAATATTATGATAACAAAACAAAAATAAAAATATGAAAATATGAAAAAAATTACATTGATTATGGACCGACGGCGCACGCTTGACGACGACTAACAAACAAACAAGAACAAAATATGAAAAAAAAATTACGATTTGCATAGCGATAACGGTAGAAAGACGGCCGCGGCAGGACGATGGGACTATGGAGACGGCGCGGCGAAAAAGAAAGATGATTTGAAGCATTAAGGACTCCAAAATAATAAATCTCATTAGGAAAGAAAGAATCGAAAGGTATGTTTTGTCAAAAAATTTAATGAGTATTTAGGGTTAAAAAATAATAAGGCTTAAAAAAATATGGGAGTAGTTATCAAAATTAAATCTGGAGGGGCTAAAAAATTACTTTACCAAGTCAAGGGGCCCATCCATAATTTTCCCTAAAAAATATCTATTTTGTATTTAATTTATTTTCAAAAAAATTATCAATATATTATGAAGTGATTTTGTAAGTTATTCAAACGAGAATATTTCGTCATTTCAAAAGTTAAAGGAGATTTGGCCAAATTTTATTTTAAAGAATATTTTTTGCTAAAATGTCTTTTATTTTAAATTATTATAACAAAACTGTTTATATAGCTGATCTATTTTGTAAGTTCCTATAAAAGTCAAATTTTCAATTTTTTCATGAGTAATGTTATTTGTACGGAAGAAATCAAAGATATGTTATATATGTTTATATGATAATTTGATAATCACAAATTATATATAGAAAAAAAAATTAATTTTTTATTTGTAGAAGCTGATTTGAAATTTTCTGAAAAATGAGAGCTGAAATGGAGTCCCTTAAAAAGTATAAACATAATTTTAATTAGTGGTATATAATATTAAAAGAAAAGTATTGTGGATGTTAAGTTTGTGTGATTTGTCAGGTATTTATTATTTCGGATAATTTCAAATCAGCCCCCTATTTCGAAATCGAGTCCATATCAGCCCCTGGAAACGCGTTTTCAGGGGCTGATTTTGAAAAAAATCAGCACCTGAAAACGCGTTTTCAGGGGCTGATATGGCAGTTTTGAAATTAGGGGGGCTGATTTGGAATTACCCCTTATTATTTTCCATTTTCCACCCAGCGCCCTTCGACAATTCCGAAATCCTAATTATGCAAAAAACTTATTTATTTTCCATATAGAAAAGGAACGACTGAGCTGTGCTCTGGGCCTCTTTCGTACCTTCCAACGGCTTGCTCTGAGCAAGAAGCAGAACATCAAAAGCGATCTCGAGCATGGCGGCGATGTCGGTGGTGGTAGCACCGCTGCTAGCTCTCCTTGTAGCAGCAACTGTGCCGGCGGCGGTAAACGCTCAGGCGAACCTACCACCTTGCGTCCAGAAGCTAGCACCCTGCCTGAACTACCTGAAATCGACGAAACCACCATCGTCGTGCTGCACTCCGCTGAAGGACGCTGTGCAGAACGATTTACCGTGTCTCTGCCCGTTCCTCAACAACCCCACCCTGCTCAAATCCTTTGGGATAGATGCTAAGCAGGTGCTGCAGCTACCCAAGCACTGCGGGATCACCTCCAACACCTCGATTTGCTCCGAATCTTCAGCTCCTGCCCGTAAGTTAATCTGTCTAGTTGATGCTATTGTTCTGTTGTTTTTGTTGGGAGATATCTCGCTGTTTTCATGATATGCACATTAAGGATCTCGCGGGATGGCGCGGTGGTCGAGCTTAGGATCTTCTCCACGAGCTACCCATCGGCTCCCACCAGCACTGAAATGTGGATGGTGGAGCTGGGATCAGGACCGCCCGAGGGTTTACCTGTTCATACCCTCTGACAAAGTGGGCCTGCTATGGCCGGGGTTGTAAATCTCAAAAGGAAAACGTGTCAGGCTTTTATTTGATTATCTGTTCTTTTGTTGGAAAATCTGGGGTAAATTAGGAACATCTGAGTTTCTTATTTCTTAGATTGAATGTTTGTTTGATCGAATTGTCGTTTAAGGATCTGCTTAGTAGAGATTGCTTTAGGAGTCTCTTATCTATCTTTATAATCTATCAATTTTTCTGTTCCACTTGTTAATCGTATGTGCTAGCTTTCTTTCCCCGTCAGATTTGGTTTCTAGAGAAAGTTTGTTATCCAAGCGGAGTAGAACGGTTCTTCGCTTAGATCGTGATGTTTAAGCATCGGGGTAAAGTTTTTTGGACTTATTCCCCTTCAATGGTGGGCCAATTTTTTTCGCAGAGGCTGGGGCTTACTCATGCAAAGGAACCAGTGAATAGTTTGTCAGTTTGATTATTATGTAAAAAAAAAAGTTTGTCCGTTTGACCTAGAATTAAACCCGGGTAATGTTTCAAACTATTTGTTGCTTAGATAAGTTTGGCTGATTTTGGCACTGTTCGGGTTAGGAACAAAAGTGTAACATAGGTGAACCTGATACTAATGTCCGGGATTTATCCTAGCTTTATTATAAATTTGTTTCTAATGCAAAGGATGCTGGTTTATTGATTCTTGTTATTGTCTTGTAATTCTTTAGGAAGAATCTGTCTATGATACTATTATCATGGTATGCCAGATTTAGTTGCATAGTGAAGTATCGAACTGTATAAAAATAGAGAGCTTGTGTTAAGGATCACATGGTGTCCCCGCACTTTGCAAAGACTGCATCATTAGTTCAGAGATTGTTGTTAGTATAACAATTGTGGCCTCTTTGTGCGTAGTCTGATGAGGAAGAATCTTAGTAAAGCTTAATAAATTGAGATTTGTGAGCATCTTGTTGATGATAAAATATGATCCAGAGGTAGAAAATGAAGGAAATATAGCTGCAATGACAAGTTGCACACTGTCATTGATATCTGTGAGGATCCTGTAGAGATGGGATCCTTCCAAATACATGAACAAAGTTGGCTTAGAAGTTATTGCAATGGATGGAGCCACCACTGAGAGCCTAATGAAAAACTTACCCATTTATGCCCGGATCTTCATAGTGTTGATTGGGTTGGGCAGTTGGTGAATGACTTGATGCATCCTTGTCCAAAGGCTGTTAATAATTGACTCTGCAAGAATTTGGTAACTTATTTTATTTTGGTTTTTGTTGTAACAGAGCCTAATGTGTAACAGGAACCTCCACTTTTGCATGCATCAACCCTTATTCTAGCACTGTAATTAGAGATGTAAAAAAGCCCGTGGCCCGCTGGCCGTATCGCGGTGCGGGCCGCCGGATGCCGCATGGGCTAGTCCCAAGAAACCGGCCCGCACGGCATTTTTTTAATTTTTTTTTAAAAAAATATTAAATTCTAAACTAAACATTTATAAATATCTCTCCATATCTTCCAATTCTTACACACAACTTCTCAATTCTCAACTCTTATTTTAATTTCTCAATTTAATTTCAGGGCATAAACTATAATTATCTACTTTCTAATTGTTTATTTTTCGATATGTTAGTTATTTTTATTAAAATAAAATATTATTTTTATATTTTCCTTATAATCAGAATGGAGCCATACAACCCACATAATTATGAAACTTACGGTACTAATTTTATTATTTTTCGGGCGGGTCAGCCCGCCGAACCGAGCCACCGTTCCGCTACTTGCTGGACGGGCCAGCCCGGGCCCGCACTGCTGACATCTCTAACAGTAATGTGTCTTCTCAACTATCTAGACAGTGCAAGTCCGGCTCGTCCCGCATTCCGTAACGTGCGGACAGGCCCGGGCCCGCACGGTTGACATCTCTAACAGTAATGTATCTTCTCAACTATTTAGAAAGTGCAAGTCCAACCTTATCCTCTTAGCTGAAATTGTAGGTTGAGTATTGCCACTGCTTACCCTTCCGGTTGGGTGGATTGTCTTCATGTCATTTCTCATACTCAGATACATCAAGGCTTCTCGTATACGGCAACTAATAAACCTAATGTAACTGATATGCCAGCACTATTTAATAACCAAAATGTGTTCAAACCATTGCGTCAATACCATGTATTGGTAGATTAAGCAATGAAAGTCAGAAAATGTAAAATGAGAGTTTTCTTGTAGAATGATAAATATAAAACTTTTTAGTTTATGGTGGAATTACATGTAAGCTCTTGCAGCGAAAAATTTTTCTTGCATCTTTATTGTACATTAACTTTAGCTACAGGAATTAGGTAGTCAATTATTTATGTGCTTAATTTGTTTACGTCCATTCGTTTGTTGGTTTAGTATTGAATGCAACCTTTTTGGCGAAGATTTACCAACGATTCTTCATTTGGAGGAATTTCAGTACTTTTGTGAACCCGTGATAGATTTTCATTGTTCTGGTGCTTCGATTCAAGGGCACGCTGTACTAATTAGTGATTTTTCATGTTCTTCCATTTGCAGCTGCTCCTGCTCCAGGTACAGGACCTCCAGGTACAGGACCTCCAGGTATGTCTGCACCACAAACTCAGTTCATATTGTTTATCGTTTTTGTGATATTTGACATATATACCCTTAATCTGTTGATAAGTTCAAAGCATCTCAAGCTATAGGAGTCAGTAAGATTAAACTAGGAAGATTATTCTCTTCGTATCAGTTGAAATGCTCCTCACAATGCCTTCCATTTATTCTTTCAGCTTCTTCTCTTTCCAATTTCGATGGAACTCATTGGTATGCTATGTCATAGTAGGAATATAAGTCTTTCAGTCTTGGATCCCTTTTTTTTAATTTGAAAAGTTAGGCCCAAAATTAACACTTTTTTGTTGTTTTTATAAAAATTTTAGTCATGTATTAATCTCAATTACATGTGTCTAATTCTGGAAAGTGTTTTGACATTTGCTAATCCTGGAATGTATCACAGCTACACCTGGATCTGGTGATGGGTCTAGTAGCAATGGGCTCACTACCATGGGACTGACGGGTATTGCGAGCTTGATCATGTTGTGGTTGTCCCTTTGGGCTTAGACTCATCTCCTCCACCATCATCTCTTACGAAGAACACGGGGCAGCTACTTCTTCTCTTTACTTCTTGTTTTGTTCTTAGTTTGCGGAGCCATTTGGACTTCTTATTCCAATTTGAACCTTGCGATGTTGTAATACAGCGTTTGATCTTTATCAGTGTGGTTGTTAATGCACGCATCTACTTTTCAGTTCCCAGACTTGCGTTGTTGGTGCATGCTTTCCTTTAATCATTCTGCACCAGCAAGGAGATGTTGGGTTTTTAGATTATGGTAACAAACTTCCTTCCGGAATTGGCCTCTTATGTGTATAACGATTGTAATAAATAAGTCTATTGATTTATATTTTATCAACCGAGGAGTTTTTCTTTTTTTTTTTCGTGTAGACATTCGGAGGCTCATATCAACTCTTACGAAGTATATAGGGGATAAATCTTTACATTCTTATTCTTATGACTGAGGCTTGTGGAATTCGAACTTGAGGCCTTTACTTTCGGAGATTGAAGTTTTTTATCCTTTCTGAATGTTCTAGGCATTATTGAGTTTTATAGCGCAAATCGTCGGCATTTCCTTGATGGAGTGATTTTACCTTGCAGATGGTCTTTCTTTTACTTGGAATTTTGGGGCTTATTTTTGGCATTTTCGTATTTAGGCTACTTTTAGACTTAGATTGGTAGGTAGGCTCCATAAGATCATAGAATTCTCCCACAACCCTGCCGAAAGATATTGTCAGCTATGTTGTCCTGTGATGTACGAGATTGAATAAATAGTAAATTTTGAAGTAATTTAAATTACATACACTATAGAGAGAGAGAGAGAGAGAGAGAGAGAGAGAGGATGTTCTCTGCTCAACCTGAAAATATCCTTGCTAAGATCTCGGCCGTTGGATCTCTTGAAACGACATCGTAAGGTAATTTGAGGTTAAAACTCTTTGAACGCACCCCGCCTCCCCCCCATACCCAACTATCCGGCCCTTCTCTCGCGATTGGATCTTCTCGAAGATCCCCCTTCCTTCTCGTTATCGACAACTAGGGTTCCGTCGCCGACGGTGATGAGACACGGCGACGATCTCGGTGTATCGTGACTAACAAATGTCCTGATAAATAAAATGGTATGTAAGAATTTAAAACTCCTTAGTTAGTCCGTGACGAATAGCCGTTTTCTTAGAAAATATGATTCAAATTGTTTTAATAGAAAATGTGTTTCAAATATATCTTAATGCAGAAAATGTGTTTCAAATTGTATTAGAATTATCGTTAGTTTTCCATTTGTTAGAAATGAGCAATAAAAAGTTGCAGACTCCGTCAAATTAATAATTTCAAAACCCGACTTATTCCCATTCCAATAGTCCGATTACTGCATCCTCCATCGAGGGTATTTTTGTAATTGAACAGCAAAAACCCTAGAGTAGTTATACTCTTTAAAACAACAAGCGGGGATCTATCGTCGCCGCCGTCACTTCATACGACTTCACTCCCACGGCGGACGATCTCCCAATCCGTTGGCGAAGATGTCAAAGCGAGGTGATTTGCTTTGAGCGCTAATATTTGTTTTTATCGTCTTTGTGTTTCTGGCTATGTTTGATTTATGTTTAGCTGCCGAAAATTTTCCCAACGATCATGAAAAACTTGGAAAGATGGTTTAAATGTGAGCTGTGTGAGTTGAAAGTGAACTTGGTTGAATATTGGAAGGAATTTTTACAGTTTTGGGAGCTGTAATATTTATCTAAGTGTCTTACTTATTCGTAAATCGTAAGTAATAATTCTGCACTTCTCTTCCAAAATTCTACAGCACCAAAAACTGTCCCGCAATTTCGCAAATATGCTTCATGATTTAACTATTTGCCGCGTAAATGTAGCCTCTAAGTGATGTTGAAAGTGAAGTTGATTATTGTTTGGTGAAATTTCTAGACAGTTTTTGGAGCTCCGGCATTACTCTTTTATTTATAAAAGTATTACTTATACATAAACAGGAAGTAATAATGCGTGAGTTAAACTACGTACCGTGGAAATGTGCAACTATGTGATGTTGAAAAGTGATCTGCATTGGTGTTTGGATGCAATTTTGAGACCAATTTTGGTAGGATTACTTTTTATTCTACTTGACTTGCTTATTCATAACTAATAATTCTGCATAATTCTTCTAAAAAATTCTAAAGGTACCAAAATTTCTCTTATATAAAATGTATGTGTGTTGAAAGTGAACTTAAATAATGTTGAGATGTGATTTTGAGACAAATTTGGGGAGCTTAGCTTTTTTTTATTTTAAATGACTTGCCTAATCGTAAGTAACAATACTGCACCTTTTTTTTTTTTCCCAAAAATGATAGAGGTGCCATTGTGCCAAAGTTTGACCCGAAATTCTCGCAAATATCTTGCATGGTTTCAATTTTATATTGCTCTAACATGAACTATGTGATGTCTTAAGTGAGCTTTGGTTGAGCTTTCGATGAATTTTAAGAGCTCTAGAAATGTTTTATTCGTAAATATTTTCTTTGCTTGTTGGATTGAATTTTTGGAGCTCTAGCATACACCCTTTTTGTTCTCAATTACTAATAATAATTAATTTTCTTTGGTTGTTGGATTACAGGGCGTGGTGGAACTTCTGGAAATAAGTTCAGGATGTCATTGGGTCTGCCAGTGGCAGCCACAGTCAACTGTGCTGACAACACGGGTGCTAAGAATCTCTACATCATCTCGGTGAAGGGGATTAAAGGACGCCTTAACCGGCTGCCATCTGCATGTGTAGGGGACATGGTAATGGCCACAGTTAAGAAGGGTAAGCCGGATCTCCGGAAGAAGGTCATGCCAGCTGTCATTGTGAGGCAACGCAAGCCCTGGCGTAGAAAGGACGGTGTCTACATGTATTTTGAAGGTATTTACTTAAACTTATTTGACTCGAATTTGTTGTTATTGCTGAGTTATGGAAAATGTTTTCATAAATATTGTTTCATAATTCATATGTAATAATTTCTTTTCTGATCTGTTAAAAGTACAATCAGAGTGCATTATTCATGTTATATTGTGATGATAATTGAACTAGAAAAGGGAGATTGACTGCGAATCAAAATAAGCTTCTAGAAATTTTACCAAGTAATGATCATTATCAGAAATACATTTTGCCACATTTCTATGCTTACTTAGTAATCGGATGGAATTGTATGTCAATTGCTTATGTTTCTGCTGTAGAAGTTAATTGTCCCTAATTTTGTCCATGTTCTGTAGTTGATCAGCTAATCATTATGTTGCTCCTTCACCTAAGAGTACTGGTGTGCAATGCGCCATTTGGAATATGGAGCATATAGTTGTAATGCCAGTATTAAACAGCATGATGTTTTATCATTGCGTCATGTTACCTGTCTCCTGGTAAATGTGAATAGTGTTAAGTCTTTTAGAATGTTTTGTCTCATCCGGTAAGGATGCATTTCTATTTGAATCTGAGCGTCGTTTTACATGCTGGCGGCACATATCCGCAAGGATCCGGCACGGAAATTGCCTGCACAACTATCTTCTAGCTTTGCTGGCCGTCTCCCTCTTTCCTCACCCTCTCAGTCCGTCTCTCTCTTGCTGCTGCTTCTTCTTCTTCTTCTTCTTCTCTCAGCTTATATTTTCATTTTTAAATTTTAATTGGTCCGATATGTTATGTTAATCTGATACTAACAACAGCAATAACATCCAATACCTAATTGAAAATGGTCGCTATTGGCAAACCTCTTCTCAGCTTCTTTTATTGCGAATATTTTATGCCATAGGTGTCGCTCCAACATGACTTTCTTTTTTATTTGGTTTATTTTTGTTTTTGTTTTATTATATAAAATATAACAAAATAATAACTTATTAACATTATGGTACGATTGGCACCCTCAACTAGAGTTCGTAATTTACCAAAAATCGGCTTTGTATCGCACGTAATGAACATTCCCATATTACATGAAAGCCATTTCCAATTGCTTTGGCCATTAAAATGGATCACATGTTGTGCTTTTGATCTGCAGATAATGCTGGTGTTATAGTGAACCCGAAGGGAGAAATGAAAGGTACGGGGTGGAGCAGAACCTGAAGCTACTGCTCTCACCTTTTTTGGTCTATGTTATATATATATATATATATATATATATTACAAAAAAGGTTTAATATGACATGTGACTGTTTCATTGTTTGTTTCCAGGTTCAGCAATAACCGGACCAATTGGAAAGGAATGTGCGGACCTGTGGCCACGAATTGCTAGTGCTGCTAATGCCATTGTCTAACGTCAGTCCTGTGCCCGTTTTTATTCTGTTTCTGGTATCATGGTGGTTATATTTTTAGTATTCGGAGTTCATATATGCACAATTTGACGATGCTGTGAATCATTATACATTATTTTATTTCGATCTTTTCATCCATATATTTTTCGCATATTCTTTTTACCTATTTAATGTAGTAGCAATTCATAAGTTGCAGAAACTATATCCTTGGTGACAGCATGAGGTAGCTGTCTATTTAGCAACTCTTCTCGTCTATTTAGTCTCTGGTTAAAGAAGGAATGGTTCGGGTTGGATCCAATCATAAAAATGCTGCCATTATCTCTTTTATGACATGTACTCGACACGTTTAATCAGAAGGCTTTGTTTGGCTGTTCCAACAGTCGCAATTTTGTTATCCATGCTCCTAAGTCGCACTTTTCTTTTTGCCGTCATTAAAAACTATTACTTGTCGAGTAGTTTGGTGGTTTGATCGTGCTGTAAGTTTGACTACTCACGATCGATACGCAGGTCATGCATATCTATAAGTGAATTTAAGCCACTGATTACGCGTACGTCGTGACATACATGGTTGATCTGTTACACAAGGAGTTGGATCAGCCATAATCCCTTGGTCACAGTTTGGAGTCCGACTTATGACCCCGTTCCTAGCCCACCTCTACTTGTACAAATTAGTTCAGGTCTTTCCAATTTTTTGAAAAACTCATGCTCGTAAAAGTATTCTAAATGGCTAGTGTAGCATTTGAGATGGCAAGTGTAATGTTACCAACACTTGTATCATTTTGTTTGAGCGAAATTGTTCCAGACAAGTTTTTCAAATATTTTCGCAAGCTAAAAAATTGTTGATTTGAAATTTTATATAAAAAAGGTAAAAGCGTTCAGTAAATACCTCTACTGACATTGCCTTCATATTCCTCATCCATTTCAAGCATCTCAGAACACGCCAAGCCAGGAGAAGGCCGGTACAATACGCTAAAATTCAAGTAAACTTTAGACCACAGAGAAGTAAAATAAAAAAATACAAGAGATACAAAATAAGAATCCAAATACCAGAGGCATAATTGGTTAGACCGACTTCAAGTCCATAACGGGGAAGTTCATGGGCATAAGCAGATGCAAGAACCAAGTCTCCAGCAATACTAGCAGACATAATTTGCGCAATGATATCCTTATCGTAAAACGAACAACAAACCGGTACTTTGGTGTGTTATATTTGTTTTTGTCTTGGTTGATGAGTCGGATCCTAGCACGATAACCAGTCTTGCCCTCTATAACATGACATTCAAACATACTTTAAAATCAAAATTTAGAAAATCAGGCTGCTTAAAAAACAGTGAGTATTACCTCTTCTTCTCTTGTACTTCACTTGAAAGTGCTTGAAGTACGCCCAATACTTCTGGGCTATAAAAAAGCCTTAACCAAGAACACAAACAAATTGTATTCAGTGCTAAAATTTTCTCACAAACGAAGTATTTTAAATTGCTGGTTAACTTTAGCTATGCATTCAATTTTTAAGAGATATCCTGGGAAGTATAGTTGCTAGGGTCATTCTGTAAGCCTGCCAACAAACAAAACGGGGTGGCATTCCCCCTGCTCCACCACCGACCAAGCTCATGAATAGATCATGTCAAAGAGTTAGGACATTCCACAGATAGCACCAAATGCTGCGCCACAAGAAGGACCACAATAGATTTCTAACATGGAACCACCAATGTGAGACTAAATATACATTTTAGAAGCCTATAACAAATAATGTCCTATAACTGTTCGTGTATAACTCTAAAGTGTCATTGCTAGGGTCACTTAGCTCCACTGCGAACCTTCATTCCTCTAACACCCATCTCGAGAGATTCCATCTCACCCATTTCGCCATCAGTACACTAAGGAATGACTCTAGAGCGACTGGAAAATCAACCCATACTAATGTTGTTCAACATAAGCATACTCAATACTCACTATTTAACGAAATCTATGAACAGAACTCGGAAATAAGTTACAAGAATCGCGAAATCAAGCGAAGACCAATGAATGAATGAGCCAAATAAGAACCGATTGATCTAAGCGAAGCCCTAGAAATCAGAAATGCGAAGATCTGGAGCAGTCACCATTGCCATCAGAAATGCTAAAATCTGGAGCACTTACCATTGCCGTTTCGACGACATCGCCAACAAACGAAGGGAGCAGAGATTTTAAAAGAGCAGCAGCAAAGGGCGGGGACTGGGATGGATTTCCTTTAAAACCCCAGAAGGGGAGCGATCATGATGAGTGTGCGTTTTCGCCTCAAGTATCTAATAATGGTGATGATTGATGAGAGTTATCTGATTATTCGATCCGACGGCTGCAATCACGTTCATGTTTTAAATAGGCGCGGTCACTCAGGACTGTAAGTGGCTAAGGCCGTAATGGCCCGTTTGAATGCTTGACATAAGCATTGTTGCAAAAATAGCACGTGGCTAGTCAACCGTGGCCTGCACAAAAAATATGGGATAATGACGTATCCCCCATTTTGAATTCTTTAGACAGATCATTTCTCTGTTTAAAAAAAGGACAGATCAGTCTCTCTGCTATTGTTTCAAATTTTTTCTGGACAAAAATATTCTCGTTTCGCCGAGGCCGAGACCACCTATTTAGAAGCATTTTTTGAAACAATTTTGAACATAAAAGTTGTAGATATCGTCGAGATCTACAACTTTTATGTTCAAAATGTTTCCAAAAAATGCTTCTAGATAGGTGTTTCCGGCGTCCAAACTATTTTAGTCGATTTCAGGTCGAGCTGGTTACACTTCGGACCTCAAAAACACCTATTTCAAAGCATTATTTGGAAAAATGTTCAACATAAAAGTTGTAAATCTCAACGAGCTTTATAACTTTCATGTTTAAATTTTTTTCAAAAAATACTTTTAGATAGATATTTTTGGTGTCCGAACTGTTAACGAGTATAGGAGTATTTTTGTCCGAAAAAAAATTCAAACAGTATTTGAGGGGCTGATTTGGTAGGTTTTTGGAAATGGAGGGCTGATCTGGTACTTTTGAAATCTTGGGTGCTGATATGGTATAATCCCAAAAAATATCGCAGAAATAGTCCATGGCCCATAGGTTGCGAGCGGCTTGTTTGAAAAACGAGCTAGGCAATTATGAAAAAAAATTTGAGTTCGAGATTCGAGTTTTGCTCGAACTTAATAATATATAAGTGTAACTATATTGCTATTCTTTTTATTTTTAGACAAGTTTTATTGTGCTTATACTTTCAAATATCTAAATTATATTTATTTATCACAATCTATAATTATATATAATTAGCCTTCTATTTAGATGTTAAACATTGATATAATAAGAAACAAAATATTCTCCCGTTCTACTAAGATGACCTTAGTAAGTCTATTTTATCGAGTTTACGAACTTATCGAGTCGAGCGAGAATATACTACTCATTTAGACCAAATTCGGGTCAAACTCGAACTATGTATAAGTGGCTCGACTCATTTACACCACTAAGCGAGCTAACCTGTATCGCCGATAATTTTCTTTTTTTTTTTCCAACGCGTCACCGTTAGAGTAACGATAGCTACAAGCAACAACTCAGATGAGCTGTTGCTTGCTATTATTTTTTAAAATATTTTGATTTTTTTTCACCTATAAATACACACTCAAATTTCTAAAACTTCAAACAACTCAACTCCTTAACTCCTTCTATCTCAACTCAAGCTTTCAAAACATACTCCTAAGCTCTCTAATAGTTCTAAACTTGATATATTTTTTTCATCTTATTTTATTCGAATTCTAAGGAATCCACACAACGCATGTCATTTCTATCTGCATGCTTATGGCCTAGCTATCCACTTACAGATAATAATACTACAATTATGCCTAGTTGTAGTAAAGATACTCTATTAGCATCATAGTCAATGTGACCTCCATGTGGTACTTATGCAGGCATCAGAAGTAACGACGATACAAACAACGTTCGACAACTCTAAGATAAGGATAAAAATGTGACTGAGGAATAACATATTGATGGCAGTTTAAAAATAATTTGCAAGAAGCGATATGTTCCTGATAAAATAATTGCATATCTTATTGAAGAGGCATGTTCAATCGCACTAGAAGTGTCACAATTAACGCCAATCACAACTAATGCCTCGTGATATACTAACATTACATATTTATACAGTTTCGTGCAAGTTATGCTTCAGAATAAGTGTTAGAGTAGTAAGCGATAAGGCATCCTTTAAGTCCACGACTTTAGATATGCGTATATGTATGTAATATTGGACTGATGAGCAAGAAGAAATCAAGAAGAAGACAAAAAAAACGACGATCCTGCAGAAGAAGCACAATGTGCTGCGGAAGAAGCACAAGACTAGTATTAACTTTCACTATGTGCCGCGGAAGAAGCATATAACTTGCCGTAATCTGTCGCTGTCCCATTTTTGTACCAACATTATAACATATAAATATGTAAGCGGTACTAATTTATGTTCCACCAATAAAATTTTTTTCTTATTTTTATCTAACAATTTCAATACCTTATCACCCTACGAGATACGGAAAGTAAAATTCTACTACATCTTTACAGATGAAGCCTATGAGATTCAAACGGAATCTTCACTTTATAACATGAAAACCCTAGCGTCACCTCCCGATCCGGTAGAGTTTAGAATAAGTAAGAAAATTCTCATTCTTGATATTTCTACAAGGGAAAAGTATATTTATTCTTGACTTTTAGATGTTTAAATTTCCATTATTGTTATATTCTCTTTAGAGTCTATTTGTTGGATTATCTTGTATAATTTTATACCAGAACCATATGCTTGTTCTCTTGAATCACTTATGGTGAAAGAATATAATTCTTGATTCTTTAGTTCCTTTTGAGATTTTTTAATTAGTATTCTTATTCTTGTTCGTAAATCTTGTTCTCGAATAACTATATCGTTATAAAACCCGGTGATATTCATGTTAAATATTGTATATTTTACCTATGCTCATAAAAACATATTCTTCTTTGAAGTTATTTTTATCTTAATTTGCTGACACGAAAATTTGGAAGCCAAATTTTATATGGTAGAGAGAAATATAAAGCACTTATATTAATTTTTTACTATTATATTAATTTATTTATTTTTGAAAACTTTTTGAGTTCTAAAATGGCTAATTCGGAGTGCAACACATATTGTCCTTCCTAGGCATCTTTATTTTAGACGTCAAATTTATAGGTTTTGATGTTGCTTACATTTCTAGTATTCAAAATTTTCTAAAACTGCTTCAAAATTAATATTACGAGATTCCAAAAATCTTGACTTGTATTTGTAAAAATTTATTTTTTCATGAATGGTATTTGTGTTTGTCTTAGAGATATTTCATCTCACGAGTTCTTAAATTTACATTTTCTTATTTAAACAAAAGTACTTAACAGAAATTTATGAATGGCAATGTTTTTTATTTTTACCGATTAAAAAAATCTCAATCTTCCAGTTTGGTAGATGCGAAAGTTAGTAATTACACTCTATAAAATATAGAGAGAATAAATTTTTTATAATTTTGCTGTAATCCTACAAAAGTAGATAAATTATTAATAGAATTTATCATCCATAACAAAAAAAGAAAAAAAAGAAAAAGAAAAGGTCATATCATTCTATGTATTTGATAGGATCTCATTGTTTATTGGGATAATTCCATATCAGCCTCCGTTTTTTTTTAAATTTACCGGATCAGCCTCTGAAAACGTATTTTCAGGGATTGATTCGAAAACCTTTTGAAAATAGGGACTAGTATGAAATTATCCGATGTTTATTTTATACCAGCTGTGGAGCCGGATTTCACTAAGGGGCTGTTTACTTGGAGTGGAAAGTAGGAAAGTGAAAAGAAAGTAGTAGAATAAAAAGTGAAAAGAAAGTGATAAGATGGAAAGTGAAAAGAAAGTAGTAGAATAGAAAGTGATGGGAAAGTGATAAGAAAGTAGATTTGAGTTTTTTTGTTTACTTTGTATTGTAAAGTGAAAAGTAACTAAAATTTTTTATTTTAAAAAATAATTTTTAATAATATTATTTAATAATAATTAAAATAAATAATAATTAAAAAATATTATTTAATAATAACGAAAAAATTATTTATAATTAATATTTTTAATAATAATTTAAAAATAATTACTATTTTATTTATTAACTTTACTAACTAATAAATAAAAGATTATTATTTTATTTAGCTATTTAGTAAGTTTATTTATTTATATTTTTAGAAAATAGTAATAAATTATTAAAATAATATAATATTTATTATTTATTATTTGTTGTAATTTGCTTGTTTTTATTATTGTATTATTTATTATTATTAAAGAATATAAATTCATTATTTTTATTATTTATTAAAAATAATAAAGTTTTTTATTGTAAAGTAAAAAGTAAGTAAAATTTTTTATTTATAAAAAAGAATAATTAAAAATAATTCTTTAATAATTATTAAAAAAATTATTTAATAATAATTAACAACTAATTTATAATCAATATTTTTAATAAATACTTTAATAATGATTACTATTTTTATTTAATTAATAATTAAAATTTTATTTATTTATTTTATTTTGCTATTTAGTACTTTTATTTATTTATATCTTAGAAAATAGTAATAAATTATTAATAATTAAAACAATATAATAAATAATGTATTTATTATTTATTATTGTAGTAATTTGCTTATTATTATTATTGTATTATTTCTTTTTTTTTATATTTAAAGAATATAAATTTATTATTTTTATTATTTATTAAAAATAATAAACAATTTTATTATTATAAATTTTTTATATAATTTATTAGCTATAAATATATTAATTAGTTTATATTAATATTTAATTATTTTAGAGAATAATTATTATTAATAATCATCACTAAATACTAATGACTCTTACTTTGCTTCCACTTCCTAACGTTTGATAAGGAAGTCAAAAAAATAAAAATTACATAAAAATGGAAAGTAAAAGGAAAGTCAGTTTCTCAGTTTCTCACTTTTCTATTTAAAGTAAACAAAGAAGCTGACTTTCCAACTTTCTACTTTTCTATTCTTTTTAAAAGTAAACAAGAAAACTGACTTTCCAACTTTCTACTTTTCACTTCTCTTTTAAAGTAAATAAGGAAACTGACTTTCCAACTTTCTCACTTTTCTATTTTTCCACTTTCATCTCTAAGTAAACACGCCCTAATTGCATCGAGGAAGACGACATTGACAGCAAAAAAAAAATTAATTTTTTTTTACAGAAAAAAAAGACATTGACAGCAATTTTGACGACAATGTCAATGAGAATATTATATTTTTAAATATTTGTTTATATGTGTCTTGGACTAATATCGTAATATTTTAAAAGGCAGGGACCTATTTGGTAGGACCATGCAAAGTAGTAACTGCCGGGAACTTGTCCCATTTTTTAAAGAGGGATGCTTCCTGGGACCATTTTCTCCGAAAATTTTCTAATTAAATGGGTCGCTTTAAAAAATACATTTTAAAAATATTTTGTAAAAAAAAAATTTAAACATAAAATTATAAATTTTGATGATATTTATAATTTTATATTAAATTAATTTTTTAAAAAATAATTCTAAATAAATCTTTTTGAGTTCAAAAAATTAACAAATCTAAAAATATAACTTTTACGGTGAATGAGACCGTTAGCTTTTGGAGCTCCAAAATATTTATTTAGAAATATTTTTAAAAAAGAATTTTAATATTAAAACTGTATATATAATTAAATTTATAACTTTAATGTCAAATAATTTTTAAAAAATACTTCTATTAAAAAAATTTTAATTTTAAAAAATCTGTGAGAAAATTATTTGGAAAATAAAGGCGTTCTATTTTTTAAATATTTGTGGATGTGTGATTGACATACTAACATATTATAAATAGCACGTGATACTTCCTCAATCACTTCACAAAATATATATACATTATATATTCCTAGGACGGCTAATATCTATTGGTGAGTTAAAGCCCTGCATTGGTTTGCTAGTTACAAATGAATTTATCATATCAAATTTAATTTTTTATTTAAAATATATTAAAATATATTTTTAAATAAATATTTTAAGACTTAAAAATTTTAATGGATTAGTAAATTAATTTTTAAAACGAATTAAGATTTTAAAGCCTAATAATTTTTTTTGAAAAATTTTGACATTGAACTCATCTCTTATGCCATTTCGGTGTATATTTTGGAGGTGATTATACACGCACTTATGGTGAACACATGTGAAAGGTGGTGAGTGAGATGCTGAGTTTTTGCTCCTTGATTTCTGTTTGATTAAGGTTAGACATCAAATAGTGTACGGATTGATGCCGGTAGCCATAATATGATACCAAAGAACCTTGAAAAGCTAATGGCAAGGAGCAAAGTAGCTGGAAAAATTTTGATATCACCTATTTTAATGGTAGATATTATTATTGATTTACAAATATATATGATTAACTGTCTAATTAGTTTCTATAATTTTTTTTTCATTTATTATAAATCTCGTTGTCCTACTCATAATGATTTTAAGTACTAAAATCATAAATTTTTTCGTTAGAATTTTTACGTTAAAATATTGTGTCCTATTTTATTTTTTACAAATCCTTCATCTTGCTCTAGCTTTTAGATGTATCTTTTCTTAATTGAAAAAAACAAAACTAACAGATAAATTTACGGAAGTCAGCCATTCATCAGTGTTTCACCTCAGAAAGAAACAATTGGTATGAACTACGGATGGAGGACCGAGGGGTTAGGTTAATAGAGATTCCTATTAACTAAGTTTATGACTTTAAAACAATAATTTCCTTTATTTAATAGTTTTTCTTAAACAAATGATGTATTATCATTTACTCGAAATTTTATTATTATCAAATAATAGCAACAAACTAGCTAATATATATTTTATTTTATTTTATTTTGCATCGATTAAGATGACGTTGACGACAATGTCAATGAGAACGACGGTGCCATTAACCATGGTGACAACGGCAACAAGGTGCTGCATGAAATTACAAAAAAAAGGGTACAATTTTATATATCGTCATTATTCCCAAAACAAAATCAAAATCAAGTAATTAAAATAAAGGTGCTTCATGAAATTCTTCTGTCAAGCATACACGAACTCCTTCACCTCCTCCAGCAATGACTGTGTCTTCGCCGGAACAAACAACTCTACGGCGTGGAATCCAGAATCTTCCAGCAGCGCCACCACCTGAACGCCAGCATCCTGCATCTTCTCGGCTATCATCTTCTGCCGATCATACAGCGGATCTCCGACGTATCCTTTCACCATACACTTCGGCATCAGCTCCGGCGACACCGTCTTAGGATCGCAGAACTCGTGATCCCTCTCCGACCCTTTGGGCAACGCCAGCTGCCACATGTTATCGCTAGCTCTTAACGGCAGTATCTCGTCTTCCTCGGAATCGAGTTCCGACGAAGTCCTCTCTATCCCGCCGAAGTACGGCTGGTTTAAGATAATCCCGGCTAGGGTTACTGGTTTAAGCTCGTCAGCCATGGCGGAAACGCGTAGAGCTGCATGGTAAGCCATGTTCGCGCCGGAGCTGTGTCCCATTAGAAAACACCTGGAGAAGTCGCCGTGCTGGACGAGCCACGGCTCGGCGCCGGCCTGGGATTTGAGCCAGAGAAGGGACTCGACGGCGTCTTCGTAGGCGGCGGGGAGGCGATGCTCTGGAGCGAGACGGTAGTCGAGGGAGATAACTATGGCGGGGAGAGAAACCGCGAGTTGCTCGCAGAAGGCGTGGTAGAAGACGGAGGCAGCGCTAAAGAGGATGAAGCCGCCGCCATGGAAGTAGAGAATGATGGGTAGTAGCTTACCATTTGGGACGTTTTTTGGGAGGTAGAGACGGAGCCATGTGTGGTTGGTGGAGTTGAGGACGACGTCTTTGGAGATGACGGAGGAGGCGGCGTCGTCCGTGGTGGGAGGAACGAGGGGAGTCGAAGGACGGGTGACGGTGCCATCGTGATGGACGACGATTTGGAGGAAAAGACTGTTGCTTTTCTTCTTAGGTTGAGGGAGCTCGCCGAGGTCGCCCATGGCGAACTGATTTTCTTTCTTTGTTTCTTCTTCGTCGTTTGTTCTAGAAATAGGTACAAGAGGTGTTAGGCTAATAAACGGAGTCCGCCTTTTAATATATACTTGAAAAATTATAGAGGAAAGTGCATATCGTCCATAACTTAATCAGCAATTTTTAAAATATTTTATAAATTAATATCTCTCAAAATTTATATTAAAATATATAGTATTTTATTAGGTCAATACAATTTATTAATGAAGAAGACGGGTCATTCAGCTGATTTTTCATAGTGTTAGTATAGTTAAAATACTAACACACCCAACACGTTCTGAGAATAATCCTATGTTTAAAGCTATTTCATATTCTCGCTCCATATTAGTCTGGATCGAAGGTCTAGAACACATGGAGCTCCTCCCTGACGGATGCTGAGCAAAAAAAAAGGTATAATTAAAAATATATTATATATAGCAACAAAGGCAAGTCATCCATAAGATCACAAAAATCGATTAACTTTAATTACTAAGGTTTGGTTAGAATAATGAGGAAGAAGACAATAATATTTTTTGGATTGAACTTAGTAAAAATTACAAAGAAAATATTTTTTTTCTTACCTCACCTAGAATCTCTTTATATGTCTGTCTCGGCTCTCATTAGTTCCAATTTCCGTAGTGTTGCTTATATAACATCTTATTAATTGTATTTATCAACTGCGACATGATAATCAAAGGGCCAACGTCTGATTGTAGAGCTCGGTATAAGCACGCTTGTCGTGCATCTTAGATTTGTCTGAGATTCTTCCTTCTTGCTCGATTACTATTTGCAGAAGTAAATAATAAATTGACAATTTAGAAACATTTTTCTCAAAAAAAAAAGAAGACGATCTAGCGGCGACAAAATCTTTCTAACATGGGCACGCATTAGATGCACCTACAAGCCGGAGACAGGCACGACTCCAACCTATGAATGGGAAGGTTAGCATGGCCAGCTATCAGATATCGCATCGCGATTGGCTTTTTAATTGACTTATGATATGCTATTATAGCATGGATCATGCCGACCACGATTGGCCAAGACTAGCTAGATTTTCCCTTTTATTGTCAATGCATGAACTATTTCCAATTATGAGACTCATTGTCTACCTATTATTCTTATTATTATTTTTCAATAATATAATAAAAAATATAATAATATTGTAATCTACACCACCCTACAGAGTTAATATTAGGTTATATTAGTGCTATTTTATATTATACAACTACATATACCACTTGTAATAGATTTTAATTAATGATAACTAATCCTCATTTCAAATTTATCCTAATCTAGTTCTCCTATTTCAGAGGCTCCACTATCACGTTAGTAAAAAGCAATGGCTAATTTAGAATTTACAAGCTCTTTTTTTTTAAAAAAAAAAAGGTTTCTCTGGGCTGATTTATCACGAAATATATTTTAAATATTATATGCCAACTTTGATAGTTAAATAAAATAAATGGAAGAGGAAGCCGTGTCAAAGTTGAGCATAATTAATTGGTAAGGCCGGCTGACGACCAATAAGTGGGTTGTCAATGCTCACAAGACTTATTTTACTATACATGATATTTTAAGGGACAATTGCACTGCAGCCGTGATTTAAGTTACTTGCATTTTAGGCCCTTGAAACGCATTTACGCGCCGACATGGCGACTGCAGCCCTGATTTAAGTTACTTGCATTTTAGGCCCTTGAAACGCATTTACGCGCCGACATGGCGGCGCGTAATCCCTTGAAACGCATTTACGCGCCGACATGGCGGCGCGCGACGCATTTACGCGCCGCCACATGACGTGTTTTTGAGTTTCGGAAGACCGAAATATGAGACTTTCGAAATAGGGGAGACTGAAATGCAATTATCATATATTTTAATATAGCAGACGTAATATACATAATATACCAATAAGTGTTAGCCGGTTAGTTAGCAAAATTCGATTCTACGGTTGAAGGATCTCTGTAAAAAATAAGATATTAGAGTCTACAGTAACTATTTCTCCGAAGAAAAGTTACTAAAATTATTCCGTTCTCCAAATAAAGTTAGTAAAAATATTTTATTGGTAAAAATAAGATCACAGTAAAAATAATTTATTTTTGATTGTATCAATTTTTAGTATCCAAATAAATAGCCAAAAAAGATACATAATAATAAAAATTACGAGACATAAACATATTTAAATATTTAAACAAACAATCACAATAAAATTTGTTTAAGAGCAAAAAAAAAGTAATATGTATTTACAGTATATCTATTATTAAGCTCGATTAAGTTCGAGATCGGCTCGAGCCAAACTCGACTCGTACTCGAATTTAAATTTTTTCCAAACAAGTCGAGCTGAGTAAAGTTCAACTCGACTCCTTTTGATCCCTAACTTATTGGTGACTCGTTTTCACTCCTACCTTATGGGTGGGATATTCGTGATAAAATTATAAAAAAAAATGTATAGAGCATGCATATCACATCTTACTTTCACAAAAATAGAAATAAGCTGGATGTGGACGGTCCACCATAACAGAAATGAAGCAATTGAAGAGATTTAAAAGTCATCATGACACTTAAAACTTTAGAAATATGTAACAAATCAGATTTTAATTCAACTTTATTGCAAAAAATCAAATAAATGTTGAAATATTTCATGTTTTTAGGTGGTTCAAATTTCAGGACTAGTTTCAACCATTATTAAGAAAATTTAGTTGATGTCAATATCAATATTTAATGACCAATATGACTTCTATAAAATTCTAGAAGCGATCTTCACCATTTTAAATAGTATAATTACAGTAATACTTTGATTTCCCCCTTTTTTTTTTTGCAAATTCCTGACTTTGCGAAATTTTTCAAAAGAATTAATATGATAAAAATAAAATTTTAATATACTCTAAATTTTTATATATAATTTTTTTTTAAATATATAACTTGATTTTTTAATCAGTAAAAAGTTAGGAGTATTTAAGTACTTAATTAGAGCTATTTTTTTGAAAAGATTGACAATCAAAATTATAAATCATGCCAAAATTTATTTTTGTATATTTAAAAATTTGCAAAAACTGTTAATACAATAATTTGAGAAAAAATAGCCCAAGTTTTTTTTTTAAAAAAAAATGTAATTATCCCCTTCATTTACTCCTGGCCCCCTAATTTTATATTAGTGCTTGAAAATACAGATAGATAAGAGGCTTACGAGCATTCAAATGCATGGATAAGTGTGTCAATATGAATTTTCTTCTTCTTTTATATTTTTGTTTTCAATTCCATGTGAGCCGGCTATTACAGCCGGATGGGAGGTACCTTAGAAAGCATCACTATCCAGGTTTAAATTCGTATGGAATAAAAATTATCGTAAATTTTTTTTTTAAAAATTCTCTATAACTCGTGACAGTAGCCTCCGTTCATGGAAGACATGTACTCCAATTTCAGAGCGTCGGTCGGAATTGAACGAGAAAATTTTTTACGAGTTTGAGGTCCCTATAGAGGTATGCGCTCGCATTACAGATTTCACCACGATAATCTCAAAAAAAAATTCTATGTGAAATTGATATACATAAAGTAGATATATTTTCAATTTTATACCATTCTCAAGAAATAATGTTTTGGGCAAGGGCAAAAAAGCGGACTAAATAATAAAGTTGATCACAAGCACATCTAATTTGGGAGTTTTCATTGAGTTTTTATATTACGTTTTAGGATTTAGTATCCGAAAAATTTATTAAATGATATATATATATATATATATATTATATATATATATATATAATATATATATATATGCTAAATTTCGCTCGACAGGAGTACGGTTCGCTCCTGTCGACTCAGCAACCGTCGGATCACCTCGACGATCCGACGGCCGACATCACGCGCGTATTTTTGAAGAGCTCGGGTCGGATTTCAGCTGTCGGATCGCTGCGATCCAATGGATACGGACTCGACAGAAGCGGGCCGAACTCCAGTTGAGTAAAAATTAGTCTATATATATATATATATATATATATATATATATATATATATATATATATATATATATATATATATATATATATATATATATATATATATATATGCAAAGACATGGAGTTTACAATCTCCGAAAAGGGCGTCGCGGTATTAAATGTTCGTCTGCCACCCTCTAATTGAAGAGAGATTTTTGGGTTGTATTGGTTATACCATATCACTATTTCTAACGATTTAAAAAAATTTATTTATAAAATATTTAAAAAAAAATAAAATTAAAATTGTTGATTTTGACGAGATTTACAACTTTTATCTTCAAAATTTTTTTAAAAACTATTTCAAAATCTTGGCCTTAAAGTTTAATGTGTTTGAAATGGATTTAAAAACTATTTTAAAACTCGTTAAATATGTTAAAATTTTGAATCCCAAAAATATGCTTAAAAATATTTTTTGAAAAATTTTTTAATATAAAAATTATAAATCTCATCAAAATTTATAAATTTTATATAAATTTTTTTTTTCAAAAATGACCGTATTGTTTTTTATTCAAATATGAGGGAATATATATTGGCTTGGTATAAACGTTTTATGTTAAATATTTTCCTAATTGATACCATATATTTTGCCATCCCGGCATGTCCCTTCATAGTTAACTAATATACATCTTTTCACATACTCAATAAGATTAGATAAAATTTAAAAATCAACACAAAATAAGTCTAAAAAAAGATAGAATTACTATTTATAAAACTTTTACCCAGTTATATGTTTAATTATATTTTTAAAGTTTTTTAATTTTACATTATTTTAATATTACAAATTTTATTAGCACCGTACTTAGTATCGGTTAATAATTAGTTATTTAAATATGTAATATAAGCATATAATAATTACATTATGGTCTTAAGCAGCTTGAATAATACCAGACACGGCCTTTTCAAAGGTATACATTGTTAAACAATCTAGGGATAATTACATATCAGCCCCTTAAAGCAACAGTTATGTGTTTCAGCCCCCGAAAACACAAAAAGTTGTTACAATAATTATATATTAGTCCCCCTAAAAATAACTGTCGCGTATTTCAGCTCTCGGAAATGCAGAAACACGCTACGTGGCGAGCACAAGCGCGCCACATCAGTCCGTAAATACGTTTTCGGGACTAAAATACAAGACACAAACTTTAGAATGATGAGATTAAATTATCTCTAAAATGTTAGGATAATAACAATTTATCTACCTACACTGCTGCAATAGTCGCGCGCCTCGACGTCAATGCGAAAATATATTTACGGACTAAAATATAAGACGTAAATTTTTGGAGGCTGATATACAATTATCCCTAAATTGTTAGAATAATAACAATTTATCTACTACACCGCTGCAAATGGTCCACATTCCATTAATATTGTCAAATAAGTAGCGGAATTGACTTCCAACTGCCAACTAAGGGCCGTTTTGTCAATAAGTAGTTGCCAACGACCACGTCGGAATTGACTTCTAGCTTCCAACTAACTAAGGGCCGTTCTGTCGGGATGTAAGATTCGTGACCTGGCCCATTATGCAATTCATGCTCCAACATGCGAATTAAAATACGTCGGTGATTCAATTCAATAGAATTAACGGTTAGATGAGTTACAGGAGTAATACAGTTTAATTGATAGTATTAACGGTATTTAGTAGATAGTATTGAGTGCCGTTTAATGGACAGTATTAAATATGTATTATTAGTCTGTTACAATTAATAGGAATGTGTATAAAAATGGCTTAGCGTAGAGAGTACATACACCTTTCTCTTCTTTATTTTTATAGGATAATAGAAAGATTTTGATTTTTTCCGCATCTTTCGCATTAAAGTACGTATATAAATCCTAAGGTAAAGCAATTTGAGTCGAGCGGTACGGCGTATGCTTCAAAAAATATAATTTATTCATTAAAAATCCACCAGCGGTTCTAAAATGAAAAAATAGACAATACAACGAGTTTTCAGCTAAACTGCTAATGTGATGGCTGTGCATGATGCAAATATTCTATGTTTGGCTCAGGTCATTCACCGTGCCGGAGTTTTACTTCCTGACTACTATTTTGGTCCAATATTTGCTGATGGATTATGGTTAAATAAGATATTTTTAGTAATACTAAAAGTTGGTGCAGTAAAAATATTTTATCTCGTTATCCGAAAAAAAACTTTTTAATAATAGGTCAAACGGTTTAAAACATGCCGAGTTGGAAATAAGTTTCATTGGTTATGTTAACATTTTCTGTGAGACTATTTTAGTATTAGGAGAAAGGGCTTGGAAAATGAGAATCTATTTATAGACCTGATTTAATTTATAAGAAATATCTTTTTTTTTTTAAAATAATATTTATAAGAAATATCTATTTACCAAACAAATCCAATCTTTTAAAGTATAATTTGTTGTATAAGCTACCAATTAGGCTATTTAAAAAGCCATAATTAAATGCAGCCTGAATATTAGTTATGATCAAAGGCAGAGTTACTTTTAGTTACTCAAGATTATATAACTTTTAATTTTGAAAAAAAATAAAAAGTTAGAAGTTGGTTTATATAAATTTTGAAAAATATGATTTTTTTTTTTTTTACATTATTCCTTTAAAAATCCTGATTCCCTTAAAAATAAAAACCCAGTAGGATAACCGATGATGTGGTGTCATTATAAACAGGCTATTGACCAAACTGATCAATTGGATTCACATTTTAATTGTTAGTGGATTATAGTCCTACTGATGGTAGATATTATTTTCATTTATTAATTTCCTACCTAAGCTTTAATAAAACTTATTGGAATTAGAACTTTCAGTTTAGTACCATCATAATTTTAAAATGCATATGACATATACATTATTTCTATTTGATTATATTAGATAATTTTAGCTGGTTTATAAATGAATTGACCCGATAATCTCGGTCCTACCCGAATTCGGTAAGACCAAACCTAACGGATCGATATTCTTTACAAATCCATGAGTGTTTATGTCCAAGTTCAACAACCCGGGAAACAAAGGATCACTTACGACTCCTATCTTTTGTGAAGGTGGTAGGAAGAAACTCTGATCAGGAAGTCTAATTATATTGCGTTCAACTCCATCCTGCCAGTTCGAATAAAATTTCAATGGTGGATGCCTTCAATGTGCGACGAGTGGCTTCGTCTAAATATTAGGTCCATGATAATCTCTTCCATGTTGAGCCTATAACGAGCTACGACGACAATGACGGATCCATAATTTTATTACAGTTGTGACAAAATACAAAGTATTAATCGATTTTAGCTACTAAGTTGTAATTTTTGAAAGCTTGAGGTACCTGATTGATTTCGAAAATTGAAGAGAGAGAGAGAGAGACGGGACAATTAGACGGCAGTCGGCTGCGCGCCGGCGTCGCCACTGCTGAACAGGTCGCAGACTCACGAGCTAGGCTTCTAGTGGCCAGCGGGCCGGCAAAGCGCACGGATAATCGGGGCGGCGGTGCTCGGGCGTCGAGCGGCGGCGTGACAAAAATAGGAGCGAGCAAGTCGAGACTCGAGAGGGGTGCCGGGGGTGCCGGGGTGAGTATTAAGGTGGTGGAGCGGCTGGGCGCGGGGCAACGAGGGTTGGCGAGCACTCACGGCAAGCCGCGAGGGTGGATTTGGGAAAAAGTGAGATATCGGATCACAGCCTCACGGGATAGGTTAGTTAAAGAGGGAAAAAGAAAACCCACGCCCAGGCCCAGGCGGGGATTCGAACTCGCACCGTGTCGCCGCAAGGTTACCCATCTGGGCCGCCCAGCCACTCCTTTGCGCACCCAAAAAACAATATACTCGCTTTACTTCTTTATATATATATATATACTCAGTATTCCGCCGCCGGAGTAGTGGTGTCACTTGACACCACTGTGTACACTGTGGATCCGCCACTGTACGCTGGCAATACGGTACTTGATTCAAGACAGCAGCAGCATAGGGCTATAGCTACACTGATTTGCTCGGTTGTATGTTTAGATTGATGCTATTTGTAAAGTGTGTGGTCAAGAAGGTGAAACACTTGCTCATCTTCTTAAGTTTTTGTCAAACTGCAAGGTGCATGTGTTTTGCAATTAACTTCTGCATACATAAATAAAACTTACTAATAGAAATTTCATCGATTGGTTTCTAGGCATGAATGACGTATATTAATCCATAGTATTTAATTATATAGAAAGTGTGTCATATACTATTAGCTGCAGATTTAGAAACTTTCTAATGAGATCAATAATTTAAAAAGTATGATATCAAATAAAATTTTAATAAACTAATATATTTGCAAGTGATATATATTTATTAGTAATTAATATAATATTGCGTGAGTTATATTTCTTGATAATCTTTTTATTTTGTATTTTTCATTTCGTTTATGTAAAAAATTGTAATATTATTTTTTAATACAATATTGTACTATACATATACACTTTAGCGTAATATAATAAATAACTAATTCTATAATGTAATATATATAATATATATATATATATATATATAAAGTTAAACAATGAATTAAAATTTTATTATGTAATAATTATATATTGTATTTAACCAATATAGTTATAGCTAATTAAATATAATATAATATTATTTTAGCTTTATCTTGTATTTATGTGTGTTTTAAGAAAATACAACAATATGATTAACTATATCTAAATAATGCATAACATTAATATTTTAGACAAATAAAAGAAATTTAATTTAATATTGATGAACTATCTATTCAAATAAATATTAAGATAGAGAAAGTTACAGTCAAATAGATGTATATCCATGTAAATTCAAACTAATTGACTTTATTGATAGTAAATATTGATTTACATTAATAATTATAATTTTGCTAATGTAAGTAGATCTTAGCTTAATAATAGATATTTTAAATAATATTTACAACATCCATATATATTATATTAAAATCATCTATTTATTTATTATAATTATTACTCAGTAAAAATTAATTTGTTGTGCTATATAATTTATTTATAAACAATAAAATAAATTAAATGATATATTTTATATTAAAATTTTAATTTTTTAAAGAATATAGCTCAAATCTTATATAAATTTAAATGTTATATTTATAAGATTGTTTTAAACATAAAAAATATACGTAGATAATTTTTCTTCAAATACCATAATAATTTAATGATAAGTTTACGGTTCGCACAGTAGCACAGTAAAAAAGGTAAACTCAGTGGCCCTAAACTTAAACGGCAGAACCCAATTGTCTTTGAAGCCGCAATCGTCTATCTAATTCAATTCTCCTCGCCCGTTTCAGCGACCTTCTCTCCAGATCATTATTTTCAGCCTATTGAATCTCCTCCTCCCGTGAATGCTCTGCCTCCGGCTTCCGATCACGCTGCGGAGCGAGGTATTTATGACCGCCTTTGGCGCCTTAGTTTCACAGCATTTGAGTGGAGGCAATTGACCCCACTGGCTATATAGTGGATCTGCCCATGTACACTATGTGAATTAGAGTTTTAAGGGATTTTTTTGGGAGAGGTGAAACTTGCTGAAGTAGTAAACAGTATTTTTTACAAACTTTTTATTGGGAATCTTTTGATTAAATTTTTACTTTTTATTCACTTTTAAATTTTATTTGTATTCATGTAGAGTAAAAATGCACGAATATATGTACATGTTTACTAAGAAGAGACATTATGTTTGTAGGCAGCCAAGTATAACTTTTGTGTGGTGAGCAAATCTAATTCACCAAAGATGGAGCTCACGATAACAAAGCCTGATGATTGGCATCTTCACCTCCGAGATGGAGAACTTCTTCGAACCGTTCTCCCTCACAGGTACTGTTCTTACTATTTCTTTATGTTAATCATTGGGTGTTCCAATCACATTTTCATTGATTCTTTTACTGTGAGGAATCTAATGCTGATTGAGCGAATGTATTTCAAATATGGCGTCCATGTAATTAATACTCACTGTTTGGCTGGCTTTTTTATTCTTACGTTGATTCTTTTACTGCTAGGTAATTTAATAATGATAAACTTAAGTATAATTCGGATTTACAGAGCTAGTTATTAGGTTCACTTACTGCATCGTTTTACACCTATATTGATTCGTTAGCTGTGAAATAATCCAATGCTGATTAGTTAATTCAAATTTGTAAATTTCAGTGAGATTTTTTTGGGTACACTTGCATTGATTTCATTACTGTGAGTCAATCTAATTCTGATTGAGTTAGGTGTACTTTTAATTTTCAGTGTGAATTACTTTGGAAGGGCAATTGTTATGCCCAATCTGAAGCCACCAATTACCACGACAGCTGCAGCCAAGGCGTACAAGGAGTCTATAGTGAAGTTGCTGCCTGAAGGAAGTTGCTTTGATCCGCTGATGACACTCTACTTGACAGACAACACTAGCCCAGAAGAGATAAAACTTGCCAGTGAGTTTAGTGCTTCTATTTCTTTGCATACATGTATATTTGTCCTCATTTTATCGAAACGAGTGGTAATGATATTGTTTCAAGCATGTCGTATAACACGATGTTTGCCTACTTTGTTTTTTTTTTTTTTTTTTTTTTGGGTGTTGTTTATGAAGTTATTTCCAGCTAAATAAACCTTTGTTCTAGTTTGTTGTATAAGAATACTCAAGTATTTGGTCTAAAGCCTTTTTCTTTCTTAGACATGTTTGTATATCTTTATAGTTATGCGATCCTCGAAAAGTTATTAAAATTTTGATCTCTAGAAAGGAGTGGCGTGGTGTTTGCTGTGAAGCTATATCCTGCTGGAGCAACCACCAATTCTCAAGATGGAGTAACAGATATATTTGGGAAATGCATGCCAGTCCTGCAACAGATGATAGAAGAAAATATGCCATTATTGGTAATGTTTCAGCTAGGTTCTAGAGCATTACAAGCACCTTCTCTTTTATTATGTCCTGTAACTAAAAACATTATTTCTTTCTTTCTCTTCCTATAATTCTCTGTCATTGTTAGTTTATGTGATGCTTGAAGCTTTAGGAATATTGGTTAGGAATTTCGTCCAGAATTGCATATGTTTTTGCAAGCATGCTTTTCTTAACACAGCTTTTAATAGAGCATTTCAAATTGCCTTAGGTATAGCTTCAGTCTACCAAGCAGTTTTTTCTTTTCTCTTTTTTTTTTCTGGCTTTTAGAATCCAAGAATTTATTTTGGAAAGTCCTCCCGCAATTTTGTTTTGCAAAGAAAGTATTTAGACACATGGCTAGGGAAAAAAACGTTAAGATGCTTAACGTTTGCTATTAGTTTCTTTTTGTCTTGGGGACTTTGTTTAAAGTTCCAATTGCTGTGGACACATTTGCTGAAACACATTATTTTATTAGAGGATAAAATGAGTTTGGCTAAATTTATCTTATTATGAATATTGAGTTATGATATAGCTGAATATATTGGTATATGAGTTTTTATTGAAGAGAAGCTTAGATTATTACACATTTAGATGCTAGGCAAAATGGAAAAGTTTCCTTCTTTATATGGCCTTTTAATTTTTGGTTACTTCTCCTATCTTGAATTTTTATTTATTTTAAGTTTTCGTCACAATAAGCCACCATTTTCTTAATCTATTTAATAAATCTTGAGTTAGGTGCACGGGGAAGTTACAGATCCACATGTTGACACATTTGACCGAGAGAAGGTCTTCATAGAAACGGTTTTAGCACCACTTGTTCAAAAGCTTCCAACACTCAAAGTTGTGATGGAGCACGTTACTACTGTTGAAGCTGTAAGGTTTGTTGAATCATGTGCTGAAGGTACGCTTCAGGACAAAGTTAAGCCATGCTTATTATCTCTTTTATGTAAGCAATCTGCTGTATCTTATGTTTGTGAAATTCTCAAATTTTTATTCCGTAGGATTTGTTGCTGCAACTGTCACGCCACAACATCTCCTTCTCAATAGAAATGCTTTATTTCAAGGGGGTCTGCAGCCGCACAACTACTGTCTCCCTGTGTTGAAAAGAGAGATTCACAGTAAATCATTGCAGTCCTCTTTAAAAGTGACAAGACTCTTTAGTTTTTAGTTCTCAAGCATCATCTTTTCTTTCCAGGATTAGAAAATGTTACTTTTGGTTATGTCAAATTTTATAGGCTTTACTTTTTCATAAGCATATTGCTTGACCTATGCTGTTAGGGTACATAATCTTGCGAAAGAAGTCTTCTGTACATCTGTTTGTAATTTGGATAATGGAATTTAGGAATAATGTGATATCACCCTTTTCTGAAGGGACCTTGTAATTGGTATGTCTGGAGTTAGCTTAAATATTTGAATGGTAGGTTAATAATCCCACTACAAGGGCATTTTCCTCTTAACATTGAAATAGATTGGTGCTTTTTTCATGCTAATTGAATTGACTAGTTAGTTTATTTAATTACCACTTATGAAAAATAGTTAGTACTTGTCTTTGTAATTTGTTCCTTGACATGAATCTATTTTGTGAAGATGAGTCATAGTGATCAATATATTTGAACTTGAATTTCTACATCTTAATACATATGTCGCTAAAGTTGACTAGTTGAGCAGGAGGTACCTAAAGTTTTACCACCTGCATATTGATCCCATGCATATGTCCTAGTTAATCCATTGCCAAATCAGATCAAATGTGGTCTTATACTGAGAGCTATTAAAGAGAATCTCTGAATGATCCAAAGTGAGTTGCCACAAATTGTTCTACGTTGTATCCTAATGGGCTTCTTTTAACCAATATCAATTGGTTTTATTACGGTCCCTTTTGAGCATATAGAACCTACTTCATGTTTGTCCTTTAAGGTATTTTGCATAGCATTGTTGTTTTGGTTGGTCTTTAACACAGCACGATTTTCTACAGCACTTATGTAAACTTTGTATTATAGACTCCCTCAGCTTATTTCCACTAGTTAAATTGGTTTACTTTTATCTTTACAAAAATATTTGTTACCTCCATTTAGCTTCTCTCAGACAAATTCCATTCTTCGTCAGTTAATAATGTTTAAATTATTCCAAACCAAGAGCCTTGGTATATGATGTGAGCCTCACTTGTAAGTGGGCTTCCTTGTAGACAACATGTATGGCTAGATATGTTTATGTTTGTGGTATTTGGACAGATTCACAAATAGATATGCTTTAATTCTTATATCATAATACTTCTCAGATATGAAATTGAGACCCTTCATTTTTCTAAGATTCTATGTCTATAAGTAGGTTAAATATGCACATAGACGCTATTTAATGTACGTTATTTTGTTATTTTGCCTGTGACCCGTTTTACTTAAGTTTGTAACTTGTGCGCTTAATTATCCATAAGGACAAGCTCTTGTAGCAGCAGTAACAAGTGGAAGCAGCCGGTTTTTCCTTGGCACCGATAGTGCTCCCCACGAAAAAGGAAGGAAGGAATGCTCCTGTGGTTGTGCAGGAATATATAGTGCTCCTGTTGCTTTATCCCTCTATGCAAAAGTTTTTGAGGAGGTAACTCTCTTCGCAGCACGTAGGGGAAAAGAGTCTTCGCAACGGTACTCAGTATATTATAGACTCAAAATTTGCTAAGATTGTTCGTTTTTGCCCTAATATGACTAAGCTAAATGCACTTGGCTTTGGTGGTTTAAGTGCTAGTTATCTAAATATAAAGGTAAAAGTAATGCTAAATGGATTTGGCATTGGAGTTTCTGGATCAACCTCAAGATATGTGTAGTTTGAGAT
The DNA here is from genome assembly GCA_002076135.1 of Xerophyta viscosa. NCBI lineage: Eukaryota > Viridiplantae > Streptophyta > Magnoliopsida > Pandanales > Velloziaceae > Xerophyta > Xerophyta viscosa. The sequence goes on from MJHO01000018.1 coordinate 225,145, forward strand.
GTGTTTGTATTTAGATGATGTGCATATGCAAGGTCTAATGAGCTACCTGCATACAACTGTGTAAATAATGTTGCTCTAATGAGTACACTACTCTATATATGTATTATGCCTTCACAACATTATCTCAACCAAACTTCATTAAGTAGCAAACTAGGAGCGCCTATTATAAAATGAGCCAATGTGTTTCCATTAATATGCTGTAGCATTTTTTTTTTTTTTTTTTTTTTGTTTGGCATATGGTAAATAGGTCAACATGAACCTGAGCCGTTTAGTTATTTGGGCCTTTTGATGCAACTGAAAGCTGACTCATTTTGTAAACGAATTGACTGTGGACCCACATTCATTAGTTTGTTATCTGTTTTTTCACTTAGCAAAGTGATCATCATCCTGTTCTTTATTAGTATTCTGTTTATGTTACCAAGTAAATGGACTCTACTTGAATCTTATAAATTTCTTAGTTGATGGTATGGATTTCAGGGTCCCTATCTAATATTCATTAAACTTCTATCAGGCTGGTGCGCTTGACAAATTAGAGGCATTTGCTAGCTTCAATGGGCCTGATTTCTATGGCCTTCCAAGGAACAAATCTAAGATTAGACTTAGCAAAAATCCGTGGAAAGTACCAGATTCTTATCAGTTTGCATCTGGCCAAATCATTCCCATGTTTACAGGTCAAACTCTTAAATGGCTTCCTTCGGATGTTCAATAACCAGTCTGAAGAAACCGGAACTGAGGTAATGTGGTCAGCAGATTGCTCTTTATTATGCTCCATGTTTTTCTAGTTTATAAAGATCAAGCTTATTGAGTCATGTCATTGTGTACTAACAACGGAAAGCTCTTGCATAGGATCCTTTCCTTTTGAGAGCTATCTCGTTCTTCAATCTCATGTCCTTCATTTTCTGGACTTCATATTTGTTAAGGTAAGTTGGTCTGCATATAAATGCAATATGCACAACAAGGTCTGATTTTATACCTAACATTGTGAAGACTGCTCAAGAAATGAGCATAGACGAGCCACTTTGTTTTATTTACATTGTTATTGAAAATTTGCAATATAATGCTAGTTAAAGGCATACATGGCTTAGCCGGGGCTCCTCCAGCGACCTCCATCTGCATGACTCCCTGAAGCAGACATTGGAGTGGCGCTACACCATGACAAGTGGTCCTGCTAGCTCTAATAGAACAGTTTTGTAAAATTATGGAATTACCTTCCAGCACTCAGGTTATACGAGTTCTAACTCTCCGATGTTTTGTCACACACCCGTTGTGGCTCTAATTTGTAGTCCAAACTTCTAAAACTGGAATTATCTTGTACAATCTAGCCAATAATCAGAAAACTGGGATACAACTAACCAAAGAGTTCTCAGAAAGAGTGATGTGTCCTTCCCTAGGTTATGCATGACCAATCCGTCTGACCCAAAAGCCTCTTAATTCATCTCATTGAAAAAGCATGTTCTATGTAAGGTGGATTTGTCAGAGTCTCACATTCTTGCAATTAAGTAAGTCCATGACTATATATGTGTGAGTGTGTGTGTTTTTTTTTTTTGGGTTGGGGCGGGGGGGTTTGGAGGTGTTTAAGGGAAGTGTGTGTAGATGTGGATTTAGTCCTCTCAGTGGCAACCGAAGTGCAATTTAGTCGTTTAGTTGTAAAAAGAGCAATTTTAATAGCTCAAGTAGCCATCAAAAGGCAATTGAGCTGCTGATGTGCAGAAACAGTAATTTAGTTCATCTTAAGTGCACCCATAATCGTCAAGGGGAATAATTGTCACTAATCACTTATTCACGTGGCATTCATGTTGTATTTATTTACATATGTGTTGATAAATTGGTATTATTTTCCTGCTGTGGCGGCGTTTATGTGACATGCAAGTGAAAATGTTTGTTTGAACTGAAGGACTAAAATTGCACTTAGTGTCCAATTAAAATGCTCTTTATGCACTCCATGGGCTAACTCGTTGGTTTCCACTTAGAAGACCAAATTTAAATGTAATCATATCTTCTCTCGTTGAAGTTCATTTTGCATTGTTACTTTGATTTCATGTGTCCTCTGCTTACATATTGAGGAATAAGTATTTGGTATCATAAATGTCTTGAATCCAAAGGAATCTGAATCTGCCCAGACACAGTCTGTACATTTCATTTCTATAGAGAACTAATTGTACCAAAGTTATGAAGTGATTTTTAAGAACTAGGATTCATGAGGTGAATGTTTTTACCATTCAGTTTCCAAATGCTTTTTAGTTAGAGAAAGCCTAGCATTCAATTAACTGGTCCCAGGTCTAACACAAGCTCCAATTTCACTCGATATGCTTGGACGTAGTTTAAGTCACCATGAACCCATATGATGCAGGCTTCCGAAGACTTCAAAGAATATATAAAAGATTTTGTATTAAGAAAAAAGTATGTAATATTCCATGCAATAATTCTATCACGCACGAGTGTGCATGTCTTCGTGCCATGACAAATTCGCATGTCTACTGGACAAACTCTTGAATGGATTTGATGGCCTGCTGAATGAGCTCTTTCAACTCAATGAGAATGTGGCCATGTAGTACAAGGACCTTTTGTTATATTGTTCAATTTGTGTTGCCTTTTTTTTTCATGATTCATGGATACTAACTATTGCTTCAGTTGTTTTCTCGTGTTCTTGACTGCAAAATTGTCTAGTCTTATGACGTATCTTATCTACTAAACGATTTCTAGCTGTATTGTACTAGCTAGTTAAAAGCACAGTAGAACCTCTGAGATGTTATTATTTCATTTGTCTGCTGGATCTGTCAATTACTTTGGTGCAGGATCCATACTCGATGATTATACGTCTCTGTTTCTGGTGAATCAAATCCGTACGATAATTCTAATGAACAATTCTTTGTTGTGACAGTACAGATGGCACACCTGGGGTTGCTGAGTAAGATGACAAAGTTCGACAAGGTTGAATTGAACTAAAATAAGCGTCTGCTCTGGTCGTAGGCTTTTCATTAGCCGGCTTTACCTGTTACTGAATGCATTGAAGACAGTATCAGAAGAATGCATCAAATTGATGTCCTCGTTCTTTCATAAGTCGACAAATCTATTGGAGCTAACCTGAGATGAAGAATTGGGATTTTTCATTAGTCCGCTAGGCCTAACCTATTAAATCTTGTCTTCAGGAAATTAATGGACTCTAAGTCGAAGTAACACCGAATTATGGAGATATTTCCAACATATTGACTTTAAGTAGAAATAATTCCAATTACAGAGATATTTCAAATATAACTGTTGATGAAAAATGTATACTTAGAAGATTCATTATATTTCTTTGTGTTATCTCAAGTGTTGGAAGTGCAGCTTATTTATTTGGTCTATTGACGATTAATTTTATTTAATTTTTTTAGTATTTATTAGAGATTTCTGAAACTACTTTACTTTCTGCCATCTATTTTAGAAAATTATTTATTGTTATCTATTCTTATATTTAAATTTGGAACTTCATTGATCCATACGATTCATTTCATGCGCTAGATATTATGTTAGAGCTTATAATTTTTCTTATATTATTTTTTTCCCTATGCGTTAGAGCTTATGCATTTCAAATAAATGTTGTGTTATTAAATTTTCTTATTTGTCATTGTTTGTGTTATAGTTTCGTAGAAGAATAAGCAAATATGCCAATGATGTTTAGAATAAGGTGTACTTTCGCTATTAATCCGATAGCAAGGACATAATCTAGAACATTACTTATTTGGATGAATTTAATCAGTAACTAACCAAAATAATTTCTTCAAATCGCTCTGAATAATTTGCGGCTAGTAGACTATAAAAGTTCGGATTCTAGTATTCGCTCTAAACAGACACTTACAATTCGTAATATTTTATGAACAAAGATTCAGCCCCTCAACTAAATTGTTTAACTTTTTAAAACGTGAAATAAATTTTTTTATATAGCGAATATTAAATAATTACAATAATGGTCTGCGGCCGAGCACGGGCATTCTTATACATATATGGGTGGAGGATTATCTGAGGCTGAGAGGGTGGGTTCATGCTATTTTACCTAAAAAAACTGCCCAAACGTAAAAACAATTGGGTCAGAATTATTATAGGGTTTCGATTAATCAGCCCTGGTCTCAAATCGGCCCTATTCTAAGAAGACAAGCACGGCTGATTTGAGAAAAGCAGACTAATCGAAACACAAAAAAATTCTCGTCTCCGTCTCTTTCCTACGTCGACCATTCCACCGCCGCCGCCGCCGACGCAGAGGTGGCCATCGAAACTCGCTTTTTTTATTTTCTGTGATTGGTGCGCCTTTTGAGATTGTAGGGCTTCGGATTAAGTTCTTCTAGAAGTTCACATTCTTGTTCTTCACTGAATGTCTAAGATCACTACCAAATATAGTTCATTTCCATTACTGCAGGAGTTAAGTGTTGAGATGGCAGGAGCAGCTGAACCACAGAATAGACCAGCAAGAGCGCCTCCCCAAGGCCAACTTAGAGGCCCTCCCGCACCACCCCGTCCTCGTTTTGAGCCTGTTGATCGCGAGAAGGTGCTTTCCATGTAGATTCTTATGTTTGAATAATAAAATCTGATGATTATTCTAAGGCTTCCAGTTTGTTTGGTGACGGTCAAAGTTATGTTTAGCATCCCCGGTTCCTTTCCTCTCCCCGCAGCGGGCAGAGGGAAGTTCTGAATTCTCTCGGTGGTGTGCATTTGGCCAAATGCCCATAAGTACGATACTAAATCCACTTGTTGAGGTTCGGGCTTTCCAGGCCAGGGTTTATCCGTGCCTCAACTGTCCAATTGTCGGCTCTTTGGGGCGGGATCGCTCCTAGTTATTCCAAAAAAAGTTACTTTTAGAATCACAATAAATGTTGAACACATAACAAAACACTTTACCTTATTCAGACGGCTTCTTTGTCTTGCATGTTTGTGTTAAATTCTATATGTTACTTGGTTTGATGGTTTTGACATTTCTAATTAGTTCTACAAGGAGATTTTGCATATAAGTTGGAAAATATGTATGCAGTACATGCTTGTTATTGTTATGCAGTGGAAGTACAAATGCATCTTAAAGGTTTTATTCTGGTGGTTTGCCTAGTAGTCGTTTATGTCACCTTTCATTTCTATAAGTTGCTACTCTGTTGTAAACTTTGTTGCGTATGCTTAGGAGTCATTGGTCTCATTTTCTCTTTTCTTTTATAATTATAAGTTTGATTTGCTTGCAATCATAGATGTAGAAATTGAATTGGACATCTTATTATATCTATTCTTAACTCTCTTCTGTGATTTGGACGCCAACTTAGGGTCAGAGAGATTGGTGAAATAGATGGACGTAGAAGTATAAGATTTATTTAAGCAAGTCTCTCTTTATCTATTCTTAACAAACTGCCCACTAAGTGTGTCTCTAGATGAGAAGCTTCTGCAGGAGCTGCCTCCTGCTAATTTCTGTATTCATAATTCTGACAAATAAGCTTCTGATTATTTTCAGACTTGTCCACTGCTGCTTCGGGTGTTTACAAGGGTACGCGTCATATTCTCAAAGAATATATTATTTGCTTGAGCTTGCATATTTGTAGTTTAATCCTTCAATTCTTGATGTTCCATCTGCAAATGATATTATTCTCCAATTTTCGTGAATCCACATTAAAAGAAGATAACTTTCTACCAGAACAACCGCCACTCTGAACATAAGAAAGTGTATATTTCAAATTGGGTGCATGCATGATGATGTGGTTAGCATTTTTTCTGTATAATTTGACGGTAAATATTCCATAGAGGCGAGCAAATACAAACAACAGTACTTTCTTATGCACGTTTTGATTTGGACAAAATGGTCTTAAGTTATAACACTTACACCTCCCCATCATGTTTTCGGGTTACTATTTCATGTCTATTGTTTGCATCAAGTTGACTAAAAAGTTTGGCTCTTAAAATTATAATTACACTGCAACTCAGTTTGTATCCTGCACCTTAGGTTTGCTTGGTGATAAAATCAACCAATGCGGGCACTCAGCAAAAAATGTCGCTGCAGTTTCAGTGAAATCTAGCAGGCGGATGTTAGGGGATTCTCTTGCATTCAATGAATGTGTTTGGTTCTTTTATATGTTATTTTTAATGAAAAGTTCCACTGGAGCATGTACTTTCTCTTGTTTGAATCTCCCTTCTCTGTCCTTCCAATTCATTGAATTAGGAATGCAGCTCATGATTTTAGTTTAAGAAAAGGGCCAAACTATTTGTTACGGTGATCAAACCCAGCAACTATGCTGCCAGTTTTAACATGCATGAATTAATATTTGTTTTTTATTGCTATGTACTTCAATTGGGTTAAAAACTAGGTCTATGGCTTGTATAGTTGAATAGTTTCTTTGATCTACTCGTTTTTATATAAGCATGTGAGTCCAATGCAACTCATATTCCAATTTCTTTAAGTTGAAGTGTATGTCTTTGATGGCTTGGATGTCATCATTTTCTTGCACAATTTGGGAGGATAATTGGTTATCTAAATAGTTCCTATGATTCATTCAGTAACTCGTTTTATTTAGGCTCAATGGTAGATATGGTGAGTTCACAAAGATATATTAGTACTAGCAAAAGTTTGTGATACACATTGCCACTGTAGGTTTTTATAAATTTGTGACATAAGCCACATAATCATATGCTTCAATATTCATGTTTGATGTAGCAGACCGGTGGCCACCATCCCAAAGAGGAATTTACCACAAGAGGGAAGGAACCGAAGGATGAGGTCCAAATCTATACATGGAAGGATGCTACTCTGCGTGAATTGACAGACTTGGTATGTTTTCTAATCAGTCTCGATCGCCTACTTTGTATGCAAAAAGTTTTAGGCTCATCACATGACTATGTCACAGGTCAAAGAAGTCGCCCCGGAAGCAAGGAGACGAGAAGCAAAGCTCTCATTTGCATTTGTATATCCTGATAAAAATGGACGCTTTGTGGTTAGACCAGTAAGTTAAGCTATTTTCTTGAGAGGTGTAGACGATATTTATTTTAGTTCTGTCTTTCTTTTCTATTTTCCGATGATGTAGTCACTAAACCAAAATTTTGGAAAATACAACTGAACAGTTTTGTTTCTCTCCGTAGAAACATGTTGCCATTTTCCATTGGATTCAGTTACTTTACTAGAAAGTAGTTATATGGTGTAGTACACAGTTGTACAACAAGAATGCCTTTTCTCCACTAGCTAGGGTTGACTACATGGATCCTTAACTAAGTACACAGTTTTTCTAGAAATTTCGTTTTCCATACAGTATATAAGTACCATATATCTCGTGCACATAGTTATGCTAGGGGTATTATGATCTTTCTTTGTCATAGAATTGTATTTGCTAGTCTTAAAAATAAACGGTCTCCTTCTTCTCTTGGAATTTATTTTATGCAAGTTTTAAAAGGGTTTTTCCCATAGTGTTCGAAGCATTTTTCAAATGTACTTTGTCATTTAGTGTGAGCACGAATGTAACTTGAAACTCTATTACCTTTTTGGCACTCATGTCCATGATCGGTTGGCATATTCTACAAGTACTTTTTTTTGTGGATGTTCAAAGCTAGTATGAGTTCCTCTTTTTCTGCATCAGATTCTAGAATCTAGCACCATGTGCAACATATCAAGCACAAATAGTTGCATGACGACGTAGCTCTCCATTTCTTTCTCAAATGTTTAGTCATATGTAGTTTCTCATTCAGTAATTGCTCCACTGTTGCAAAGATTATGTTCTTTGGTTCTTTTTAGCTATTTTCAGTATTTAATAATCAATCTTCAATAATTCAAAAAAGAAATCTAGGGCCAGTCAAGTTGGGATCCTTGCACTTATGTAACAGTACTGATGATTCTTATTGGGGTTTTGTCAAAAGAATCCCTGCTTTGCAAAAATTTGCACAAATCAACCACTCAAATGAAAAATACTAAATTAGCTTCTCGGAGCACTTTTTTAGTCGTCGGAACATTTTTTTAGGTCGCCTTGAACACTTCAATCCGAACACTACGATACAAGTGTTAGTAACATTACACTAGCCATTTAGAATATTTTTGAGTTTCCGACCAGATTGTTTTGAACAGTTGAAAAGGCATACTGATTTGTACGAGTTCTGGAAAGAAGGGCTTTTTTAACATTATTTCTTTTTTATTTAACTACTGTTAACTTCCTTATTCAAGGTTGGCATGACGTTTTCATATCCAAACAATAGGCGTCTTGATGACCACAAAACTCTGGCTGAGCTCAGTTTTCAGGTAATTTTTTTTTTAAGGTTCTAAATCATACTAACTTTTTTTTTTTTGCAAATCTAAACATTCTGTTATCAATCTTTCCCAAATTACATAGATTGGGGATTACCTGAGTGTTGCCATTCTCTGAATCATGGCTGCAAAGTTTTTCACGACACCGGCACTTCGTTAAAGCGGCTGCACTTCATATATCCAGGCAGCTGCATGTTGTGGTAGAAACTAATTGATTCCCAAGACGATATTATCTACTGGATTTTAATGATGCAAGAATTCCAAATGTTGTTCGGCTTTAACTTCTTTAGGAAGATGTACAAGCAAGCTCTTTTATCAAGTCACTTTGTATGATTGCTGTTGAGTTCTTTATTTAGTGCTACTTCTTTTGAACATTGCTTTTAATTGTTTGCATAAAATTTAGTTAGAAAGTTATATTATCTCAATTTTATGGATTGAAAGAAATACCAAGATCGCTTATGCATTTAAGCAACTGATAGTGTGTATGTTTTCGTGAGATTATTTTGGAAACAGTGTCTGTAGTGCGACTGTCGTAACAGTATTTTGTAGGTTGGAAGATGTGTATTTTTTTTTTTCCAGAGTATAAAGAATAAAATTTTCACATCTTGTCATGTGTGGTAGTCGAATGTGAGACCTCTATTTATGAGGTGGAAATTTTATCATCTGTTATAGATGTCCTGAACAATTGATACTTAGTAAATTGCCACTAAGATTGGTAAGGGCTTGAGAAAAAAAACCTCCTAGTGCTGTTGTTTAGGGACTTGTATGGTTTGTCCGATTACAAGTTGATCAAAGACTTGAGCGGGCAGTTGTGTTATATATGTTGAGATCTAAGCTAGTGTATGGGCCGCCTCACGAGTCGCTCTTGGGTGTCACTGCTTATGTACTATAGGATGGTTGAAATTCACCCTCTCGAGATGGGTGCCAGTAGAATGGAGGAGTAGAAGTGACCATTGATGGGCACAAAGCACAAATAACTTCAAGCATGTTGCTTTTTCATATTTTATATTAAGAGAGCAGGAGAGCATTGAATGGTTTACACACGCACGCACGCACACACAGCGCGCGTATGGGATATTCTTATATTGAGCTGAGGATAAGATTATTAAGATCGTATTTGCAATAATTGAATTGAATAGCTTGATCAAGAGCAAGAGTTTAAATCTTATCTTCTGAAATATTATATGGATTGTTGATCAATCTAAGTTCTGGATGTTAATCGGTATCAAACAGTTCCATCTAATGGTTGTTGATACGATCTTACGAATTTTTTTTTCAGCTCGACTTGTGTGTGTGTGTAAATATAGTAATGTAATATATATATATATATATATATATATATATAATTTAGGCAAAGTCAATTTAGACCTGATAACTTTGAAATATCTCATGTGTCCCTAAAAAATAACTAATATAAGCATTAACAGGATTAAAAGACAATACTTCGTATATTAAATAACACTAATTTTACTTGGCAAAAACAAAAAACACTAATTCCCATATTACATTCAAGTACTACTTGAGGCTAGACTTAGGCTAAAGTACACCTAACATTTTTAGAGGCCGAACAACAATTTCCCATGTATTTTATCCTAATATTAGAAGACAAGTAGACAACTTTGATGTTAATTCCAAAAGCAACGATCATGCTTCAACAGAAACCAACAACAAAAAAAGTAAAAAAACAAAAATAAGGATCTTGGTAATTATCCTACAGAAGCAACCCCGTGCTTCAACAGAGTTAGCTACTAATTCCAGGAAAAATGGATAAAATGACTAAGAAAAGACCTTCACGACGACTATCGAAAGCGTAATGTGATTTTCGTTCCCCTTTTATAAATATAAAAAGAAGTGTAATCTATTTCTTCTACAAAGGAAAATGTCCTGTATAACCACCAAAAAAGAACAGATTCCCCGAGAAGAAACATGAACACTGACGAGTATGCTCTTAACCTGTTACATGAGTTTCGACGAATTCTCTCTCACAAAACAAAAATTACTTTCAATGAATGTGCATTAATCCTCTTGCTCAAACATCGGTGTAATTTGGTTACATATAACAGCGATCAATTTTCTTTTAAAAAAAAGGAATTGAATGAAAAAAAAAAAAAATGCTCAGGAGCTAGTTAGCCTGTAAGGAACTAACTATTGATGGTAAAACACAATAACGTTCCGGACCAGCATTCTGGAGTGCACAAACTCTTCTTACTGTTAGACGATACTGTGAAATTGCTGCTTATCTCGTCCTATTCGTTAATGTTGCAACCTCGAACATAGGGATGATCGTACTTAATGTACTTTGTCCAGTAAGACCTGTACTTGGTCATTGCCAGTTCCAACCAAGGTTTCATATTACCGTTGTAGTGGATTACAGCAGCATTATCTATTTCTGAACGGTCAATACTCGGGTTATACCCTAAACCGAGAACATGCCATGACTTGTCAAGTGGATAAGTCAGTTTATAGAATGTCAAAAGTCCAGGAGGCAGTGTTCCAAGCTTCCACAGCACCCTGTCTTCATTCTGTGGAAGAGGCAAAACAGATGAGTCTTATCGTCAGAAGGAAAATTTTAATAGCAGAACATATTGTTGAATCATACAACTAATCGGGAAGCTAAAGTGAGCATTCAAGCAACAGACAGTATTGATGGTACTAAGTGCACATGAATTTTGATTAATGTTAAAAATTGAAATTTTAATGAAGTGGGAAAAGCATCACCACTTAAAGCCTCTGTAAGCAAGGAAGAGCGGAACGCCCTTGATCCCGATCACAATTCTACTGGAGGAAAACCTCAGAAATGATATGCTGGATCAAGAATTCTTACAGGAAAATTTCATCAACATACAGAACAAATTTTCAAAATAGAAGATATACAAAGATCATCTACAATGACAAAATCTATGCAGTTAGGTGTGGGATACTCTATGAAAAAAACCCAATACAAAATATAAAAGAGACAAAAATCCAGAGAATAAGGATACTAAGGTACTAAGGTTATATATGGAAACAGAAAATCATAAATTAAGTGGGGAAGTATAATTAAAGAAAATTCATGAAGCCACCAGCAATTTGAGACACTACCATCTTATGCATGTAAAGTAGAGGCAAAACATTTATTGCACATGGTACCAGAAGAAACAACCACAATAGGTAGATGGATACTTGTAAGTGAATGTGGAAGCAACATACTTTGATGATAATATAGTAAATAGTTACTAAAGAAACAAGTGGATATGTAAATACAAGGACAATTACCTATAGCTAGACAGATAAGAAATTATATCAAATTTCTAAGATAACTAATGTACAAAACAAAAGAGATAACAAGATATGCACTAACCATATTCTGCCACTTGTGATAGATCCCAGTGATGTCTTTCTTCTTCCACTCCTTCAAATCAAAAATGTTCATCCCATAGGCCCAACCACAGGCATTAGGATCAAAATTCCTAGCAATATGAGGGTTTGAAAAATTGAGATATTTATCATAGCGGTGGAAACTCTCCCCACAGGTCTCGACAGCACCATTTACATTTCCCTTGAGATCTATTGACCAAAGTGGTGTCAAGTCCTTCTGGACAACAATGTCATCATCAAGAAATAAAATCTTGTCCAGCTTAGGATAAACTTGGGGCAGATAGAATCTCAAATGGTTCAGCATCGAGAGATATTTTGGATTCCGGTACTTCAAATTGGAAGAACCAGTAGTGGTAGGATGATCAGCCTTGAAATAGTACTCCTTCATAGCGGAAGATTCAAGTTGTCGCAAGACTGGACAATATGAAGAGTTTAACCATTTGAAATCATCAACGTTTTCTACATGGATTGTTGCCTTGCTCGGAGGGTTCAAGAGAAACCACATGTTCATGGCTCCGTAATTCAGCTTGTCAGTTACAAGATGAAAAACATGCTTTTCGGGCTCCTGAAATTAAATTCAATCATTAAGTGCAAAGTGCCAGAAACAGTGCTTTCAGGTACCATGAAAAGAATGTAAGATTAATAGAAAGAGTAAAATACCTTTGCATTCATAATGGTTGAGTTGACAACAACTGATGCAGCCAAAACATTGTCAGAGAAGAGGGCATAGTGGTAAAGATTTGGGTTTTCCAAATTCTCACTCCTAGGGAACTTCCTCTTTTCAGGCGGAAGGAGGTAGTAGCCAATAGTTAAGCGCAACGATAAGCAGTGAATTCCATTTGGAATTGTCTTTGCAGCCAACTGGCTGAGGAACGTGCTCTGCTTCTTCAAGCTTCTAACTTGTTCATCTGCTGATTGGAGCATTGCTCTGAGTCTTTGAGTTACTGCCTTGCAGTCATATACCACTTCTCTTGCTTTAGATAAAACTTGACCCATTGCTTTGATCTTCTCAGGGGAACTTGAGGTAATAAACATGCGAAAAGTTATTCAACGATAAACAAAACCAGGAAGATGCACAATTTACACAAACACCTTAAATTATTGAAACTTACAAGTGAGGCAGGTCAGCGTCAGTATTGGCCTCTCCAAGGGCACGCTGACTTTCTCTAAGACGGGTCTGTAAATCCTGATAAAGATCAATCTTGTTCTTTGACTTTGCTATAAAAGAATACACCCTAGCCATAATCATTTGATCTCGCATCAGCCGTACATTTGAATCAGAATTCTCATTCTCATTGTCTCGCCTCCATATGCTATACTTTCCAAGAACAGCGGAGTCGACAGCTCTAGAGCGTTCAATAGCAGCATTTTCAAGTTTAACTAATGCTTGATCATCCAGCTGAACCAACTCCGTAGCCCTCTTTTCTCGTCTCTTCTCTCTCAATTGCTACACCTCTCAAAATGGAACATTCAGTTAGGAAATGGTTCTGTCGCATAAGATCTTTCAAAAGAAGGATGAGAAAGTATCACCTAGAAGTAGATCGAATCAGACGAAAGTACAGCATATGCTAATCGTTCGATTAAAAATGGAACTCCAAAACAAAATCCTAAGAATCTATGCCTTTAAAGAAGAAGGGTGAATAAAAGGATTAAGAACAGTACCCTTCGGGCAAGTTTAGCAGGTGTGTCAAAAAGTTGACTCCCATCTACATATCAAAGGTAGACACTTAATTTGACAGTGAACAGTGAGCATACAAGAGCAATTGAAAAAACTTTCAATCCAACACATACCAGAATCATCTTTCTGAACTTTATTGTGTGTAGTAACACTTTCTGATTTGTTCTGCATGAGTTTGGTAACCAATGAGCTTGAAATGGCCTTCACTCACAAAGAACACAGAAGCAACCAGAAAGTATGTATATGGTACCAGTAATGCAGGAATTAGCATATGAAATAGATTACCTTTCTCGTGGTCATATTTTGACTAGAATCACGGACTTCATCTGTTATCCATGACAAAGATGGGCGGTTCTTTCTGAAGAAGTCTAGACTCCATGGTTCTAAGTCATGTCTGCTTGAAGATATAGAATCAATAACCTGCATATGGTCCATGCATAAGCAAAGTTGAAGGGAAATAGCATAGCAGAGAGTCAGACAGAGGACGATATTGCATGAGTGTTTTTAACGAATTGTTAAAGCTTCTCTCACCTCTTTGGTTAAAACAGACTTCATCTGTCGCACAACCAGTCGTTCCCTCCAGTCGAGCGTCTGCCGTGAACAGTTTCAAGTAGAAACTAATTTTAAATGTATAAAACAACATACAACACAACAGCTTACCTGCTTGCTTGAGAAGTCAGATGTCCGATTTTGATCTGCATATCAGGTAAATTATTACACAGTTATAAGAAATGAGATACAATAATTCCAGTATTCTAAAGGAAATGATTCTCTTTATAACAAGCAAAGATTTTAAGGTATCCTTGATACTACTAATAAAAGCAGTTGTGAAAAAATAATTACGTAACAAGGAAAATTAAAATAGTAAGAACTCCTTTCCTATTAATCATTAATGTCAATAATATCACACCTTAACATGACCGAGTATCTGGTCATACAAGGCAAGGGGTTATGCCTCGGCAATGATAACATCATTTTCATTGGAATGATTAATTAATATGCTCTTATGTAATAAGCATAAAACATGTTTTAGGGACGGAACCAGGGAAGGGGGCGCCAAAAAAAAAACACACATATACACGTTTTTTTATTAACCAATACTATCATACATAAATCTACTATTTCTGTTTATTGTACTTGCACATGATTTTTGTTTCTTGAAATATATGTAAGATATTAAAGCAACAAAATAATTATTGAGAAACCTCATAAAATATCGTAAAACAAAAAACAAATAAATACTAGCTTATATTATAAATCATGGTGGATGGAGCATGAGTATTTCTGTTAAAAAAAAAAAAAAAAAAAAAAAAAAAAAAAAAAAAAAAAAAACACTCTATCAACTTAAATACCAAAGGCATATAGAAACTCATAAAACTATAATATCCAACTTGACGAAAGATAAAGAAAAGCAATCTAGAAAAAAAACTTAAACAAACTGCTAATATTGACTGTGCTACTCATGATTGGCCAGTTGAATTTAGCACATTTCTAGAGGTTATGCCAAAAAGTAAAAAGTTGATCACTAGGGGAATTGAAATTTGAACCTAGATCTTTTTGGATGACAAAACAAGCAATATTCAATCATCACAAAACCACGGTTTACATACATAGATGGATATTAAGAACGTTTGGAGATGGATATTATTTAGTAAACAAAATGCAAAGCATTTTAGAGAACTACTAAAAAGAAATACTACTCCTAATAATATATAATTCAAACAGAAACACTAGAGATTTCAAAAAATTTCCTAGAATTTCCTCCGAAATAATGCATAAATTGAACTATGTGCTGCTCAAAACTGAACTAATTCGAAGCAAACGTCATTGATGTTTGTGAGAAAAGAAACTTTGTGACAAGTTTGAATTTATCTATTGGTGCCATGATTCAACACATTAGCTTATGTGACAAAAAAATAAAAGCACTAAATCTCATATAAACACAGAAAGGGCAGTCAGGATGACGATCACAAAAGTTGTCACAAATATCACGCATAAAATTGAACTCTGCTGCTCAACTATGCGATGTTCGAAGTGAAAGTAATTGATATTTTGAAGAAAATTAGGGACAAATTTATCTACCGTTACCATCACATAAATTGTAAAACACTTGCCGAACAACGGGATCGGAGCGACTCACCGTGCGGGATCGGAGTCCGTACACTCCGCGAAACAAAGAAAAGCAAAGGGGCTATTACAGAGAGGAATAGAAGGCACACTACCGGCGGTCGGCAGCCACCGCCGCCGCCGCCGCCTCTGCCCCTTCCGCCGCCGCTCGCCGAGGTGAAGGACGACCGCTTCGAAGGCGGCATTGCAACAGCGCCGCCTCAACAAACCTTAATTCGTTAGAATAGAGAGAACTTGTGCTTTGACGAAGGATCTCGCTGCCGGATCTGAAGACCCCCGGACAAGAGAGAGCAGATTGGAGGTGGAAAATGGAAATGGCAGCTAAGCCAACGGATGCTTCATTAAATAATTTTAAAACAAAAATTTGATGAAAACGAAACGAAGGTGGTCGGTGGTCGGATAAATTTGATATTATATTCTTAATTTTTGCCTTCTTTATTTATCTGATGATGACGGGTTGCGATTAAGATTAAGTGATTATCTTTTGGTGTTGGGTCTTAATCTTGTTTGTGATTAATTGATAGTTTTTATTAAAGTTTTTCCAAAAATCAAATTCATTCCGCCTTTATTGATTGTTATAGATTCAATAATTGATATCGGAACAAATATTCTTAATTCTTAGACTTAACCATTTAAGAATTAAGATCTTGGCATCTTATAGTTATCTATAGCGAACTACAACGGTAGTATAATCGGTAAATGTTAGAAAAACCTACAGTTTGATGGTAATGAACTCTATATTGTATATATTTGTATTACAAATTAGTCATTAGACCAAAAAAGTGATCGATCGGTAAATGTTTCGGCAACTGATATTTTCGAAAAACTAGCCGCTAGCAATTGTAGAAAAGAAACCTATGTATGAGTTTTAGCGTTTTTGCTAACTGTTGTAACATATGCCCAAACACTTTAGAGAGAGGTTCCAAACTCCCTGTAGAACTTTCATTGAGACTAACTTGCAAATCATTACTTCAAAGCATAATCTCTTGTTTTTAATTGAGATATTTAAAGAGATTATGGTTTGGACTTTTATTTATTTATTTTGAAAGATTTTGTATTTGATGGCTCTCATTGCTAATAAAATGGTAAAAAAGAAGAAGGTTGTCGTCTAAGCTTACAAAACCAACAATGGACGGATTTTTTGTTAACCTCTAAAAGCTAAAGAGACGGCGTTTAGCTGAGCATTTTTTAATTGTATGTAGAAATTTCTAAATGCTAATGTAAACGAAATCGCCGATATGTTCTACATTGTCCTATTGTGCCCGGTGAAGGGTCATGCACCAATTGGGTCAGCTTTCAAGTGTAGAGCTCATTTAGTAATGTGCCGATCTATGCCGGCCGGTAAGGATGGAATATGCTGAAGGTGCTGCTTATGCTGATCCGTTCCGATCGACGCACTTTGCAGCACCGCCTAGTAACAAGAAAAAATATCATTTATAATGTTGACCGTCATGATATAATTTAAATTACATATTAAATACTATAAAATATTTTATATATATTGATGTATTATATTAGAACTCCTTATGATATTAACAAATACTATTGTTCTTAAGCAACTCAGCATGCATGTATCTACATTGACTTGTCTACTTTTCTTTTCACTGTACGTGTATATAATTCACAAGCTCTCTCTCCATTTTATTCTCGGTACTTCGTTAATTCATACAGTAGTTTGTTGAGCCTGTTGGAGCTGCGGGGCTTGCTGCTCTTCCAAAAACTCCCTCGGCCATGGCAGGGGACTACTCTTCGGGAAGCAACATTCGCAGTCCGACTGGCACCGTTGCGGCCAAACCCACGTCTTCGATCCGTCGGGCGGCGCAGATTTGAGGACTTCGACGTTCTCCGGCCGGCCGCGCACCGCCGCCTCCCTCAGCGGGCCCCAGCACTCCACGCGGTGGAATTTCGGGATGTTAGAGTGGAAGTAGACGTACACCATCGCCTCCTCCAGCTCCGGGTAGTTCCTGAACAGGTTCAAATCTCCGTGCACAAACGCCTTCAACACCTGCATGTATAATGTTTACGTAGAGTTGGTTAATATTCTTTTGAAAAAAAAAAGAATTTCAAAAAATACGTGTAATTGGCCTTCAAAAATCGTAGTTCGAAACAATAACGACTTTCCACAGTCTGTCGGATGTATTTTTACTTTTTTTCTAATATTTTAACTATAAAATCTAAATATATGGCTTATAGTTAACGATATCCCAAAAATGAGTTATTGGACAGAAGATATATACCACTGGAAGCTCCTTGGAGAAGATGTAGTATCGAAGATTAGCAATGAGGTCGAGGAGGAAGTGGCCGCCGCTGATATGGCAGTGGACGTGGAGAGACATCTTGCCCTTCACCTTCCTCCATTCTGCGACTACTTCATCGCGCTGAAGCTTGTTATACCACCCATTTATCTGTACATTAATTTTAAAAAAAGGATTTTCAGTGCCGAACAGTATTGAATTTAGATTCGTGTCGCCACGATATATTATTTGTTATTTTTTAAAATTGAATATAAACTTTTTCGGTATATACCTGTGCGCGGTTGATGGTGTTGGAGATTGCGAGCGTGAGCTTGGCCGTGATGTCGCTATGGGTTAGTGTGTATGTCCTCGGCAGGCTTCCCGGGTGCTTCTTCTCGTCCACTCCTATCCGCAGCACTTTCAGCTTCGACGCTTCGAAGACCGCCGGACCGAACAGCCTCGCCATCTGAATTCAGCACAGTTCATGCATGAATATATAACATACGCTCACAAAAAATTACCCAAAAAAAGCAAATTAATAACAGAAAAGAAATAAATTCTCATAAATTTCGTATAATATACATACCGGTCCGGTGGTAATTCGCTTGCCATTGGGAGCTCGTTTGGGAGAGAGAAGAAGTGGGTCTTTCTTCTTCAGCTCGTTCCGATTGGCTCCGAGTTGAGTCGGCAGCAGCTGGTACGACGGGGCGGTGGCAGCCATGAACTCCTGCACAAACACACCAAGCTCCAAAATAGAAAGAAAAACGAGAGAAAAGATACTGAATTCGACCGAAGCAAATGAAGACGTCAAGATCTCTGCGGCAGGCACCTCTTTGGTCTGTCTGAATTGATGTGTTCCTGAGTTGTGGGAGAAAACTGAGGATGCTCGTGGAAATGGAAAACGTCTACAGTGATGGACTGATGGAAAACTGACCCACCATCGCCATCGCTCTCGTTTATATAGCTCTGGCGAAATCTTAGAAAATAGTTTTTTTTTCGACCCAAAAAAAAAAAAGTTTTTTAAAAAAATATTTAGAAAGAGAAATTCCAAATTCAGCTCATTTTTTAAGACCTACTAAGATGGCTAATATAAATAATACTGATCTATATTTTATCTACTATTTCTCAATATATATAAATACTTTTTGTTCTGAACAACATAAAACATATACACTTTTCTACATTTGCAGAAGTCAGAGTTTGGCATGTCGCATTTGCTTAGTCAGCACTAGTCTAATGTTTTTGAGATTATTACAAAAATTTTATTTATAATTAATTATTTTATGTGATCTAATAACAAATAAATACATATGTGATACCAACTCATATATCATCATACAAATAGTATTTGTATTTTGACTTATACATATTCGAAATTTTGTATGATCATCTCCAAAATGTAGAAAAGATAAAATTTTTATACTTATATATGTGGTGTTTGTAAGATTTGAGTGTACATATATACTACATATCTACTTTGTTGGATAAAAATTTTAGCATCACCGGTCTAGTTTTGGAAATTAGCATGTGCATGTGTTTAAAATGAAGCCAAACACGTAAGCCGTGGGAAGAGATTAGGCGGGAGATGAGACCGGAAGAGAGAGAACGGATGGCTCGTGACGAGAAGGATCTGGCGGGAATCATTTTTTTTTTTTTTTTTCTTTTTGGGTGATATGATGCGTCGCTGGCTGGCTTCTACTATGTGCTGGCTAACTGATTAGGCTGAACATGACCCGACGTTGCCTAGCGTACGAGCCACTAGACTGACCCAGATTGATGACAACTGTTTCCCACTCACATGCATCACAGAATAAGAAAAAGGAAAAAAAAAATTAAATCAATTCCTATTTATTAACCTATATTCTAAATAAACTTCAAAACATATATATCTATATAAAATTATTTTTAATATATATATATATATATATATTGAAATAATTCTAAAAGTTTTTTTTTTAAAAAGAATGAGAGTTTATTTGAAACAGTTTTAAAAGTGAATGCAGTTTTTACGAAACCTCCAAAAAAACATGTGGACAGCGGGACGGGTGTTGTACTAAATTAGCAGAGGTTTAGTAACCATTTCTATTCACATTTGTTTTTTCGTATCGCCAATTTTGCATTATAACGTTACGCTAGCGGACACGTATTTGTGCGTTCTATTGAGTGCACAAGATACTCTTAAAATTGAAGTATCATTCCGATAAGGGAGATTTACTTATCAGCCCCCCCGTAGTTCCATTTTTGCGTTTCAGCCCCCCCTATGACGTAGAGGCCCCCCGTTTACTGTTTCGACAAATTTCGGACAAAAATGCCCTCGTACGTATTATCAGTTCGGACGCTAAAAACATCTATTTCGAAATATTTTTTGAAAAAATTTTCAACATAAAAGTTATAGATCTCGACGAGATCTACAACTTTCATGTTGAAAGGTTTTCCAAAAACTGCTTCCAAACATGTGTTTTTGGGGTCCGAAGTGTAGACCTCGGTCCGAAATCCGCTGAAAACAGTTCGGACATTAAAAACACCTATTTAGAAGTATTTTTTGAAAACATTTTGAACATGAAAGTTGTAGATCTCGGCGAGATCTACAACTTTCATGTTTAAAATTTTTTCAAAAAATACTTCTAGATAGATGACCTCAGTGTCCAAATAGCAAGGGGTATTTTTGTCCGAATGCAGTTGAAATTGGTAATGATGGTTGATGTGATGGAGATGTGATGGGGAAGGGATTGATTAGTAAGTTTTATAATTTGAGGGGGGGTAGATAGTAATTTTCTTTTCCGATAACCATGTTGGAACAATTATGAACATAGCCTTTCATCCGAAAACTTATGGTGTCCTTAAAAATTACTACGGTAGTAGCTTTGCGCATAAAAAGAGAGTGTCAAGAGTCTCCTACGAACAAGCTTTTCGAGACTAATTAACGTTAACAAAGTGTCTAAGATGCAAATTATTATAGCACGCTCAAGGTATGTTTTCTTTAAAGATTGTCTAATAATTTGTCCTTAGAAAAATTTAAGGGGCAACCTACCTATAATATATGTCCAAATAATTTTTTTATTATCTAAAAGTGATGATATTATTGTTATAAATAAATATTATAACTGACTATAATATACCACCAATTTTCATATCGTCTTCAGTAAAATAAATAATAATCTATTTCAAGTAGAAAGAGTAGAACATCACATGACTAGCTTGCACATTTCTTTTTTCTAAAATTAACAAATATTAATCAAATATGTAATTAGAAAAAAGAAGTGTACTTCCAAAATTCAATAATATATCATTTGCTGAATTGGGAAAAAAAAAGTAATTAGTGGAAGAATAAATAATATTTATAACAATTATATATATATATATATATATATATATATATATATAATATATATATATATAATATATATATATATATATATATATATATGTAAAATAATCACCATATTTAAGAAATGTGAGAATTACGTTTCAGCCACCGTACATATTTTTACGTGATATAGTAAGATACGTTCTTTTATTTTCAAAGTTGATCCGAATAAAAGTTAATTTTAGGCTACTGAAATGTAATTTATTTTATTAAGAAATAGCATTTTCTCAATTGCCACCGCATTTTGTATTGATATAGATTTGAGATATGAAAACTTGTGATTTTCCGACAACTTAGATATGAATGATAGGATGTCGAGGCATCAAACAGAGTTGGGAGGGATTTTCAACAAGTTAGATATCAATGATGGGACAACTTAGGTATACATGATGGGATATTGACAGGTAATACCATGTAAGCTCTGATTCTGGGGACGCGGATTCCCTGTTCCGCTCTTCTTGTGTCCATCGCTGCATCTATAATTCCAACCGTTCATCACGCACAGCATCTATTTCAAAATACTATTTAAAATTTTCGTCGGCTCATATTTTTTTAACTTGCAGGCTGGCTCAGCTCGTATGGAAGCGATAGGTTGATTTTAGCCTAATGATCTGCACAACTCTATCGTGCAGACGGCGGTTCAACCCGTACGCCACTGACTTTTTTAACAACCCTTGGACTTATCGTCTCGAGCAAGAGAATTGACTTTTTTTTTTAGGATATCATGTTGTTTGCATTAATTAAGTGACGGTCAGCCTCAACTGACGTAGAGGAGTTACAACAAAAGCCAAAATACATACATGAAAGAAAGAAAGAAAGATCTCTCAAAAGCCCACAACATACATGAAAGAAAGATCTCTCAAAAGCCAAAATACAAGAACAAACCACTCCGTCACACCGTCCATGTAGATGGAGTAGCACTCGTGCCACCAACTGTCCACATCGGCTCGCGTGGAAACATGTCATGAATGTAAGAGAAATAAGACATTGTTGAAGGCGGATACAAAGATCATAGTCTTTCTATTGAACACACAATTGTAATGTTGAAGTATATAGCCGCAAAAAAGAGCAAGAAAAACACAATACATACAAACTACAACTGTAATGTAGTAGGTACTCCTGACGGAAAAGATACTGGTGATTGTGAGATTCCAGGTGAGCTCATATGGGCTAAGATCTAGAGATTGATGCCTTGACTTGATCGTGTTTCACTTAAGTTGGATCTCTTTGAAATTTGTTACTTCGATCGGCGAGCACGTCGTAGTTTGTTCTTCTACATAGAAAAAATGGATCATGCATACATGATCTACCAATGGTTTAGTTCCATATGATATGAATATAGAGCGTCAAAGATTCGGCACTAATCATTCAACGTAGCTCATTCAACTTACGTGGATAAAACTGGCGGCGTTTATCCCGTTCCACAATCACGCATGTACAGATCAATTTCCACAATAGAAGGCTTCACCTTGTATATATCCCGCTATCACGACCTCGGAGTCGTTGTTGGCAACGTTGTCATGGTCATTGTCGTTGTTGCTATCTACGTTGAATCATGGAGAGTTTTAAAAAATCCTTAGAGATTCGATAAACCTTCTTTTATTTAATAATGTCGACAGATTGCTCAACACGTTAGAGAGTTCTATGAAAACATTAATTTCTGATTTTATGATAAAAAAGATTGTCTAAATGTTGTAGAAGCACTTCACCAGAAAATTAGACTTTTCTATATTTTAGGAATAAATATATTATTACAATTATTTTTGAAGGAAGAAGAAACAGACATAATACCAAGTAGGCTGAAGAACACAAAAATAGAGAGAGCCAAGACAGCAAATAAGGGTCCAAAAGGAACACAACCATATAACGTGAAAACCACCCCTATTTGTAGCTAAATTTACATTACAAAGCTAATCACGGAGTAACTCGCAAGGCTCCTCGGTCCGGGCGATGTTCGAGGCTTCAAAGCTCATAGTGTTGTGCACATGCGCCGATGAGAAGAAGCACCTCAGAAGCTTGCCGCGGATGTATACATTAACACATAGCTAAAGTGTGTCGTTACCCCGACCAACACAAGTTGGTTGTTGATAACCTACTTTCAACGACCGTTGTAAGTTGTTCCGGAAATTTAGAGATGCTAATTAAGTGACTGGTTTTTAGTATCCGATTTAGAGATGCTAATTTAGCTCACGACCAGTACCGCAGTCTGGCTCGCCGAGCTGAAAAAATCAGTCCGCTTGCGCGGGCCGGGCCAGCCGCATATATTCTATTTATATTTTTTGAAAACAATTTGTGGGCCGGCTCGGCTCGGTCCGGCGGGCTGCCAGCCGAGCCGAGCCAGCCCGTCCTGCAGTAGCAACCGTGCAGGCCGGCCCGCAGCTACGGGCTGCCCGTATCGAACCGTACGGGTCCAAACGGTTTGCAACACTAGTCCGGTTAGTGATGGTAGTTGCTGATGCTATAGTGACTGGTTTTTGGTCCTCAACTCTCGGTCGGCCGCTAGGCCATTTCTATTGTATAGTTTCATGGGCCAGGGCTACCAGCATTTGGATTCTGGTCCGAAATTCACCAAATTAAATTTCAGCGGGTCAATAGCGTCGTCAAATTCTCTTGATTATAAAAAATATCCGCTCCATCATCCGCCACGCCCCACCAATTACCGCCGCTGGCGGCAGCGCGCATGCTGTTCCCTTCACCCCGCGGTGCCGTCGTGCTCCTCTCCACATCTGCCCACGTCTCTCCTCCTCCTCACTTCCTAGTCGTCTTCTCTGCCGCAGCCGCCGCCTTCTCCCTCTTCTCTCTCCTTTCACCTTCTTCTTCCCGCGCCTCCTTCCGCATCATGAAGCCCACACCATCCTCAACCCCTCCCCTCTCCTTCTCCTCCCCAGAATCCCTCGCCACGTGGCTGTCACCTCGCCTGCCACCTGGCGCGCTCTGCCTCTGGGGCTCCGCGCCCGGCTCCAAACCCCTCCGTAACCTCTGGCTGGAGATCTGCCTCGGCGAGTCCTCCCTCCTCATGGACGACTCCCCTCCCATCCGCACCGTACACGTGGCAACCATCCGCATCCTCAACTCCCGCGGGGCCCGCCTGATCGAGGCGCGCCAACTGCTCTCAAACGGCTCCGTGCGGTCGCGCAACCGCCACCTGTCGGAGAAGATGAAGCCCGGGGAGTCCATAGAAGCCGCCGTGGTGCGTGCGGTGACGGAGGAGCTCGGTGATGAAGCCGCCGTCGAGATAGTCCCGGGAACGTATGACGTCAAAGTAGAGGACCGAGTATCGTCGGCGTCGTACCCCGGATTGCCGGCAAGGTACATTCTGCACTCTGTCGATGCGAGAGTGGTTCGTGGTGTGCCGGAAGAGGGCGAGTTTGAGACGGAGGAGAGCGGAGAGAAAGTTGAAGCTGGGGAGGAAAGTGATGTGGTCCTCGTGAAGCGGCATTACTGGCGATGGGTAGATGCTGATGATGATGCTGCTGAAGCTTAGCCGGCGAGATATTGGTATTTTTGCGGATTACTTAAAATTTTCTTATTGAGTATTCATTTTTGGTTTGTTCAATGAATCAATAATATTGATATGTAAGTAAGAAGAATGGTGTTTCTGGTCATGTGGATTTTTCCTTATTTGTATTATTTGATTGGTTAACAGTAATTTAAACTTGGAATATGCAAATAACTAGTTTATGAAACATGGGTTGGTGACATATGTGGTTTATCTGTTATGACGGTCGCATAAAAGTGGTTTGGTTATGGGCATAGTTTTCCCACATAATCTGAAAAAAAAAAGTTCATTATTCAAGAAACTCTGAACTTCTTGTTGTCCACTGGTCTTAAGGCATGAACTTTGTGATTGCTAAGTTTAGCTGATAATGCATTTTTGACCTAGTTTAATACATCAAATCAGCTAGGTGCTCCTCATGTCGTACAATATTTATAGTAGTCTCTTAATGATACTTCACCAGTTAGCTCTAGATTCTGATGTGCTTGTTCATACATATTAGACACAGAATCAGTCATACATTCACAATAACTTGAGGCTTTTGCTGTGGTTAAGCTGGAAGCAAACTTTTTATGTGAGTATAATAGCGCCTAGCAAGTCAAATGCCGGGAATAGATAAAGATATTGCAGATAGGTCACCGAAGTTAAATAATTAGAACACCAGCCTTGCAGGATCAAAATGGTTTCTTAAAGAAAAAGAAAATGGGAACCCTTGAAGTAATGGGTATATGCTTTTTTTTTTATTTGCTTTTTTTTTTTTTTTTTTAACTTTCTATTGGGCTTCTGGTTTGGTAACTTGAAGCCTGCATTTCATTTGAAACTGACAACGTTCACAACCTCTTTACATGTTACATAGTAATTTAGTTGAAATTTCATATGGCCTGGTTCAGACTTCAGAAACCTTCAACAACAACATAGTTGTTAAAAACATTGACGTTTACATGATTTTATTAATTGTTGTACAGGATAGAAGTTCTTCTTTATGAGCTCGTAAATGCAGTGACTTTGCAATATTTGCTAACTTATTTGAAGCTGATGCTTAGATAGATGTGGGGTACTCTATAATTTGTGGAAGATGATGGATGTGTAATAACATAGGGTTTTGAAAACCAGAGATCAAGAATACTAACCAATTATTAGTAGAAATGAGACCTTTTCTTTTGTTGCAAGCTTGTTCGTTTCATGATGCATATGTTTGATGACAACTACTCAGACTGATAAACCCCAGGTGAGACTAGCTCAACATAACTGCAATATGTTATTCCATCTATTGTTTAATAGACTAGTGTTTAAAACCATTGTGACGGTTGATCTTCTACTAATATCCTAGTCTAGCATTAAATTTGTCGTATTGACCCTAAGTCTGGGCTAATAACTCCATGAGTTGAGATTTCAAAGCATTGATAATATGCAAATAGTTTATCAAGTATGCAAATTAGCATTGCTAAGGATGCAATTGTAAAGGAAAAGGTTCTAGAGAAGTCAAATGAGCAAGTCTTTCAATAGAAAGCCAACACCATTTTAGTGCTTCCAAGCACTATACTGCATCTTAATTATTAAAGGAGAAGTTTTTATAGAGGATAATTACAGTTGGATTTTTCTCAAAAAGAAAAAAAGAAAAGAAATGAGTAAGGCAATAAGAAAATCATGCTAATTGATTATTCCTATGAGCTAGTAGTTGTTTTTTCTTTTTACCCTATTTTCCTATGTTGTTAGGTTGAAGCACTTGTAGTTTTGTTTTGGCGATGGATAAACTTGCTAGACCCGTCTTGAGTAATATATTTTTTATCTATGAGTCATATATCTTCACAAGTTCACATATTCTTTTAGTTGATGATATTGCGCTAATCGATGAATTAAAATAAATGGATAAATTGCAAAGTAGATGGAGAGATGCAACTTTTAGCATATCTATGACTAATATACAGAACGCGAGTCAGTAATGGAAGAAATAGTAAGTTTTCGATGTAAGTAGATTCATGGCGAGTAACGGACAATGATAAGACCATCGTAAACTGTTTATCATTTATACATAGTAATGGACACGGAGAGGGATATCAGGCATGGTACGACACGGAGAGGAATATTAGGCATGGCAGACACGGAGAGGGATATCGGGCATGGCACGAGCGACAAGTTGGATGCCAAATATAAATAGGTGCTTTTGGAGTTATATGCTACTGTGTAATACATTTAAAGCTTAAAGGAAATTTTATTCGAACAATGATAAGACCAACAAATTTTTGTAGTTAGAATGTTAAATGCTAATTTATACAGAATTGAGCATGGCATATGCAACAACCTTATGGCGTATGTGTAGACGTGCCATTAAGGATCCGTTTAGAAATGAAGTGATTAGAAGGGAAGTTGGTGTACACAGTACCCAGAAAAAGGTAGTTAAGACATTTCCTACAATGGGGGGCTCCTTAGTTCAATTCTCCAAGGAGAATTCCAATGGCTCAAAGAAAAAAAGTTGGTGTGGTATAAAAAGAGAACGAAATAGAGAAAATTGTTTGAGATACTATGGATGCGTCAATAAAGATCCATTCACGCGCCGGTTAGAAATGACATTTGTTAAGAGAGCCATAGGAAGGTCCCAGAAAAAAAGAAAGAACTGCAAATTGTAATAACATCTCATTTTTTGTATGCGAAGATATGGTTCCATTATAGAGCAAAGCAGCGTACAAGGGTTCATGTAGCTGGCCCCACCAAATGGAAAAAAGTCTGTTGTTGTTTTCTTATTATTGTTAGGTTGGTTTTTCTAGTAAGTGCATTTGTTAAAGATGTGAATACTGCTAACAAAAATTTCTGACAGTCAATGAAACATTAATTCTTTTTCAAAAGAATTTGGATATTAACCAAATAAATGAAACATTAACTCTTTCTCGAATTTGGATTTAGTGTTAGGTACATGTTATCTACTTGTCAATCGTCGTGAATTTAAAAAAAATAAAGTTACGGCCTAGAGGATACTTTGGGAGGCGATAGGCACGATGGTTTGTCAGAAATGAAGTGTTTACTCAGTGCACACACAAGTTAGGGGTGATAGTCCGTTAGCTGCAAGTTCATAATAAGATTGTTCCTTAAGATAAAGAGTTACTTTAACAACAATGTAGATCAGATCAATGGCTTAGTATGTGCGTATCTTACATGGTATAGCATCACCACTTGATTCTTCTTTTGAAGATGTTTATATATTTATGATCTTTTTTTTTAACAGACGCAAGAAGATGCAACAATTATAGCGCTATGAGAAGAAGAATATCCTAAATGTTAGATGCAGGAAACTTTTTTATACAGCACAGGTCTACTTTTGGAAACTAAAGCTTTATTTCAGAATACATTCTTTAAAAATGCAGTTCACAAGTAGGTAAGTTTTGTTTATTGTAATTCTCAAGCTTGAATGATTTGGTTAATTTGGTCCTAATAGTCAAGAATCCATTAAATGGTCATGTTAATGCCTCAACGACGATGCTTGCTCTGTCCACGTGACATGGTATATATACTTCTCTTTTCCTCCTTGTACTTTTGGGAAATGTTGGGTCTTCGAGTCCTCTTTTATTCATTCGAGCCACTTAATGTGAACTGCACACTCTTGTTCTGGGACTGCATTTAGATGACTCTCAGTTTCGGCCAAGCTGGAAAGAAGTCAAGAATTTAAGGCTAAATTACCTACCTCATAATCTGAAATACCCCTATTTTGCAGTTTGCGATTCCAATTACAAGCGTGTCTCCGTTTTAGCTCCTTCGATAACGTCGCTATTTGTCGCCATTATAACTCCTCCGATAACGTCGCTATTCTGTTAACGACAATGCTGATATGGTTACAAAATACTGGATATGAGATATGAGATATGAGATATGAGATAGGTAATTAGGGCATAATTGAGCTGAAGTACTTTTTCAGGGATAATATTTTGTAAGAAAAATTAGCTTTAGCTACATTTCTTAAATTTGTTTTTAAATTTGGTTAATGAGACATATATCCCATGTTGTCCGCATTTTTTAGCACATATAGTTAAAAGTATCTATTTGGCTGTGTTTGGTTGAAAGAGAATCATTCCTGTACCACTGGGAATGAGTATGTCCATTTCTATTTCCGTTTCTATTCAGTTCCAGTAGCTGAATGTTATGATTTCTATTCCCAATGTTAGGTCAAACCAAACCCCACAATAATTACTTGATATATACTTCCTAACATAATCAATTGTAACTTTTTCAAGCACTTAAACTCTTCTGATCATCGTAAAGCTGCAATTTTGTTTATCTAAAATTTGTTTTTTTTTTTTTTTCTGTTTATAGTTTTTTTTTAAATATTAGTTCTAAATTATTCTATTTTCTCATCTTCTTTAATAATTTTAAGGAAACAAAAAAGTTGGTTTTGTAGTCAGCCCAGTTCATCTCCACTTCCCGTAAGCTCTACTCGGAGCCGTAGTCAACTAATCAGTGATGCAGCTCGAAGCAAAATCATATTTGTAAAAATTATGACATAGCTACTTTAAAATCCTGCAGATTGTTCTTCAAACTGACATATAAAATTACTATTTTAAATATATAACCACGCTAATAAACTGTTGCAAGTCCACCAAATATTACCACTTAATAGCTTCATACACTGACATAATAAGAAGGCAAACCATAATATATACTGCCTCATGACAAGCATTTTCTTCTCATATGTTCTATATTCATGCCAAGTTTGCAGATGGGAAAATCATCTCAAGTGTGCATCTGAAGCACGCTTCGGAGGCATCCGCCATCGTGCAACAGCTCGAAAGCCTTGTTGATATCTCTAAGTGTCATATTATGAGTGATGTACTCGTCCACCTTAATTTCCTGTAACACAAGGTAAGTAAACAACCGTCATGTGATTGCTAGTTTAATGGCTGAAGTTCATATACCTGTTCATGCTGGGAAGGGATATATTTTATTTTCATGTGTTAGAAAAATCTTCTATTTAAAATTTTATTTTATTTATAAATTTTTTAAATAAACACTATTGGGTAAGGTTGATTTAAATTTATTGAAACTAGACTTGACACACAAAATCTGGAGGGGAATTTGGAATTTTACCTTCTTCATGTACTTGTCAACAAGCCACGGCACCTGGGAACGGCTCTTGAAGCCACCGAACGCGACTCCCTTCCACACGCGTCCAGTTATAAGCTGGAAAGGACGGGTCGATATCTCCTGTCCAGAAGGTGCAATACCCACAATTACTGATGTTCCCCATCCCTGCATCATCCACATCAACATCATAACACACACATAATATTCTTCACATAATTGACTCTGCAATATATGAAAGCTTTTGGGATTTTTATTTTAATTTTCCAGAACGTGTACAGATTCACAGAACAAGTCGTTTTCTTTGTCAATTGTCAAAGAGCACGGATAGAAAGTGGTCAAGATTCTAGAGGAAAGCTAATTCCACAAAATTCAGATGAGCTGTGCTTAAGTAATAATTCCTATTTATGAAAAGACATAATATCAAGTGTTGTTGAGTATAAGGTTCACAATGAATGAGTAAGAACTCTTTTTTATGTGATTCTGTAATCTTCTAGTGTTCTTAGAAAGGTACTTGAAAAAAAATTGAATACACAAAATTAAATTTTTATCCGCTCTACAAATTTTTGTATTATAAAATTTTTCGAAAAATATTTCTTCAAATTTTTGTAAAGAGCCTTAAAACTCCTACTTATAGACTTTTTTAAACAAAAAAATTTTTGATATAAAAATTATAAAGTACATCAATATTTTTTTAATTTATTATTTTTAAAAAATATTTATAAATATATATTTTAGCTTAATTTAATTTAATAATTATAAAAAAATTATTAGAATGACTGTAGAAGTTATATAAGTATTCCAGGAATGTGCTGCTGAAATAAAGACAGGAATTTCACCTTGTGACAGCACTCCAAGGCAGCTCTCATGATGGAAACATTCCCGATGCACTCGAAACTGTAATCCACGCCACCATCAGTGAGGTCCATAATGACCTGCTGGATAGGTTTATCATGATCTTTTGGATTTACGAACTCGGAAATTCCAAATTTCTTCGCTGCAAATGATTAATTAAAGTCATTAAATAGGAAACAAATCATGTGCCAAATGGAAACAGAAAGAAAACTAGAAACTAAGGAGACAAAGTAAGGTAGGCTACATACCAATATCAAATTTCTTGTTATCGACGTCTATACCAATTATCCTCGATGCACCGGAGGCTTTTGCCCCCTCAGCGGCCTATCAAGCACAAGTACTTATCCAGTTACATAATCGCGTTACAAAGTTATAGCATTTTATATGTAATCTGGATGCTTCTCAAAGACGGCTTACTGCAAGTCCAATAGTTCCAAGGCCAAAAATAGCAACAATTGATCCTGGTTCCACTTTCGCCGCATTCCATACTGCTCCTAGACCTTTGAACCACATACATCCATGAAAAACAAGCTACGTATTAATGCTTCTTTATGTACAGAAAAATAGGAAATGGTTAGAACACATTTAAGAAATTTAGTTATTCGATTTGAACCAAATTGCAATTACTGTGTTCGTGAGCAGCAATGGCAGCAATAGCGGCGGAAGAAATTGCGGCGTTGCAGGTGGCAGAAATTGTGGTTGCGGTGGCAGCAGAATTAGCAGCATCATTATTGCTTGTGTTGTAGCAGCAGCAGCAGCGGCGAATAGGATTATTGGTTGTGACGGCATGGATTCAATGATATCGACTACAGTAGATAATGGATTTGGAAACATGACCCTTAAAAGTTATGAATTTCTGTAAGTAATATATATGAAAGAAAAAGCTCCGCAAAAATTAATGCCGGAAATCATGGCCTTCTTTATCAATTTATATAGTGTAGTTATATTCATATGAAAATGCTTAAAGCTCTACATACGACAGCATCTTGATACCGCATTAAATTACACAATTGGACAAATAATATAGAAAAACTAGGAAGAAAATTACTTCAGCTGTTGCTGTAAAGCACTAATAGGACTTAAGGATGAACGAACATGATACAAACCACCATCACATTGATATCACCATGTGAATAAACCTGAAATCCTTCCTTCCAAGATATTATGCATATAAAGCAGGAGTAAATCATATTTGTTCATCAGCATGGTGCAGCCAAACTACCGGCCTATATTTCTATTTAAAACAACGAAAATGCTTTGGGGCCCAACCCCTGTGCCCGAAACGCGCCCGTTCGTATCTCTGGGCATCTCGGGATCGGTACTTACCGATCCCGAGGCGCCCGGAAACGCGTTCGTGCGCATTTTTGGGTAACTGGGTCGGGCCCATAGCATCGCCTTTAAAACAATGCTCCGCAGGAAAATTGAGAGTAAAGCAGGTCAAACCCAAACAAAACTGTCAAGTTATAAGCTATTTTTACCCGAAAGTAAGAACTTACCTGTAGGAATGCCACACCCAAGCAGACAGACCTTGTCAAGAGGAGCTTGTGGATCTATTTTAGCAACACTAACATCATGGACAACCGTATATTGACTAAATGTCGATGTTCCCATGTAGTGATAGATAGGTTTTCCCTTTATTGAGAACCGACTCTTGTGATCGCTCAGCATAACACCGGCACCGGTAGCAGAACGAACTTTCCCACATAGATTTGTTTTTCCTGATTTACAGAACTTGCATTCTCTGCATTCTGCTTGGTAACATGGAATGACGTGATCTCCAGGTTGCACCTCTGTAACTCCTTCACCAACACTCTCGACAATCCTGACATTAAAATCAGTCAGAAAAACAAGCATAAAATTGCAAAATGTAAAAGTCTCATAGAGTGTGCATGAGATTACCCCGCAGCTTCATGGCCAAGGATACAGGGAAAGAGACCCTCAGCATCCTGAAGAATAGAACGTTATAAATTGTTAAAGAGTTAGCAATTACAGCAAATATGTGAAGTTGAAACACATGCATGCAAAAGAAACACAGAACGTTTCTATAATGAACAAACATTATTTGAAGTATTGAATGGGTTCTCTATTGGCTAAAGCTCAGTTGAGTTTAGTCCAAATCAATCCCTGATATTGACCTCTCTAGCTTATATAGCATGGACCTCTTCACTCTTCACTTTTTATACATGTAGCATTACTAAGTTTCAAATCAGACCCTAAGCA
This sequence comes from Xerophyta viscosa, assembly GCA_002076135.1. NCBI lineage: Eukaryota > Viridiplantae > Streptophyta > Magnoliopsida > Pandanales > Velloziaceae > Xerophyta > Xerophyta viscosa. Next base: position 257,776 of record MJHO01000018.1, read on the forward strand.
GGTTTCCATTAGATAAAATGTTGAATCTAGAAAAATGCTAAAAAGTGTCATTTTTCAGTATAGTAGATATTTACATTTTAAGACCGTTAGAAATATGTTTTGTAATTGAATACAGTAGAAAGCAACATTTCTACATTCTAAGATCTGTAGAAAGCTCTAAAGCAGAAGATGGAACATTTTTTTTCCTAAATATTCCATGTTAGTACTTCTCAAATAAAGATATCCACATTTCACAGTGATTTCATAGAGCACTCCCAAACAACCTTTTCCTGCTTCTCCCTAATATAAGATCCACACCTCCAAATAACAACATTCAAAAGTTCAAATAGCAGCGCCACTAATAGTTTTGGTAAAGATGGGACAATTGATTGTTTCCTAAGAAAAACAGCAAACCTTATCTTGTGGAATATCCGTTGGCTACATAATCATACATGATAAGCAACAGTATTAAGCTTCTTTTCTTCACCAAAAAAAAAAAGAAGAAAAAAAAAGAAAAATTACTACCACCACTATAACGATCACCCATGGCAATGTTGTATTACAGCAGGATAGTAAAGCCAAAGATGACAATAACAACAGTTTAATCATCCAGCTACTATCATCATATAAACAACTAATTCTATTCGGTACCACTAACTAATAACTAATCACTTAAATCGTACGAACCGCAAGTCCCAGATTAACAAAGCAGAGCAAAAGAAAACTGTAAACACTTGCAATAAAACAAGTATTCAACATTCTATGAAGTCTTCTTACAGACACTGATTTTAAAGAACACCAAAATAAGGGGTGTAAATGCTATGGCACATGTTTGGGGTCTGTAAAAATCCACAGTTCTCTTCTTCAACTGTGTTTTACCTGTCTTGTAGGTCCAAAAAGTGGCCGAGCACATGCACGGGTTTCCTTTCATAAATATCTAACAAATATTACATTAAACAGGATGAATATAAATATTCTACAATAAAAGTACGCTAATGTTTTTAGCACGATTAATATAACCAAGAGATTGAACACAGATAAGGTAAAGTTCAAGATAAGGCAAACATAGCAATTAGCATATAAACAAGTTCGTCAAATTCCACAGAATACTAACAAAATTAAAAGTACAAATACAACTAAGAAACGATCGACACCATATGAAATATATAATCATTCTGCACTGAAAGTACACCAATGTTCTTGCACTGGCCACTATCAAAGTAACCCTCAAGAGACAGCAAACATGGCGGATAAGTAAATAGGTACATCAAATTTCTACAGAATTATTAAAAACTGAAAGTAAAATTAAGGAGAACTAAATAAACGCCACTGAGATGATGGGTAAGACATATACCGTGCCGCTCCAGGTGGAGGCATCGGTGTGGCAAAGCGCAGTGAAAAGGATTTTGATGCGGACCTCACCGGCCTTCGGCGGAGCCACCTCCACGTCTTCGATCACCAGCGGCTTGTTCGGCTCCCACGCCACCGCCGCTGCTCAGATTTCAATAAAGAAATATAAGAAAATTTAGTGAAAGACGAAATCCAGACAGAGATCCGTTGCAATGGAGAAACAAAAGGATCTGAGATGAAATTTACGTACCTTTGCAAGTGATTACCTGCCCTTGAGTCACCATTGCTAAAGATAGTGAGAGCTTGTAGCACTGATGTAAATGCAGATGATACTGGCGGGGAATGGCGTCGATAGAGTGGACATTTGAGATTGTGCGAGAAGAGCTCGTATTTATAGCCAGCTAGTGTAGCGGAAAGATAAACAAATAAAAGACGTACTTGTTATTTAGTTAAATATAACATTAAAAAAATAACATTAAATGAGCTAAACGCTTTTTTATAAGATAATTGTATTTAAACCCCTATTTTAACAGACACTTTTCGGACTTCTAAAACGTAAAAATAACCACATAGTGGCGCTCGTCGCGACGTTTGCACGAGAATACGTTTCATAAGACTGAAATTCAAACTTTACGATAAGTAGGGCTGAAATACAATTCTCCATTTATTTATTTTTACTGTTATATTTAATTTCTATTTATATTTTAATGTAAATAACTTTATTGATTAATTTGAATAATGTTGATTATTAATTTGTTCAACTTTAAGTAACTCAAATTAAATATAATTTTGAGTTAAATATTATATTATTATGATTAATTGATTGTAATTTTACTTGAACTTATTTTTGAAATTGATGCAATAATAAGAACAAAGTCGGAAGCGATAATTAGATATTTTGGATAAATAAATACTAAAGTAGACTTTTTAATTTTAATTAAGATTATCAGTGGCGATGACAAGGTTACGGCGACAACAAGAATGTTGCTAACGTGTCAAGACGAGGACTATTGGGATTTCCTGCTTACTTTTAAATTATTAATTATATTTAGAAAGAAAAAAATGTTAATTATATTATCGTAAATTTAGTACTTAGTTTTAAATATTAAAAGTTTTTATTAGACAGTTGGAGTTAAATTTAAAACATAATTAATGAAACTTGGTTGGTTATTAAGTAAACCTTTTCAATCATATGACTTATCGGTGAAATATTTACACATGGATAAACGTCTCGAGTTTAAATCTTTCAGTCATCCATTTAGGAGATGCTGAATTATTTTAAATTAGATTATATCGTTCGATATAGGCTATTTTCTGAAGTAATTGGAACTAAATAAAAAAATAAACCCTTTTAATATTTCTCTTTCATCAATTAATAAAATATGCAATAATTAATTAACAAAAATTTGCTAAGGCACACTTTTTTGATTTAGATATATAGTTAAAATCGAATTAAGGGGTAAAAAAACATTTCAACATTTCAGGAAGAATTTGGAATTATTGAACAGTATAATAAATACAGCTAACATTATATTATTATTTCATAAATATAGAAGAATCAATGATTTTCCTCCTACTCCGGTTCGTGGAGAATCAGGAACCGCATGTTGAATGGGATGATGTGGGCCTTTAAAAGGCCGTTAAAAGTGGGCTCGATAATTCAACTGCAACTGTTTCACTTTCTATGTGGAGAATCTCTATCTTGCCACCTATGTATGGTACAAAACTTTTGGATACAGTTGTCGTCTGCGAGTCAACCTCAACTCCGCCCAAACCTACCCCTGTTTCTTCGCGTTGATACTACACTCTGACTTTGACTTTGACTGTGATTGGCAACGTGACAGTCTGCTGACGGGCATGTGACGTACGCCTGCGTAAGATGAATAATTGATCGTCCCAGAAGTTTGGAAATGTAAAGGGGTAATCTGTGAGGGCAGAGTGTGAATTATTTTACAGGAAACTGCATATCCGAGTCACCGAGTGTGTGAGGGCAGAGTGTTTTAAAACTGCATATTTGAAATATAATTTTACAGGAATCTTTTATAATCTTTAAAGATTCTTTTATTATTTTACCAAAACTTTAAAGATTCATTATACAAAAAATTAGTTTTTAATTTTTGTCTTAGACAAGGTTTTAAAAGCCGGACGGCACGCTCGGTGCCGCCCGGCTCGTGCCGGAGCCGCTAGGCTCCGGCACGGGGACGGTGCCAAGCCGACCGGCACCGTCCCCCCTTCTCTCTCTCTCTCTTCTCGAAGTTTTTTTTTTTTTGTTTCCATCTTCCTCCTCGCTTTCGCGAGGAGGAAGACAACTTTTTTTTTTTTAATAAGGCGCGGGCGCGCGACCGGCAGCTGCCGATCGCGCGCCCGCAACCTTCTTTTTTTTTTTTTTGATTTTTAAAAAAACTTAAAAAAACTTAAAAAAACGTTAAATTTTTTTAAAAAATATAATAAAATTTAAAAAAAAATATATTTTATTATCGGCACGACCGGCACGGCACGATCGGCACGGTCGGCACGTCTTGAGTTCGGAATTTGCCGAAACTCGGCACGGCACGAAATTTAAAACCTTGGTCTTAGATATCTATTTAAAAAAAATATTTATAAATAGATATTTTTGAACTTTAAAATCTTAATAGATTTAAAAAATAATTCACTAATCGTTAAAATTTTGAAATTTCAAAATATCTTTTAAAAATAATTTTTTTGTGATACTGTGAGAGTTTTTGTGATGCTGAATAGTCATCCATTCTAATGCAATTGGCATTGGTGACTATACAAACTAGCCATATCAAAGTGAAACAGTTATTTTGCATAATAAAGTGGAATTCACCTTGGTATAGAAAAATTTTACTTTTAACATGTATCGTTCAGTATGACAGAAGCTGAACTCGATGGTAACAACAAAAAAAGAAAAAAAAGAAAAAAGAAAAAAAAAAGTTATATAGGTGGAAATCACCCTGTACGAGTTGCATAACTGCCAAAGCTTGAATCTCAACCGTTCTTACTAGCCACATTAAATCATATGTGAGGAGGACAAATAAATTGCAGTTGATAATATGATATGATTATGATTGCACTGTCGAAGGTTACATGATTTTAATGAAAGAAACTGGTTATTACGGTATTATTACATATCGATTTTCATATTTACATCCACAGTTACAGATCTGGCAATAATGATTTTAAATGATATTTACGTGTACAACCACATAAAAGCAAATGTAATCGGACTATCTAAGATTTTAATGACATCGTCCATCTTATACTCTTTATTGCGAAGAGGAAATCCCGCTCTTCCATGGACGTAGATTTCGACCAAACCTTGTAACTTTTGTATTTTCGATTGCCATTTTTACCCCTCTGATCTTCATTATCGCTCTTCGTGGGATGTCGATGAAGCATTTTTAGTTGGAGGCTATTATCTATTCCAATACCTGAGGTGAGTAACTTTCTCGTAGCATGGGTTTGATGGGAAGTCAAAGAAGATTGCAACACAACATTTGGGGCTGATCAAATTTGCTCCAGTTTATCCCCCATCTCTGAGTCTAGCAATGTGATATGTACCTCATAAAGTATATGTTATAAATTCGAATACTACAGTTGGCCCTCAAATGAAAAATATATAATTCCAATAAATTTTCAACTGGAATTGTCAATGTGGTGATTCGACATAACAACGGTACTTCATGCTTGTCTCGGAACGTATATCGAGTCAGAATTTTACTTCTTCTTCGCAGTCTCGGTCTAATACGGGTTAAGGGATCTTAATTAAAAACTGATGTCTCTAATAACATAGAGGTTGTGATTTGGTTTTCGTTTTTGAGGGATTTTAACATTAAATACCTGTGTTTGAGATCTCTCTGTTTTCTATTCTGTTATGTGCAGTGCTCTGTTCTGTGGTCTATTTTTGTTTGGCTTTTGTCCCGATCCCTTTGCGGATTTTTTGTTTTTCTCATCTCGTATACCAAAGATTTAATAGTTTGTGGAATATAATTAACAAAATTTTTCACTAGTGATTTTACAGGTTATAATATAAATATATCTTCCAACTTGTTAAAATTATCTGTACTTGACTCTAGAAAATTGTTATCTGCGAAAAAAAAAATTCAGTTTCCTCCATCCCCTCTTTAGGTTATTCGTATTCCCTCGCACAATAATTTAAAACAATTTTGGGATGAAACTCGTCCATTGTGATTGGGGACCACATGTGCTATTTACCCCAAACTATTTATACATAGAATTAAGCTGACATACCCAAAAAATATGACAAAGCTTATAATTTGAGCTGAATAGTTTCATTCTTATTGGAAAATAATAATTGTAATGCCCTAATACCCCATAAGAGGATTGTCAAAAAAACTCCATCCCCCGCCCGTGGGTCAGTCGGCCGGGGCGCTCGCCCCAGGAAGCGAGCGCCCGGGTTCGAACCCCACGAGTGCCTGTAATGGGAATGTGTCCGTTGTCGCGAGTTTATAGCGGCTGCGGAAAAGCTAGTGGTTGGATAACTCCCAGTACTTCATGTCTGGTCCGGTGTCGGACGTCAGGTCGGAGTTTTACTCTCCTGCGCGCGTCTGGTCAAAATGGTTCTATAGGTGTGCGTAGAAAACTATAGTTCGCGAGTTAGCGGAGACTCAGAAAGGAATTTCGTCTCGTTATCTCAAAAAAAAAAAAACTCCTGGTCGGGCAAACCATAAAGAATCAACCTCTCATTACATTTCAGCGCTGCTACTTCAGCAAAAGCACAAAATGAAACAACCTTTGAAAATAAGGAAGAATTGATTTATAATAAATTTAAAAACTAGAGCTAATATACAGTTATTCCTATCCCATAAGAAATATATATACTCTAAGGTGCCTCCATACACAATAATTATAGCATATTAATTCTAGTATTCCATCCAGTACAATTGGCAGGTCCTGAATTCTGAATTTACTAAAATTCGGCTTTGACAAGGAAAACTTTGGTATATATACACTTTTACATTCAAGGAAAGAAAAAGTTAGGAGAAACAGAAAAGCCTAACTGTACAAAAGACTAAAACTCATATGTATCACCCCCAAACCCTTTGGCTTTGATTCTAGGTAGTGTGTATGAATTTCAAAAAGCACCTGAAACGATTCTAATCACCAGCTGTGAATTGATATTATGAATTAAATTTAACAGACAATTTTTCTTTAAAGAAGGCAAAAAATAACAAATAATGCATTAAAAATTCCTATTTTTAAAACTCATACAAATCAATATCTGCCCTTTTATCTTTTTTTTTTTAACAAAATTCTTGAATAGAAATTTAAAAATATTTCAGACGGTTAGTTTAGTATTCTAGACGGCTAGCGTAGTATTACCAATACTTAGATCATAGTGTTCAAACTGAAATAATTTAGATGAACTATCTCAATATTTCAGTGAGCTAAAGCAGTGTTCGGGACGAGATAAAAAAGTATTTCAAACAAGCAAATTTCTGAAAAAATAACTTAATTTTTTCATTTCAAAGTTGATTTGTTCATATATTGCAAAAACAAAACCCAAAGAATAAGCTACCTTGTACTCTTCCTCTGCTTAGCCTTGTGATCAAGTACTCCACTGCCGGCTCCAACAAATCTCGTTTCTCGTTGCCATTGCTTTTCTTCCCCATTCACTATATGCTGCACAGTCCGCTCCAATCTTTTGTCACAATCACCAACACACAGTGCTGACACAACGAGCACCCAGGTCTCGACATGCGGCACCACCTGCTGCCTCAGCATTTGCTCGAAGATAACGAACGCATCGTCAAACTTGCCAAGATTGTAGAATCCCTTCACCATTTCATGGAACAACGACAAGTGAGGGGCGAGACCCCTCCTCTCCATCTCCTGCAAATAACTCCTTGCTTGCTCGAGAAACCCGCATCCGGTAAGCCCATTCACAAGCACCGAGTAAGACACGAGATTGGGCAAGCATCCGCTATCCCGCATATCATCAAACACCTTGCAAGCGTCCACCGGACGGCTCTCCCGACAGAACCCGGCGATGACGGTATTATAATGGACTATATCTGGACTGCACCCGCGGGTTCTCATCTTGCAGAGAAGTTTGTACGCCTCGCGGAGCTGCTTCTTCCTGCAGAGGCTGTTTAAGAGAGTCGTGCATGCGAGTGCATCCGGAGGGCGGCCTTTGTGCAGCATGTCTTCTAGAATCCCTGTAGCTGTGCTGACCTGGCTACGGCGGCAGAGCCCCTGAATGATAACGCGGTACGCCTCGGGATCAGGATTGATATCGTTGTTGATCATGCGGTTGAAGAGGGAGCAAGCGAGAGCGAGACGGCCGGAGAGAGCGCAGCCGCGGATTAGAATTGTGTAGGAGTGGGAGTCAGTGGGGAGAGAAGGGTTGGAGAGCACGGAGATGGCGGTGGGGAGAGAGGAAGGGTGGGCAACGAGGGCGGAGATGATGCGGTTGACGTGGCGGGGGCGGAGGAGAGAGAGGGCGGCGGGGGAGCGGAGGAGGAGGCGAAGGACGACGAGAAGGGAGGGAGGATGGTGTTTGAGGGCGGAGAATAGAGCGGAGAAGAGGCCGGGGGAAGGGGAGGGGAGGCGGCGGAGGAGGGAGAGTGCAGCGGGGGAGAGACGGCGGTGGCGTCGGGCGAGGCGGACGATGAGGGCGTGGAGGGGGGTGTAGGAGGAGGGAGAGGAGGGGCTGAGGATGTCGGGCCGGAGGGAGGCGGCGAGGTCGTAGATCTCCTTGGCGAGGAGTGGGTCCCGCTGGGATGAGATCAACTTTCGGAGGCGCGCCGGAGAAGTGAGCGACGGTGGCCGTTGTTTTGGCGGAGGAGATGAAGAGAAGCGGCGGAGGACGTGAAGATGGGAAGAAGAACGATGGCGGAGAGCATGCATCCCAGTATCTTGACTTTGGTGCTCCAGCGGACGAGCAAACTCAGGTGCTCAAAAATATATTATATAGAAAACATACTTGGGTGTCCAAATGCTCACCAAATTCACTAGAGATGTAAAAAAAGCCCGATGCCCGCGGCCCGTATTGCAGTCCGGCTCGTCGGGTCGCGGGCTGGCCCGCCCCGCAACGTCGGTCGTGCCGGCCGGCCCGTATTGCCGGCCGTGCGAGCCGGGCTGAAAAACCAGCCGCTCGCGCGGCGGGGCAGGCCGGCCCGCGCGTAGCCCGCCCCGCGGCCTCCAACAGCTTTTTTTTTTTTTTTTTTGGGGACGCGCTCGCTGACGCGAGCGCTCGCGTCAGCCGTTGCCAACAGTTTTTTTTTTTTTTTGGGACGCGAGCGCTCGCGTCAGCTGCTGCAATAGCCGTTGCAGCAGCGGCAGCCGTTGCCAACGGCTATTATTATTTTTTTTTTCTCTCTTAATTCTCTCTATAAATACTATAACTTCTTCACACATTTCACTACACCTCTAAATCTCATTCTCTCTCAATTCTCAAAGCTAAAAACACCTTCAAGCTCTCTAATTTATTATTATTTATTTTTCGGTATATTTTTCTTTTAATCCAATATTATTAGTATTGATAATGGATCCATACAATATAGATACACAATATAATTTTGATCCGGAAAATCAATACGGTCCATATCCTCATATAGATACTAGTGTTGCTACCGCTATCCCTAGTGCTACCCCTACAGCAGAAACGGAAGGCCAAGTAAATCCGTCGGTGGGCGCTGCTTCTGTAAGCGCAGCATCTAATGTTCCCGTTGTCGCACCAACAAGTCAAGAAAAAGGTAAGAAGGTAAGTGATGTATGGCAATGCTTTACTAAGGAACAAAAGCCCGACGGCACGTGGAAAGCAATTTGTAAGGTATGTCGAAACGAATACGCTTATGGTAAGCATAGTAGTACATCTCATTTAAAAAGACATATGCAATCACACCAAAAAGCTGACGACCGCCGCCAATCACAATTACTAGCCACCGGCGGTGGCTTTAGCAACTATATTTTTCGCAAGAACAATCTAGATTAGCATTAGCTAGATTAGTTATAGATGCCGAATTACCTTTTAGTATTAGTGAACATAAAGAATTTCACAAATTTATGGAAGTAGTACAACCTCATTTTAAACCAATATCTAGAATCACATGTAGAAATGACTGTTACGGCCTTTATATGTCAATGAAAGAATGTTTAGTCAAGGAAATGTCTTCCTTTAATTGGAAAATATCCCTTACATCTGATATTTGGACAGCTTGTACCAGGAGTAGTTATCTTTGTTGTACAGCACATTTTATTGATAATAATTGGGTTATGCAAAAACGCATAATCAAGTTTGTGCAAATTGAATATCCACATAATGCTAGTAATATTTTTGCAGTAATACGTCATTCTGTTAATGATTATAATATTAGTGACAAAATTATGTCTATTTCTTTTGATAATGCAAGTAATAATGTCGGTGCTGCTGATCTTCTTAAGAATGACTTAAATCCTATTTTAGATGGAGCTTTTTTTCATATTAAATGTGTATGTCATATAATGAATTTATGTGTGCAAGATGGACTTCATCAGATTGCTCCTCATATAGAAAAAATAAGAGTTGCTATTTTATATATTAATTCTTCTGGCTATCGTTTACAAGAATTTAAAGAAATGTGTAGATCATTTGGTAAAACACCAAGAAGAATGTTACAAGATGTAGAACATAGATGGAATTCTACATATGACATGCTGAAAGTATGTATAGATTATAAAGTTGTTATTACAAATTTTTACAATAATAAACAATCAATCCAACTTTTAGAAAGTGATTGGAATATTGCGATTTTGATGAGAGATTTCTTAAATGTATTTTCGCATTCGACAAAAGCTTTATCTGCCAGCTACACTCCGACTACTTGTAGAGTCTTACCTTGTTTAGTACGAATAAGTACTACTTTAAGAAACTATAGAGCTAATTTTCCTGAAATTGTTACACCTATGGACGAAAAATTAAAAAAATATTTTTTCGATATTCCTCCGATTTATTGTTTAGGGATGGCAATGGATCCTAGGTTTAAGTTAGACGGTGTTTCTCATTTTTTAGGTCTTTATTATCAGAATATGGATATAAATATAAGTTTATCTAGAAAAACTAAAAATATAGAGAAAATATTGGAAAATTTGTATATGTTGTATGCCCCTTTTTTTGCTAATACAGGAAGATCCCATGATGGTGAAGGAACAAGTGCTGCTGCAGAAGGAGATTTCAATGATGATTTCGCGATGTATCAGAGTACTTTTACGGCGGAGCAACAAAGCTCAACAGGATCATCCTCTAGCTTAGCTCTTCGTAATTATTTAGAAACTAACTGGATTGCTTTTATGACTGCAGAAGAACGAAACAACTGGGATATTTTAGATTGGTGGAGGAGATTTACCCACCAACCAATACTTCAAGCTGTCGCACGGGATATACTCACACCACCGGCTTCTACTGTGGCATCAGAGTCTTGTTTCAGTGCAAGTGCTCGTGTACTGAGTGACAGAAGGCACCGCTTAAGTGCAACAACCTTAGAAATGTGCGTATGTATGAAAGATTGGATCGATGCAGGCGAACAAATCAAGGAGAAGATGTGGAAGATTTGATCGAAGATGACAAAGACTAAACTTTTTTTTTTTTTGTATTTAATTTGTATGTTAATTACGTAATATTTGATTTTGTATTTGAAACAACGAAACACTTCGATTAATATAAATTTTAAATTTTCCAATTTTTCTTCAATTTTTTTTTTTTGCGGGCTGGCTCGGCTCGGCTCGGCCCGCCGGCTGCCGGCCGAGCCGAGCCTGATGAGCCCCGGGTGCGGGCCGAGCCGGCCCGCCCCGCTCTAAGCACCGTGCGGGCCGGCCCGGGCCCGCACGGTTTTCATCTCTAAAATTCACAGCTAATAGACTAAAAAAATATTACTTATTATGAATTCCTAAGGAGTTTTATCTTAGTGTTGGAATATTTTAATATTTATTTTAATAGTTGGTGATGAAAGCTAGCATTACTCATGTATATAAGTTAAAATTTCTACTAATTTCAGCTTCGGAATCTGAGTGATCATCTCAGTGATCCTAATATGATTAGAACTATACTTAATTTTCTATTTTTTAAGAAATTTGGGGCCCTAATTCCAGCTTCACAATCTGAGTGAGACGTGTGAAACCATATCGGGAATTACCTCTGGTCTTGTGAAATTGCAGAATCTGCAGGTGACAAAGCTCAAACTCATCTTGCAACGAACAGGTAAACCCTTTATGATTATCACCGTCTGGACCGGAGATATTTTAGCACCGGAGTATTATTACCCTTCTTACCCTTCCTAAGGCTGGATGAATGCAACCCCAACTGCTCGATTAAAGGAAAAAGAGTTTCGCATAAAAAAAATCACAAATATTAGAAACATACGAAATTGAGCCCATACGCTCGTGCGTATGAACGCGCACAAGCGTATGTGTTTAAAAAAAGAATTGTGATTATTTTTTTAAAAACTTTCAACATAAAAATTATAGATTTTAAATCTATAACTTTTATATTAATTTTTTTTTTTTAATAAAAATTTCGAGACTTCAAAATTTTACAAATTTAAAGCAGATTTTAAAACGAGTTAAAATCCATCTAAAAATCTATTAAACTTTGGGAGCCCAAAACACCTAATTAGAAATTTAAAAAAAAAAAAAAAAAAAAATTTGTTAACATAACAATTGTAAATCTCATCAAAAAATAATCACAAATTTTTTTCCCCTACCCTAGTGTGTGTGGGATTCATACGCTCTTGCGTATGATATCCTATATACACCAGCGTACGGGATCAGCACTCAGGAACATAGAGTTCCAAGAAAAATACTGCTACAGTACATGTAAGTAGGGTTCTGTGTGTAATTTCATGCACAGCTTCGAAGTAAATGAACATGATCATTCCAACAATATAAGTAACTACACGATCAATTCCATTTCACCGTAAATAAAAAAACAGAGAAGCTAATACAGTTCTAATGTTATAAGCGGAATATCAGCATTACATAGAGACCCGATTTCAACCATCAGAAAAAAATCCAATTGCCTACATGTGTAAGGTTTCCAACCAGTTCTTCAGTTCTCATTTGTTCATCCCTGATCTCTGTGTCTCAGTTCTTTCTCACTTCCTCCTTTTATCCTAACTTTTTTTTCACCCTTTATATTGCCGTTAATCAAAACCAACTCTTCGGTTAACTTTCAGTGTTGTCAAAGGCGCACCGAGGCGCAATGATGATTTCGGAGCCTAGACGCAAGGCGCGATCAACGTGCGACCTTATAAAAGTGAGGCGTAGGTTTTTTTGGATAAAATATATACTTAAACAAACATAAATATGAACCACACTTAACATAAAATTACCTAATTTAGAATTAAAATTTATACATAGCAACTACCAAGAATAACTAAACTAGATTAAGTTGAGAAATAAATAATTTTAGGTACTATTTACAGTATTACAATACTATTTTTAAACTACATTATGGTATTAGATCTATAGCTATATATCCATAATAAGCATTCACTTCTCTTGCATTTTCGACCTGCAAACGTTAATGGTTGAATTGTTCAAGAAATAAAGCTATAAAAAAACTTTAAAGGAGCAATTTAAAGCTGGACTTAGCCCCTTAAGGGGCAGTTTAAAGTTGTCCCTACGGTTGTCCTAGGGGTAGCTTTACAACGGCCTCTTATTAAAAAAACCATCTCTTCCTCAACGTCCCTTATTAAAAAAAACATCTCTTCCTCGAGGAAGAGATGGTTTTTCTTCTTCCTTCCTCAGCGCAAGGAAGGAAGAACAAAGAAAAAAAAAAGGCCGGGAAGAGAGGGAGGGGAGTGCTACTGCGAGTGGCGATCTCCGTGGCGGTAGCGGCTCTTATCTTCTTCTTCTTCCTTTTCTTCTTCTTCTTCTCTCTCTCCCTCTCTTGTTTTTTTAAATATGAAGTGCAAGAGGCGCGCCCAGGCAGCACCTCTTGCACGCGCGCCCGCCTCAAATCGAGGCGGGCGCAAATGCCTCCGGCTTGCCTAGGCGCAGAAATGCTAACTCACAATGACAAAAATTTATCACGAGTAAAATCAAATATTATTACTGAAGAATGCTAGGAACGACACCCGCTTTGGCATTCTCGAGTAAGAGATCTGTTTAGATATAAATGTAAGATATCTCTTCTGTCTACAATTTGTACCTAGCTAGGTAACACTGAACACCACAGCTTCTGAGCTTACCATGTAATGCAATTCTAGAGAACTCGAGGAGACATGATTATAGATGTAATTACGCTAGGACAGGAAACTTCAGATATCAAATGAAAAATGCTGCACTCCGTGTCTATAAGATATGTATAAGAAGATTAGCATTGATACCTATCTAATGCAACAAAGCTGAGAAACCACTTCAACTTCGGCAGTATATAATTATATGTGATTCAGAAAATTACCTTGATGGCCCACACGGTGGTGGCTCTATTAACCTTTGGTAAAGCAACTTATTTTTCGACAGATTTCTCATGTTAGGTTGTGTCATGTAACAAAATGATCGATTATGTGTTGTATAACATCAGCACCTTCTTGCATAAATGGAAACTTGACCTGCAAAAGAGACTCATTTCTCAATTTAAAAAAAATTAAAAAAAGTGGCGGCTCAAGGTTTTGAAGTTGAACTAGCAACGAAAGTTGGTATACGCCATAAGAAAAAGAAGAGAGACCTGTATAACATAATGAGCAGCAAAGCAAAGTTTGCTGGTGTGATAGCTAACATCAACCCTCTCCCATGACACACGGGTGAGACCTGTCACCATGATTTCTGCAATCCACAAGGTCAACCATGTTTCAAGTTAATAACTAATGAATCTTACAAGCGGCGTCAATGAAACTGGAATATCTGGACAATTGTCCAATGAGGTTACTGTTGGACCATTCTGTGAACAAATTTGACATGTAAGAGGAAAGAATTTCAATAGTCTATCATCTAATGACTGCAAATGTAAAAACGAACTCGTGTATGATTTCATACTTAAATTTCAGCATCTCGACTGTAAGTAAGAGTATCCATATATATAGAATTGGAGTTTAGCATTGATGTTGGGTCAGGCACAAATGGCTGTGGAGTCTTTTCTTATAGCAGAATAAGATATAGAAATGCATTACGAAACAAAAACACTCCCACTAACTCATAAAGAGCCTTTCGATAGCACCCATTAGGAACAAGCTTCCCCTTACTATAGAGGCTTGTAATAGTTAGGAATACTACTCAAATATTAATGATTTATTCGGATAAAGTTAAATAGTTTCATCTTAATGTTTTGCAATAGCAGTAACTAGTTATGAATATGTTTCTTTATTTCATAAAAAAAATATTTACAAAATTTTGTATGTTTGAAGACATTCTCGGATCTGTGAATGATCAACAGCAAGTACTGTAGAAAGAAGACCAACGGCTTATATCAGACCAGTAGACGGCCAAAAGCTGAACGCCTGAGCAACGTCTAGGTACATGCGAGTAAACGAAAAACTTTCAAAAAGACCCCTCTTAACATGTTATAGGATTATCATTCGCAAAGGAAGCAAGCAGCCTTTAAAGAAACTACTGTTAGTGGTACAAGAATATACCTTCCAGTTCATCATCACAGCCACTGCTAATAGATGTAATATGCTGGCAATTCCTAGCTGTGTCTGTATTTATCTGTTCCTCGTACACTATATGTGGATATTTCTCGTTAAGAGTGCCCTTCCACTAAACAATAAAGGGATATGGGGGAAAAGAATCTTTAGCAAGATATATCTTGTGAATCATAAGATAATATACATTGTCCCCACTTGTAAAGTAACAGAATAACAGAAACAGAAAAAAAATACCTTAGGCAACTCTGAATTGCGCCTTATGGATGACGTCCTCCAGCCGACAAGATCTAATCAGGGTTAAGACCAAATGGTAGTTGGTACAACCTAAAAAGATATATAAATAGTAGCAGAGCAGTTGTAAATGCTATAAACTAGATTAGCAATGTTACCCGACTTCTTATGTAGCGCAAGAAGCTTGGTCCTAGCATTGTGTGAGACAGAATTCTTCAAGATAAATATTATTTGATTGAATACTAGAAAGAGTTGTCCATTGCCAATGCTAGTACAGATAGGGATAGATATTCTTGTACAGAAAATAGGATAAAAAACTAAGAGTGCATTCGGATGAGCTTCTTAAACAGCTTATAAGTTATTTTCAGCTTATAAGCTATTCTGAGGATTTTTTATGTGTTTGGATGTAAATATGAAACGATCTTTTTGGCCACCAAGAAGCTGTTTAACAGCTCCTTAAAAAAGCACAGAATTGGAGCGCCTCAGAAAAAACTGTTAAAACAGTTTTCAAGGATGCTCTTTATATTGCACATCTAAAGTAAGGAGTAAGTTATTAAATACGTTTTACCATTTTATTCTATTTTTTTTTTTAATATGATAGCCGTATGCATAATCTAATTTTTAATTCTCTTGCCTATTTATATTTCCTCCTCCTTCGCCACGCCGCACTGTCAGCCAACCTACTGCACCTCAAATACACAATGCATCCAAGCCCATATTTTTCAAATAATATGTCCATTCCAGCATGCTATATAGAAGATCCAATTTATATCCAAACTCTCAACAGAAATCTAAAAACAGTTTAACAGAACTTCTGATAATTAAATCCAAACACTTCAAATTTTTCAAAAAGAGATGTTAACATAAGATCTTTATATTATCAGATAAGATCTTTTCCACAGGCTCAGACAAATGGATTCTAAATTTAAGAAGTACAATATCTAAAATATTATCGCAACCTCAATTGATTGTCCTTGATTACTATGACCTTCCACATCATTTTCATTTGTTAACCAAATATATAACCAGAAAAGACAATCAAAACAAGGATACGATCATAGCCAACATTTGCATATGCCACTCTACGTTTAAAAGCCATCAATGCTGACCTACAACAATGAGAGCAAACAAAAGTTGATTTAGTGTGAGAGTATTGACAGAATCATCACAGAAGCTTCAAATAATTCCATCAAAATATGACCTAGTATTATTCTCCAAAAAAAAAAGGAAAAGAAAAAGAAAAAGAAAAAGAAAAAGAAAAAAAAGGAGCATATTAACTATTATGCAATTACATGAAGCGAAGTTCCCCATAGTCATCCACCATACGCTGCAAAAGTGGAGGCTTGCCTTCATCATTGTCAGTAAGGAAAAGATGCTTGCCAGTTCTGCCAAATATCCAATGCACAAAACGAGATGCAACTTTTTCAAAGGCGGTAACACCGAAAAGAAACGGAACCTGTACACCACGAAAGCAGATCATGTTGTTAACTACATGAACTGATTAGAGATGGTATGAAACAATACTACAAATGACCATTTCCCTGTCTAGGTGAAGGGCTTTTAGAACATAGTAGACTTTAAATGGCCATGCAAATAACAATTTACTCACAAGTTAACGTTGATGTAAACCATGTCATGGCAAGTTCATGTTGATGCACCAATCTACTCACGTGCATTAATGAGCGAACAATTTCCAAGCACAATTACTCAAAAAGAGATGAATTACCTGTCTATTTCCCCGGGATCCGAGATGTGGTGTAGCTATAGTAATAAAATTCACAGCCTCCAAGCCACAAATGCTTCCTATGCTCTCAAGATGCGAGAGACTACTCAAAAGTTGCTCCTCTGATTTTTCTCCGTGACTAAGAGGCCTAAATAGCCGCCCAATGGCATATCTAGCAACCAATCCTCCCAATGAGTGTGCTACAAACGAAATTTTCCTGAGCTCTGGTCTTTCACTAACAACTTCAACCACCTAATTTAATTGGTTATTTCAAAAAACTGATGCCAACACCTAATACATCAAAGTGGGAAAAACTGCTTCTTAAGAAAACAAAGTAGCACAAGTACTAACACTTTAACGAGATAATTGTAGCAGAAATATAAGACTTAGCATTATAGAGCATCAAATTGGAAAAACGAAAACTCGTAACCTCAGTTGCTAGTCGCTCTCCCATAACATCAATGCCATCTAAAGTTAGCTTGTGGATATTACTTTCACTACCTACAAAACGTGTAGACAAGTTAAGTTCACTTGACATTCATATGACCGCATTATTAAAATCATCAAGAGTTTATGTAGTAAGCAACTAAGCATCATTAGATACAAGATCTGGAACGAGATTCAACTTGGTCAACTGAGAGACATAAAGTTTTAGGATATAGCCTCTTAAAGCTATTGTCATCTAAGAAAGTAAACATTCGGAAATCAATCTGCAAGAAGGAAAATTTTGTATTCACGCTAATTCTTCTATTAAGCACGTAGCTTTTAGTTTTCTCATAAAATAAAAGCGAATTAGTATTAAGAAGATTACAAGGAGCCATAACAAATGTGCTATCTTGAAAATCAAAGCCAAAGATACCATTTACTTTGACAACCATAAAGCTAAGGAAATGCTGAGAGACAGGTCAAATCTAGAATATGACAATGACGAACTTACAATGGACTATGACTTTATCAGTGAGTGACCTAACAAACTGACCAGCAGCAAATTTCCAATCATCAATGCTGCAAAAATAATTGGTCATGGTAAGAATAACTGTATCAACTATAGAGGTTAGAAGTGACAACAATTAGAATGAAAGTAAGATGAATGTGGAAACATATGTATGTATTTCGCTGTTCCTTTCACAAGTAATAGATGATTGGAAGCTGCCCCAGGTGGCTAGGACAATTGATAAGCTATTCAGTTTTCCTTCTACGCATATATTGATAATAAACTACATATCTGAAGAATACTCTTTTAACTTTTCCTTATAGAATATAATGTGGAACCAGATATTTCATAGTGGTTGAAAACTAGCAATTGCTAGTTATATCATATTGTTGTGGTTGTATGGCACGTCACCTACTATCCTGCTTGCTTCTATAGCAACTTCAAAGTGTATCAGTGCAAGTAAAACTGTCTTTGATGACTAACGATCAAGAATTAGTGGACTACCATAAACATGCTCTATGTTTCAAAGACCAGGTGGATTTTGTTAACCAAATTCACGATAAAGGAGGGCATGATGTAAGCTCGAATCAAGCGACTCAAAATGATGGCGTGTTACAACTATTGAGGAGGAAATGGAAATGCTTGTACCATTTTGAGCATTCACTTCTTTTAAGTAATCAACTTTGCCTTTTGGCAATGCTGAACATTTTAACATTTATAACCAGTACTTTCGAATATTGAACTCGTTACTTGTTATTGACCTCCGAACATTTTGTCCTTTAGAAGGTGAATATTTTTAATTTGTTTAAATGCTTTGGTTAATGAGCATACTTTCAAATTTCTCTAATATTTTCTTTCATCTTTGTTTCAAGTTCTATAATAAGCTCTTAGTTTCAATCTGTTAGAGTGAACTAATAATTAAACATGTTAATAACTTAATCAAAAATTTAAAAGTTCAAATGTAATAAAATTCTAAAAGTTGGAGTTCATCATTCAGAACAAACTTAAAAGTTAACATCAAAGTTAGAGATGTTATGGAACCTGTCGAGCCACCGCAAGCATGTCTTTATGTTATGGAACCTCCTAAAGATACGCCCAATCAGCACATTAACATTTTGTGCAGTGGCACATGCCATGTTGTGCTTGGCCATGCCTTTTTGTGGGTGGCACTGCTGTCATAATTGATTACAGTGTCGCAATTGCACGAAATATAAACATAACGGAGTCATATTGAAAATCCTAGATATGACACTTTCATTGAATTATTTTCAACAAAAACTTTGGACCCTTATAAGCTTTGAATGGCTCTTATGTTCTTCTAAATTCTCAGTTTGTAGTAAGCAAAAGCAATATTAATCAATTATTTGCTTAAAGATTCAGCAGTACTTTTCCCAGGCTCTTGTTATTATTCCACCAGAATAATTGACCAACTACAACATCACCATTCATGAGATGTCCGATCTCAAGAACTACAATAGAATTTTCTAAACGCAACAACATATGCGGCAGAAGTATATTAGCAAATATAACAACTCGTTCGCATCTTTCGTTTTTTAATTTCTTGTTTTCATATTCAAATTTTGGATGCAGAACCTGTAATCTTGGAAACGGGCACCTCAACGAGGATAAATTTAATCCAAAAAACTTGGAATTGCAAACCTGCCCATGATACCGTGGACCATGACGACGAGATGATCTGGAGGGGCTTTGTCGAAGCGATCGAGGGCGTTGCTAAAGACATCTGTCCCTCCACTGGCGGAGTCCTCCATCCGAACACCGATCTCGCCGTCCCCCATTGATGCGTCCAGAAAAAGGAAGAAAATGCGGTGCCAATTTCGATTTTGATCCGGAAAAAGGAACGAAAATGAGAGATCTCGATTCTGAAAATAGTAATGAAATCCTGGAAAATGGAAATGAATGGTAATTGGAGTTGGAAGATTGGTCGAAATTAAACGTGTTTCGTCGTCCTTCGCGTCTGAGAGTGGACAATTGGACTTCCTGTTGCATCTGGGGCGCTGGGGCGGGTTACCGATTCCAGCAAATCAGGAGTCAAAGGTATCATTGTAAAAATACGGATGACAAAATTTTATATAAATTTTCTTTCGTGTATTTAATTTATTTTTAAATATTTTTAATAAAAATTTTAAATTATAAAATTATAAATTTAACATTATAATCTAACACTTTGATTATTTCTAGCATATTAAATGATATTTTTCGAAAAATTTTAACTATATAATTATAAATTATAGCAAAATTTATAACTTTATAATTTAATTTTTTTAATAAAATACTTAAAAATAGATCAAATTAGTTAACGTAAGATTTATATAATTTTTTGAGATTTGTGCGACATGCAACCTACGGCTAGGTAGGGGCGTGGCCCCTACATCCTCATTTGAGCAAATTAGGGGAGTCACACCCGTTGCATGTAGGGGTCAAAGAGTTGCTCAACAGAGAGTTGGTCTGAACTCGTTCAAGTATCACGTTATTTGACTCATTAGGCTAGCGAGTCTAAATAAATCTTTCTATTTTATTCAAATATATTTAACACTAAGATTGCTTTAGCAAGTTCAAGCTCAACTTAATTGGTTCAATCGAGTTAAGTTTGGTTCAGTTTCAGCTCGGGTTCAGCTAAGTTGATACAGTCGAGACAAACTTGAGTAAAGCTTGGGTGTAAGAGTTTATAAAATTGAGCATAGTTTGAGCTCCTCTACTGAAGTTCGTTGAGTTCGAGCTAAAATAATCAAATCAAGTTTGAGTTAAGTGGTGTTCGGCTCAAGCTCAGCTTATTTTCACCCCTACTTACTTGCCCGTATGTACACCAACCCTCCATCCTAGCAATCCAACATTAGATCAGTACAGTGATATATAAGCTTTGTCCATAAACGGCCATAGTAAATAAATTCACGGATGATATCATTCTATATTCACCGACCGAGGAGTTCTTATCTTTCGATTTAAAAAGAGCTAAAGACTCGTATTACTCTGTGTAAGGTAAAATAATATCATCCAAAAGGAAACGAAAAATTAAATAAATTACTACGAGCCACACTATTTTTAGATTATAGTGGAAAAAGTATATCCATAATTTGCTCAGTTTTACGTTAACGTCGTAACATATGAACTTACATATAGCACCGATCTATATTTTGCCAATCATAAATTACCCTTGCAATCATGTACTTTGCTACTTTTTTAAGCAAAAGAATTGTATTTGAATTTCTTTATGATAATGTTATAGTGGTGATACAAAACAATCCAATTAGTTTGGTTACAGAAATAAAGAAACACAGAAAAATGAAATTAAGAATTTATGGTGACTTGGAGGAAAGAATACACAGTGATGGATATGAACAATGTACAGAACGTGAAAAATAATTAAGAATTCCAATTGAAAGTTGGAGTTTGTTTAAGTTAATATTATTTTCTTTTTATAAACTTAGAGGTTCATAGCAATTTTGCTAAATTAAAACCACCTAATTGTTTACATTATTTTTTGAAAGAAAGAGGGAAAATCATGCAGTTGCTTTGACATTTTCAGTAGATTGAAATCAACATACATGCTTTATTTTATCCGGAGAATTGTATACGCTTGGACCGGAAGAACTTGCTGAACTGAAAAAGTAAGATCTCACTATCTCTCTTTGCTTCATCTTAAAAAAATGGTAAATTTAATTAGCCATTTACTCTGCTGAAATTTGAGGAATTTGTAGAATTGAAAAGTTAGAACTTACTTTCTGTCTTTATTTTCAGAAGCGGATGAACTTATTCTCGCGATTTATTTGACCTGGAATTGAGAAGTGATAAGTGAGCAACTTATCTTGGTTATATATTGCATCAAAGTTGAGAACTCAATTCTATCAGTCCTTCTAGTTCTCAGTTTTTGTTCAAAACTAATATTTTAGATTACTATTATTTTTTCTCACTGAGCTTTCAAAACATAACAAGGATCAGAAAACCAGAAAAAGCATGGAAGAGGGAACAAGTGGAAATTTTATGGAATAACGTCAAACAAAATTCTACCTTACGAAACTCATATAAATTTTTCAACTTTCTCAAACTCATGGCGGGATATATCAGCTTATATAATATACGGTGATATGGTGTTGGATCGAAGAATTATAAAATTATCAGCTTATATGATAAGGTGCCGGACGAGCAAATGAGGCATGCGATTGAGCAAATAAGATGCTGAATTTTAGAGCGTAGATCTGTTTAACTTTTGCGAAGTAGGAATATTTTTTTGACAAATCTGAAATTTTATTTAATATATTAGTATCTTGAAGCTGCTACTCATAAAATGAGCTCTATAACAAGCAAAAACACCAAGCTGTAGCAGCAGCTACTACATGTTTATCTAGGCTGCTGTCACTGCAATTTTCATCCCTGCTTGGCAGTGGCCAGCTATGCTGCAGAGGAAGTAGTTAGTCCCCTTTCCAAGAGTGATACGGTCATTTCCGGACCTGAAAACCCTAGACCCCCGGGGTGTTGTGCACCCGTTGTATCCCGCGGAATTCACCGCGACCACATTGTGAGCTGATGGACTATACTTGAACACTGCACAGACAAACGAACATTAATATGATGAGCGTTATATATATTTTTTGAGAAACAGACACTCCCCTTATCCTAGTTTAGGCTTTATCGGGGAGGAGACTACCATATGCCTATCAACCACGAAAAGTTCATTCGTAAGGAAAGCATGTGTGCGCTATCGTCAATGATCGAACAAATGTCTCTCAATTTACGGTGCGGAGATTCGAAGCTGGATGGAGAGGATTTCTAAACCCCTGCCCATCCACTACAATATCCCGCCTCCCCTTTTGATGAATGTTACGTATCAACTATATATTTTTAAGTTAGCAGCTAGTCTAAAACTAACCAAGAACATCGCCGGCACGGAATTGCTTCCCTTTAGGCCAATTAACCATGTTGAAAGTCCATCCTGCATTTTCACCGACAGTGTAGGTTGCTGACTCAGCCACCTCCGAGCTTATCAAAAGACAGAGCATCCCCAACGCGAGAGTCACGGCCTTAGTTGCACTGCCACTTCCCTGACCACCAGCCATGATCAAAGAGCTGTATAACTCTTCAAGGTGGTGCCATGGTTTCCATAGAATTGAAGCTCTTTATAGGCACAAAAAGATAAGAAGAGTTGAAGAAGAATAGGCTCCTCAGATGAGTGAGAAAGTCCAGGGAGTCATAATTAAAATTGGCCAACCACCCACAAGCACATTACTTTGGACCCATATTGAAATATCTGTAAGTTTATTTTGCATGATCAAGCCACTTTTTTTGTTTATACCAAGTAGAGCCGTTAAATAATAGAGCACCTTGGATTCGGTCCAAGTCCTACGACCTCCAATATTGAATAGAAAATATTGGAGATTTTCTTTTGTTATTGTATAACAATGCATATTGTTATGCCGAAATGTGCATGAAGTACGCATAATGCATACATTGTTATGTAGTATATTATGTTGTTTTTTCGAAGACCTTTGTTCTGTAACTTTAGCAAGAATAGAATAAAGTTATAGTGGCTACACATATTCATACTTTACGTACCCCCCCCCCCCCCCCCCCCTCCGCGTTTAAGTTACCATTTTCAAATGCAATTTCAAATTTAAGGAGCCTATTGTGCAAAGACAAAACTCAATAAAATAAGCAATGGAAACACTTGGTGTGGTCGTGGGGCAGAAAAAAGTGGGTGGGAAAATGAGACCAAGTTCCGCTCACTTTCAATGTGGAGTAGGTGTTCTGCCTTTAATTAATTAATTATTAGTGACTGCTTTCTCTCCTTATCAGTTATCCCAAATAATTTATTTTTTATTAATTACTAAATTAAGTTAAAATACACACACATATATAAATATTATTTAAAAAATCAGAATATAAAAAATAATTTTTTTTGCTTAACAGCTTATTTTTTGATTTTTTTTTTAAAAAAATCTAAATAAATATTTTAAAGCTATAACATTTTTACTATTTGAAATTTTTTACACAGTTATATAGCGCAAAAAAGCCCTTTTTTGGTATTTAATATTTTTTAGATATCACTCAAGTCAGATGTTAATTTTTTTTTTTAAAATAACGAGACGAACCTCCTCCGGGTCTCCGCTAACTCGCGGACAACAATTTTCTATACATACCCGCCAGTCCTTTTTAGATTTAAGTGTGCGCAGGGAGATAAACTCCGTCTGACGTCTGCCTCCGGACCAGACATAGAGTGCTGTAATACGCAGCCACCATCTTTCCCGCATCTGCTAAAAATTTGTGGCGCGGCACATCCCCATTGCAGGACGCACATCCCCTTACGGGACAAAGAGTCGAACCCGGATGGTGCGCATGCTTTCCGATGCGAAGCACCCCATCCGGTTGAGCCAAGTGTGGAGTGCTAAAAAAAAGAAATTGTTAGACAGTGCAATGCACAAACTAAACCCAGTCCAAATGGACCTTGAGCCTTCCTATCAACATATAGTCTGCTACAAATTATCATTTTCATGAACAATGCGTCTATATTTTATTAAGATGGACATAATTTTGAACTTTCCAAATATTACCCCGTAATTTTAAATTCTTGAAAATTCTTCCACTAACTGTACCATTACATTTGTTATTTATATCGCATAAGCGTATGACATAACTATAACTTATCTTATGTTGACCATTTGGATGCGTAATGGTCATGTTATAAAATATTTGCGTTAGCAACCACGCAAGATAACTGATGACTATGACAATAGCTCTAATGGCACAAACAACAGATCTCTCAATAAGATCAGTGGATACTTTTTAGAGTTCATCTTATTATTGCTAATATTCAAAAGTTCAAAATTAGAATGGTCTATATAGTAAATTCTCCAGATTTTTTTTTGCATCGTTTCTATTCAATATTTTTCCAATAATATTAGCTTAATATGAGTGGACCATTAAATAACTAAACATTGTATTTTAAATCCCGACTAATCGCCAATACGTATTAAAAAAAAACCCAAAAACACAATAGGAATTATCTTTTGTAGTATGGTCCATAGATTTAGGTGACTCTTTTAGTTGATTGCTTTTTCCTTTTTTTTTTTTTTTACCTATGTGTAATTTGTTTTGGTTGACGAGCATTGTTTTTTAGTTTGGTTCCTACAAGTGTTTTCGGTGATAATATCATTCAGTAATTGATTAAATTTGATAATTTTTTTTTAATAATTATTTATTCTGTGCTTGACTCTTTAACTTTTTATATAAATTTTTTAACTATATAATATAGCTTTGCTAATTAACTGAACTAATATTTGTCGATAATCTATGTATCTTAAATTATGAGATTCTTGAGTTTGCACTTTGTACTTATTTGCTAGTCCATTTGTGCCTAAGCTAATCGCTCTTCGCGTGAAGTCATTTCGCTGCCTCCACAGGCAGAAAAATTTTAGAGTATGTCATGTATAAGTTTTGATATTTGCATCAAATTTACTAAAATGTATATTTTAAAATATTTAAAAAGTTTTTAATTACAAAATTATTCAAAAAAATAAATACATATTTTTTAATTTTAAATTGTTTAAATATTAAAAAATATTTTAAAATAATTATCAAATATATGAGTATAAATATTAATTAACTTGTATATAATATATTTATTTATTAGATATATTATGTAATATATTTTGATAATATTTTAAATTATAAATTATAAATTTTATTTTTTTAACAAGTTTCTAATTATCTTCTTTTAAATATATTTTTAAATATTAATTTTAATAAATTTGGTGTAAATAACAGAAGTTATAGCTTTTCTCCCACGGGCGAGGCATGTTATTCCTAGTACCTTACTGGGTGGGGGGGGGGGGTTTAGTTGTTATCATGAACCCCAAGCCCAAGCCCAAGGGCCTCTAGAATTGTAGCGAGCATCTTCGCCTATCGCCGGCGCCAACGCCGCAGCACGATGGGGTACGTCCAGCAGGCCCGAGAGAACCACGTCAAGAAGAAGGTCGAAGAAGGTAACACCGACGCTAATTGATCAGAATGCTACCTTTTGGGTTTAAATATTCTTGGGATTTAGGGGTTGCTAATTTGTTATCTAGATTGTGTGCAAATTTTATCTGAGATTGGTTACCGTGATCGAAATATGGTACACTATCAATGAGCGCTGTTGATACTTGTATTTTTGTGAAGTACTTAATTTTTCACAGTCGCAAACGTAGGATCAATGAGTTGTTAATGAAAATCTGGATCTGTGTCTCACCGCCGGGAAATCTGGTGTTGACTTTGTGTTTTTTGTGCAAGGACTAACTGGGTTATTATTGATACAAGAAGGGGAAACTTTTCCCATTGACAGGAGAATGAAACCTGAAGGTTGAGCAGGCTTTGGCCTGCTAACTTTGTTCAGATGATCAAAGTTTCTACTGATAGTTGACAATGCTCTCAATTCGTAAAATCTGATTCTCTCTCTCTCTCTCTCTCTCTCTCTCTCTCTCTCTCTATATATATATATATATATATATATATATATCCTAAGCATATTTTAATCATTTAATGGTAGCAATATGTGATGCTACTTTTATATGTGATGGTAGCGTACATATTGCTACCGTCACGTATAAAAGTAGCAAACTATTAGAATATACTTGGCCTAAATATTCTTAGAGAAACTATATAAAGTTACTTGTTTTCTCTGACCACAAAAACCAGAAAATTGAGGTATTGAAGTGATTTAATGTACACTTATAGTGGAAGATTTGTTATATGTTGGTGGAGTTGCATCTAACTATCTAAGTAAGAAATAAAATCTTCACCTGATGGCCATCTAATTGATTTTTCTTCTACTTTCTTTTTTTTTTTTAATCTTTAGGCAAATGGCAGCTCACTTGGCTGTCATTTGTTCCAAATTATTACAAGTCATGATTATAATTTCTTTTTAGTTGCTTGCTATTGACTTACATATATAGTGTATAAGAAAATACTACAAATCTACAATCAACTACCTGACACGACTTTTGTATTATTGAAATTATGTAAGCTTAATTCTTATGCCCCCGAAAATATGGGTTTTGTCTAGTTGATGCTCCGTTACCCCCAAAGGAAAAGAGAGATTTGCTCTGTTCTGGAAATTGGCCTCAATGGGGGTTTGCAAGCGGCTGTGAGCTTCGGCGCATGCCCATTATTTGATGGTTAACTTCCAACTCTTAACTCTTGTAATCAACATCTTTGGTTGTAGGATCTTTCAAGATCATTAGTAGTTCAGGTTTCTTAAGGCTATTCACATCTTTCGGGAAGGCACCTGCGGATTTTATCCATCGCTCTTTTAAAGCTTAACAATCGGTTCTGAATTCTGATAACCCAACCTTTGAATAAGATTGTTGAAATATGTTTCAGAAATGAATCAGGTTGTCGTTGCTCTAAAATGGAGTTGAATCCCTCAGAAACCTCCAAATTATCCACTTGCTCATATGATTTTCTCAGTTGCTACCAACAATGCATCAAATTGTTCCTATTACATAGTTTTGTGTGACCTATTCCTGGTTTGAAGGCCTTTGTCAAATCTCATAGGACAAAGCATGACAAGTAGTTTTATACGATTACAATAGAAAAGCAAGAAAAGTAGATTTAGATTTTTACTTTCTATATTCTTTTAACAGCTCCACTTAAATTAATTCTCAATATATTAGTTGAATATACGGTAATATCTATATCTTATAATTTGGCTATTCATGTCTCTCTGTTAAATTTGATATTTGTTGCTGCTCTACTAACAGCATTACGTAGTAAAATGAAGCAAAAAGCTTTAAAGGAATGCGACTATTATTCTGCGAAATATGCTGAATGTGCTTCTGGACGAACTATATCCACTGTCTGGCTCTGTCGTAAGCAAGCAAAAGAGTTGAATGCGTGCCTACACCAATAGTAAGTTCGATAACTACATATTGTGTTCCGATTACTCGCCTTACTTGCATCTCTAAGACATTATCATGCAAGGGAAAGTCTATTTTGTTTATTCAGATGGTTAATTAGCTTATGATAGTTTTCTTTGACAAACTTATGCATCCAGCAGTGGCCGTTTTGTATGGACTTCATTGTTTTTTCATTAGTTTGTGGAAGCATTTTCTTTATACATCAACGTGGTTGATACCTTGCCTGTTGTTTACCAATCTAAGGGTTCCGGATACGCTAGTGTTTATGTGATCAATAAAGGAGATATATTCGAGTCAGGTCTGCACTCGAGTATGTACATTTGTATTTTCGAGCCCTTAAATGTATCTTTATTTGTGTTGTACAACACCTGAATGTAATTTGTCCATGAAAGGGAAATTTGTCATTGCCCCAGGCATAAATTTCGTTATTTGCATCCAACTCATTAACACTCTTATTTAGTAAAATTTTTTGAAAAAGTTTTCAACTACAAAATTGTTAAAAAAATAAAACATATAACTTTATAGTTCAAATTATTTTAAAAAATTATCAAAAGATATCTCAAAATAATTATAAAAAATGTTAGCATATATATTAATTTGTTTGTGCATAATATTTTTCCCTATTTATTGTACATATTATTTTCTTTTTTCTGAAAATATACTACAACGTTATATGTTTTATTTTTCTGAATAGTTTAATAGTTGAAAACTTTGTAACATCTCTAGATATGAGTTTTAGTAAATTGGATGCAAGTAACGAAATCTATGTCTGCGACATTGTAAAACTTCTCTCATGAAAGGGGGAAGAAATCATCCATGAATCGGAAGATATGGCTTTTCTTGTGCCCTCCATATGCAGAGTTTCAGGAGAAATGTGGAAGTTCCATGCCAGAAACATTTATGGCTACGACACTGATCTTGTCGGATGTTCATTTTAATTACTGAAGATCCTGCCTACGCTGAACAATACCGTATATAGCTCTGATGGGCATGCCTCGAAAAAGAATGCATATTATGACCTCATGTAATCAGTAAACCTCTGTTCGTTAAATTCTGTGCGCTCGATAAATTGTTGCATCTATGATTGTGAAATGTGTTTCTAAACTACTGTTCTGATCAATACTAATGCAAATGTTTTTTATTTTTGCAGTACAAATGATGACATTTTGGAAGAGATGAAGAGAAACTACGTGCTAGAACAGGAAACATCCACAAAGAACAAGCTCTAAACAGCAATCTGTCAGTAGAGTTTTACTCATTGATCAAGTCTTCAACAGAATCTCTAGGTGAGGGGTCTCCATTTCCTTTTTTTTTTTTTTTTTTAAATGTTGATAGCTATTGGTTATCCTTAAACATTTTAACTACAAAAGCTCAATAATATATGTTATTTTATGCAAGTACCTATCGAAATTGTCCTGCTTGGTATTCTGTTTACTCTTTATTGCTTTCTCATAATCACAATTTTATGTGAATAATGTTAAGGACATTGATAGGGTTTGGGATTGAGTTTGTGAAGCCATGCGGAGGCGTTGATGCTGCCGTCTATGTCTCATCTAGTATGATTTGTATTAGGTGTGATCATTTAGTAAGAGATGTTTTATTATATTTAAGGAAAAATTTTAGAAAGATGTGATTTACAATATTATTTAGGATTTTTTGTTATGCAAATTCTAAAACAAGTATTTACTAAGGTCGATTACTGAAAAAATATCATCAGAATTTATAAACTCTCTTTTACTCAAAACTCTCATTCTTTATCTCCTCTGTATCCTAATTTTTATTTTGGGTAAAGAACATATCAAATCCTATTTCAGGTCTGTGTAAATCAGTTCTTAGAAACGTCATATCAGGGTGTTTTTTTTTTTTTTTTTCCAGTCCCCGCAGTCATGTCAGCGTATTTTTTCGTTTCTAAGGACTAATTTATACATCCAGGAAAGCGGAGGGCCGATATGCAGCTACCCTTTTATTTTGACCTCTTTCTATTTCTCAATATCCCTATATCGTTATTCCTATAGAAACTCAAAAGAGATGCAACCTGATTGATTGGTCCAACTTTTAGTTCATGCGGTCGCTTATGGAATGAAACCCGAATTTTGGAGATGGAATTTCAGTTACACAAGTGTACATCCCCATTGCTGCATCAACCTGAATTTTACTAATTATAAAAATTTAAAAATAAATTAATGGGACGTTTAGTTGATATTTTAACAGCATGGAATAAAAATCGTAACTAGCTATTCCAATTGTAAGTATTTGATTGAGAGAATACTGAAATTGTAACCGTTCGGAATAGGAATTAGTTCATGTTATTAAAGAAATTCTGATTACCGGATGTTTCAACGGAAATAGAATTAGAAAATCCACCTGCAATTTAATTCCGATTTCATAATGTACCAAATATTATACAACTTATGGTCATTTTCAATCCGATTTCACTGCATTCCAATTGTAATACCCATTCGATTCTAACTGACAAACCAATCGTCACCTAAAATTATTTTTTGCACATGTATTATCAGTGCATTATCCGTAGGTGCTATGTTAGCGCTTATATATTTTCTCCCTTAAATTAGCCTCTCATTTAATAATATACTACAAGTTCACCTAACCATACATACTTTTATCAAGCAGTAATACTAATTTTCACTGCTTAGCAACATTAGTCGCACAGCACTATTCCATTTTTGCCGTAATAAATGAAATATGACTAATATCACTAAGCTCATCCAAAATATATCCACTTATAAAAATATTATTTTTTAGGGACCCTGATTAAAATTGATTGAGATGTATACCATTTCTCGGTATAATGTGTATGGTTTTAATTATATAAAAAATTCTGATGATCTCGATGATAGAAATTCTGATACATTTAAAAGTATCTAAAGGTTTCACAGTGCTTACTTCAAATGTGTTGCAACACTAACTAGTTTTTTTATTATTATTATTATATCAAGGCTAATTAATACGAGTAAACTTTTGTGGACAGCTGATTTAGCATGATTTGTACTGTAAGGGGCTAATTTATATTCTTTTTTTTTTTGGCATCATAATTGTGCTTTAAGTAATATAAAAATGAAAAGCAACGGAAGAAGAAATCCCAAAAAAGAGGATGGGCCAAAGTTGCTATCAAATAAAAACAAGATTTGCCCAAATCGCGCTTAGAAGAATAACAAAAGGAGTAGGCCTTAACATTGGGAGTCAGGGGGTGAATTCTAGAAATAATCATATATATTCACCAAATACCTAATAGAAAAATACTTATTCCGCCATGGTATGAATTCAATCCCAAAAGGGCGATGCTACGCTACCCGATCACTTAACCCGAAATCGCGCCCGAATGCGTTTCGGCGCGCCTCGGGATCGGTATTTTGGGCGAGGGGGTCGGGCAGCGCAGCATTTTCCATCCCAAAAAGAGAGCTTAGTTACATACAGTACATGATGAATCTTGAAACAGGTACAAACTCAATAATGAATATAAAGATGATCCACCATACATACCTATTGAATTGAATTACGTGTACCCCTATCAAAAGAAAATAACTGCACGAAATATGGTTTTATTTAGCACAATCGTAATGCAAACAAATATAAATAAAAAGATAGTCACGTTCCTGATTCGATATCATAGTAAAAGAAAGAATCAACAAGTATAGCTTATTCTACAGCCAAACACAACTTGTAATACTTAATCAAGAAAAAGCAGATCGTCTACCATAAAGAATAAACAAGTACATCATCTTCAACACCAGTACATGAAATAGCACATCTTCTTCATGAATAACAAAAGAAGCAACTGCAGAATCAAAAAAATATGCATACGGAATACCGATAGAGCTATAAGTGGAAGAAACACATACATCGAAGTTGGTACATCTAAAACATGATGAAAAAAGGTTGAGTGCATAGTATAGAATGAATGGATGTAACAAAGTTAATGAGCTTCGCAGTATAATTGAAAACTTCCACAATAAAAAAGCTACGCCATTTGATGTATAGAAATAACCACGTGTATTTTTCAACAACAAGGAACACAGCTTGCTTTTCATTTGATAAAGAAAAAGCTATGCAATCACAAAGATAAACGAGTGTCGTTCTTAATACATCAATCATATTTATGCAATAAATTGTGAAAAACTTCGATAAGTAAAAGGCAAAACAAAATACCAAGTTGTAAGCAAGTGTGCATTTTTAATAACATAATAAAGAATGTCTCATAAATAGAATCATCTAGAAACTGAATTACCTAAAGAGACCCCATTAAAATAGTTTTAGCGCAAGGAACAAAGAATGTTAAAGCAAAGTTTTTATATCATGCTAGCCGTGTTCCTGTAAAATAGTATCAAGGTATGTCACGAGCATTTTGATGCACAACATTTTTTATTTTGAATTGTTTATAGCATAAGGATGCACGTAGATAAGTTTGGTGCAAAGACGACGTGGATCTGATGGCTGAAGACTTCATACCAAGCAAGGACGAGAAAATAAAGGAAGGCCAACTAAGTTGGCAAGTTTTATTTGAGTTGATATGTATTTGGTATTTTGACCATAACTTTTAACCTACTCAGTAGATTTGTGTAACTGACTGTTGTTAGAAAGCTTATCGGAGCCACAATCCTGCATATCCACATGGCAGACTTGGCCGAATTTTATCGTAGATTTTTCTTAAGGTATTTTGGTAGCAATTATGTTTTTTAGGGTTTCCTTTGCTTTGTTAATTTATTTCATTCTTGTTATATAAGTGCAACCATACCTAGAACCAAGCAGCTGACAAAGTTCATTTCCCTACAACCATAAAAATATAGATTCGTGTTGATCTTGGATTAACCAATATCAACCATCTTGGGTCGGTGTATCAAATTTAATGAAATAACAGAAAAACATAGAGAGGTTGCAAATAAATAAAAGAAACAAAAAGAGTGCAAGACGAAAGCGTGACTATTGCTGCATGACCATGAAAAATGAAACAAGATTGAGAATGAACCTTTAATTATTATTTTTTTTAAAAAATAAACTATTTCTAAATATAACTTATATAGCAATCATTCTACTCTTGTTGACACCGATTTCCTATTATAGTTGTTATTACTTAACTCCTAGACCAAAAGATTTAAATTGGTAGGTAAAGGAACTATGATGAATCAATCAATGCCCTTGCACAAAGAAAATGCAACAACAATGTCTTGGAAAAAAAATAATAAGATTAGTAGACAAAATCTGACCTAAGCACCAGTAAGTACACACAACATAGGCTTGGCCTGCTTCTGATCCACTTTCCTGTATCTGTGTTTTGATTCCTAGTGTTAAAAAAAGCTCCTCATTAGATTGTCAGGGACTAGATTGAAGTATATAATACATCCCATAGCTGTAGTCAATTGGTTTTTTAGGTTTGAAGTCCAATTCCTAATGCAAACTAAGCTAGGTTTCTATACAACATTGTGACTTCCCACCTCTGTCATTTCAGTTTTGAGCCGTATTCACGCAAACCACAGTGTGGATTTTTTATATTTCTGAGTTCAGATTGTTCTTGTTTACTCCAAAAACCTGAAATGTCATAATAAAACCACTCGCAAAATCATGTATCAAACGTCAAAGATCACTGTAGATATGTCTATAACGAACCAGGCAAAGGCAGCAAGCCACAAAAAGGAAACGACGAGGAAGAGAATGCACAATGGTCGTAAAATAGGGCAATGTTAGCTAAATTGATAGATAAAAAAGTGAACAGATCACGATGAACAAGTCTACTGGGAAGACTCCATGTGGCAAAGATGGTACAAGTTGATGATCTGGTTGAGAAGTTCACACATGTTTCATCGAGATAAAGACCTGTCCCATGGAGAATGAGACAAGTGGCATGTGAACTAGAAGGCACAACTGGAAAGAGATCACAAGAAGGTAAAATGTTGCTCTGTGATGGGTCGACCAACCAAAAAAGGGGATTTAAATACTGATCTAAAGGTATTGACTTGCTGAATTCAAGCCTACAAAGCGTTGGGGAAAAAAAAGGAAAGAAACAAAATAAAGCCAAATCAAATCTCCTAAAGCGCAGCGATTAGGCATGCACCTAAAGATGACAATGGTTAAGGAAGTTCAAACAAGGGTGGCAGATGAATGCCATCGATAGACGACAAATTGGTGACTCTCAAGGGACTACGAATAGAGACCCTTTGAAGCATAAGAAAAGAACACAATGTGAACCAACAACTTATCTACTTTTCATCTCCAGAGTTAACCATTAACTTGCGTTGGCAATATAAACCTTGAATTGCCAATACAAACCGCTACACTTAACTAATAACTTAAAAGATTTCCTTCTAGCAGATAGTACCGTCGAGATTACCTTCTAAAGCATCTAGATTGATCAGAGTACTGGAAATCAAGATCCAAAATGTTAATGCATGAACCAAATAACCTACTAGATACCGAA
The DNA here is from genome assembly GCA_002076135.1 of Xerophyta viscosa. Lineage (NCBI taxonomy): Eukaryota > Viridiplantae > Streptophyta > Magnoliopsida > Pandanales > Velloziaceae > Xerophyta > Xerophyta viscosa. The sequence continues at coordinate 291,914 of MJHO01000018.1, forward strand.
ACATTAATCCACCAACAAATAATAACTTTGCAAGTAAGAAGTCAACTCAAGAACATCACACATACTTAGCAAAATGTAGCAGCAACCTAACGAAGTATCTCAAGAGTAACTCGAAAAAAGTGCAACCCGCTGGCTTAAACACGTTAAATTCACATTATTGCAGGAAGAAGGAAAAAAGAAAAAGTGGAGCTAGCCTTGAGTCCATAGCATCTCTACTTCTTGTAGCGCTTGACCTCCTCATCATTCGGGAAAAATCCCATGAGACGGCCAGCAGAATTCTGGTAGGCATACATGAACCCACCCATCACCCCGATCAACCCGCCTGTAACCATTGACGGCCCCCGAATGTTCGGCTTAATCCCTAACAAATGGAATATAAACCAAGATTACTTCCATATACTCAATATCTAATCAAATTGATGAGAGAGAGCTAGAGAGAGAGAGAGGGGGGGGGTGTGTTTACCGACCGGAAAGATAGCCTACGGTGACGGAGACGGCGGTGATGGTGGAGAGACGGATGTAATCGAGGGCGCTGAAATTGGCGACGGTTTTGGTGAAGGGAGGGTTGCGATCGATCACCGGATACTCCGGCTTCACTGACGCGGTGATGTCAGTGTTCATTTCCGCCTTACAATTTCTCAAATCAGGATTCAGATTACGATTGATTGCTCCGCCGCCGCCGCCACTTCGCCGAGTACTCTGCTCGGGTCGGAGTGTGTTGTTTATTGCATATTTTACACATAGCACCACAGGATATCATGAATAACAAATTAATCCCCAGAAAGGGCTGGGATATTGATCATGCAGCCCCTCCTTTTTAAAAATTTCCCGTATTCAGCATCTTCACTTTTGATGTATTCCATTCTCTCGATTTCTGTGTGACACAATTTTAGCTGTTGTATTAATATTTTTTAAAAAATTTATTAATATAAAAATTTTATATATTGATGTTATCTATAATTTTTATATTTAATATATTTTTAAAAAATATTTTTATATTAATATTTTGAAGTTCCAAAATGTTAATGTATTTGGATTCGACCCGTTAATATTAAAAATTTGAAGTCTTAAAATATTTATTTAGAAATATTTTTTGAAAAAAATATTAACTATAAAAGTTATAAATATCATCAAAATTTATAATTTTTATATTAAATTTTTTTTTAAAAAATACTGATACGGTAATTAAAATAGAATAACACAAAAACCGAGAAGGGAATAAATGAGAAAGTGTGATTTTATAGGGGCTAATTGGTATACTTTTGGTGCTATAGGAGCTGAAAAAATAAGCTCCCAGGCTTCTAATCGTGTTCCCTTGAACCACTGTTATAATCTGTTCGCCCAACAAACTCTGCTAATCATTATTTTGAACCACTGTTTAAACAAATCTGCGAATCGAGAAGGGGGCCTGATCTAATCTGGGGGCCTGATCTAATCTGTTCGCCCAACAAAATCTCGCCCGTCCCCTTGAACCAATCCCAAGGCTTTCATGTTGCTCATTTTTTGTAGCAATGAGGTATGTACACGCTTCATCAGCCTTTAACACATGTGCTTCAATTATTATTATTTTTATTATTTATTTAAAAAAAAAAAAAAAAAAAAAAAAACTGTGGGCCTTTAACAGATGGAATAGATATGAGATTCACAAAAAGAAAAAATACTAATTTCTAATAAAACACATATTAAATTACACACAACTACTCTTTATTATATATTTATCTCGTGATCCATATATTTATCTCGTAATTCATATAAATTATCAAAATTATAAATACATCCATTACGATATGTGGTCATGATATTGCTACATATTGGATGAACGAAGCAAAAATCTTTCAAAATTTACAACTATACACAAAAGGAAATCATTCATTTATCCTGCAAAAATTTCTATGTTAGGGAAAATATTTTAAATTCTTGAGGTTGAGTTGACCAATTTCTATTTCTATTTCTATGTTTGGGAAAACATCTATGGGAACATTAAATAGTTGTGATTTTACAAAATCTTAAGTTTCAATCTTAAAAAACAAAATTATTCATTTATTCTTTAAATCCATTACTATCAATCTCGATTGTTATTTTATATCTTAACCGAAAATTAAACAAAACGATGGTATTTTCCGACCAGCGTTTGTTGTATTTATATACATATTATTAACCAAAAAAATAACTTAGTCATATATTGATTTATAAAAATATTTAGAAATAAAATTTTAGCCACTTTGAAGGAAAAAATAATAATATAAATTTATAAGCATAAATAAAATATTATCATCATCTTAATATTCCGTGTCATCTCAAATTATAATTAAATCAAATTATAAAAAATTAAAAAGATTTAGTAGTTTACTTACAAAAAAAATTATGACTAATATTCGTACGTACGGATGTAAAATTAGATTAAGTTACTTAAGTACCTCATATATGGTCTTTTAGGCAGGCAACAATGAGCGCCAATTTCAACGCACTACGACGTTGGAACTGGATTGTCCATTTAACTTGCGAACCGTTTTTTATTTAAACCTTATTAAAATAATTTTAAAAGATAAGTTTAATTTTAAAGTAATTTTATATTAAAGAATATTCTTTCTTCTCACATGTGAAATGAAACGACATGTCCGGTATCAAACAAAACAGAACAAGCAAAAGATGGAACCGCCGATGCGCAAACGAAGCTTCCACGAAGCTCGACGGTCGCCATCCCAACCACAGACTCTGTTCTCATTGAAAACCATCCAGAAATCTGAGCAAATTCCCAAGTTGTGGCTTGTGAGTTGTGAGAAACACATTCCAGAATTCGAGTTGTAGGAATAATATATAATCTAATAATATTAGAACAATATCTTCTATTATTTATCCGCCGGCAACGTGATGGAACTCGGAAATTTCCCAACAATCCCACGTCTTGTTTGACAAGATAAGCATATGAAATCACGGGTAGCTTAATAAATAAAATAGACGATTTATAAATCAGTACTATAAATTCAAGTTATATATGCAAAAATAGAAGATATTTTTTTTTTTTCAATTTTGAAAAAATATTTTAAATTTATGCTATATATATTTGAAACATCAAAATTTTACTCGCCGATCGTAATAATATAAAAAAATATGTTTAAAAGATTATATTCAATAACAAAAAATCATCTCTTAATTTCTTTTTCAAAAAAATAAAAAGAAAAAAGAGAACACGGAGTACATGTAATAGTAATACGGACTTTGTCTTTTTGGTGCTATTAAACGAGAGAGAGAGAGAGAGAGAGAGAGAGGAGAGAGAGACGCAATCTTCTTTCTTGTGGAGAACTCGTTTAGGTCAATGGCTGAAGAACCACAGAGATCCGCAGCGACAATTAATGGAAACATTTCAGAGTACGAGGACCTGCTGCCGGTGATGGCGGAGAAGCTGGAGGCGGAGGAGTTCATATCGGAGCTGTGCAACGGGTTCCGGCTGCTGGCGGACGGTGACCGGGGACTAATAACGCCGGAAAGCCTGAGGCAAAAGTCTCCGCTGTTCGGGTTGCCGGAGATGACCTACGACGAGGCGAAGGGGATGGTGAGGGAAGGGGACCTCGACGGAGACGGCGGCCTGAATGAGGCGGAGTTCTGCATTCTCATGGTAAGACTAAGCCCTGGGATGATGGATGATGCTGAGACGTGGCTTAACAAGGCCATTGCTCATGAGCTTATGAGGGCTAATCCTGTGTAGTTTACTGATTGTTGAGCTTCTCCATGCTTGTAATAATTGTATTAATTGACGATCATGAAATCCAACTTGGAATTTCTATTATATCTAATTCAATTGAACTGAAAATCGATAATCTAATTGACTCGAATATTTCGTTCAAAAATAACTGTAAATCAGTGGTCACATCAGTTCAACCTCATTTTTATTTTAATAATTTTGTCCATAAATGTAGCAGCATAGTGATTTAGTGAATGAAGCACGTATTTCAGTGATCATGTGAGAATAATACTGTTTAATTTGGAATTTTGATAGTGTCAATTTTATTAATGTCTTATAGTGATCCCATCATCCCCTTCAGTGCGACTGATTCTATTGCGCTCGCCGCGTAGATAAGCACTATGAACGTACGATGCCCTATCACACGCATGGCGGTACGTCTGACTCTCTCTAAAATTACTGTTTCCCTCAGCTCCTCATAGCTCCTTCTCGGTTCCTCGACGGCACTCTCAAACTCACCACTCTGGCGAACCCGCCGCCGGCGATCAGACGTCTAACCTTCGCTGCCGCGGTCCTTCGTAAGTCGTTCAGTTCCGCAACTCCACTTCTTCTCTTCTCAAAGTCTTCTTTAAGGACTTGACCAAAAGACAAAAAACCTCTTCTTTAAGGTCCTTGATATTCGTCGTATTCGAACAACAAACTCATCCATGGAAATATTTTAGAATCTATGAGAATCACCAGCATAGTTAACCTCGACTTGAATAGAGAAAATCCAAGAACTCCCGGACAAGCAGGGTAACAGCTCTAGATCCTGTAAGAGCTGCATCTCCACCTTTAATTAAAGCTTATGAGCTTATAATCATTTTCTATCCCAACTTTTTCAAGTTCGATCCGCACCTCCTGAGCTCAATGCATCTCTTTTCCATGGCCAAGCACGAATCAAGCACCAGCACCGGCCATCGTCGAAGCCGGTTATTGCTTGCTCCATCTAAGAGAGGAGGATCGGACAGTAGCGAAGTGGAATAAAAGAGTGATATGCTGCCACGCGTTATGTCAGGACGTGGGGCGCGGCTCTCCTGTTGCAAGCAACAGGAAATAGAAACGCGAGCATATCTCATCCGTCCATCTCTATTTGTACAGATTTTAAAATATTATATAAATTTTTATCTGTTTATTTGATTTATTTGTAAGCAAGGTTTTAAAAACTGTTTGGTGCCGAGTTTCGATAAGTCTCAAACTTGAGACGTGCCGACCGTGCCGACCGTGCCGAAAGTACGATTTTATCTTTTTAAAAATTAATTAAAAATAAAAAAATAAAGCACATAATAATTTATAAAAAATTTAAAAATTCACACAAAATTTATAATTATTTAAAAATTAAATATACTAACTTCACGTACTACCCCATAGAATGTTTGTGTGGTTAATAGAAATAATCTGTGAATCTCTCGGCTGTCAAATCTACGCCATAAGCTATATGAATATAATATACCCAGTTTTTTCAAGTATAAGCAGTGTGGTATTCTCTAATATATTCATCGTAATATTGTCGGCCACGATAAGAGGAGCTGTAAGTGTAGAAATCTATCACGTACATGTTTAGACGTGGACGGCTATTATCAAACATTCTGTGTTTACGAAAATTAAAATTTTAATTATATAAAAAAAGTATTAAGTAAAAAAAAAAGTCTTTCATCAATTAAAACAAAATAAGAAAATAAAAAATAAAAACAAAAAGCCTATAGAGGGCTATCATCTCAAAAAACACAAAAAAAAAAAAAAAAAAAAAAAAAGAAGAAAGAAGAGAAAAACGCCCGTGAAGGGCTGACAAACGGGCTTGGTGATGCATCTCGTCCTGTGCCGCCTGTTCCGGGCGGCACAGGACGAGATGTCTCTCATGACGGGCGGCACAGAGAGGCACGTCCGGCACGGGCGAAACTTGCCCGTGCTGGGCGGGCCGGTGCCGGATCCAGACGGATCCGGCACGTGCCGGGCGGCACCGAGTGTGCTGTCCGGTATTTTAAACCCTGTTTGTAAGTATCTTTTGAAAAATTTTACGTGCCGCCCGGTATTTTAAACCCTGTTTGTAAGTATTTTTGAAAAATTTTAAATTACAAAGTTGTAAATTTTAATATAATTTATGATTTTGTAGTTAATTTTTTTTTTTCAAAAAATATAAAATGATATGTTAAAAAAATAATCAAAATTTTAGATCGTCTGTTTGACATATTATTTAGTATTTTTATAAATTCAACTACAAAATTATAAATCTTATCAAAATTTACAACTTTGCAGTTAATAATTTTTCGTAAACGTATCAAATTATGTGCCAAAAAGATGAAACTTTTATTGAAAAATATCATATAATATGTCAAAAAGACGATCTAAACTTTGATTATCTTTTTTTTGTATATTATTTTATATTTTTTGAAAATATTTTTAATTAAAATTTATAATTTTATAGTTGAAATTTTTTTTAAAAAATATTTATAAATAGATCAAATAAACAGACAAAAATTTTATATAATATTTCAAAATCTGTACAAATAGAGATGGAGGGTGAGATACGCTTGCGTTCCTACTTCCTGTTGCTTGCGCAACATGAGAGCCGCGCCCCAGGACGTGTGACAGCATCTGATAGCGTGTCGAACAGATTGCTTCTATGCGCGTCATGTGTCGTATACCTAACACATCTTGCGTCCGCCAGGCCTTTGCAGTTCGGCCCGTCACCGAGTCCCACCATCCACTTTCAGTGGTTTCGTTGACCTAATCTAATGCTCTCTTATATATATATATATATATATATATATATATATATATATATATATATATATATATATTATATCGGGTCTTTGATGAGTAGGGTTGCCTTTTAACATACACAAGAAATCAGAATTAGGAGGGTCAAAACACGGGCAGCTCAGAGGACTATTAAAGTGTCACCCATTTTAGTACCAATCTGGACCTATGTTGCAAAATGCGTAAAAATTAAAATGGTAGTCATAAGACGTGCATTTTTATTAATTTATTTTTTCCCTTATGGATGATTTATAAAATTTCTTGGTCTAAAATCTTAATTTGCAGACATGAATAAATAACGAAGTTAGAGCCTGTTATTGAGTCCCACAAAGCGGGCCGAGTTATTGGCCCCCCCCCAGCGCCCCACCTCCACAAATAACTGCATATAACGTGGACCTACAGCGTAGTACTCGCCCAGAGTTTCTGGTCAATTTTCTGGGTATACATTCAAGGCCCAATTGGAATAATAAATCAGAACCATCAATCTGGCATTGGATATCTAAGTGTAAAATAACAATTAAATCATGATATAAGTAACTATTATATATATATATATTAGTTTCTTTATGAAATTATCATGAAAAAACTCTAACTGAGTGGTTTGGGAATCATAGATATAAAATTGTGGAACAAAGCTGCCATAGCAAAACATATTTGGGCTATTTCCACAAAACAGGACAGTTTATGGGTTAAATGGATCCATACATATCATATCAAAAACAGAAACTTTTGGCAGCTAACTTACTCCCCAAATGATGAGTGGTGTTGGAGAAAAATTTTGAAATTAAGAGATACTTTTAAAAAGCTCTTCAAGACACATATTGGGGATGGTACGAACACAAGTTTTTGGTATGATAATTGGCTAAATATTGGGCCATTATCTGATTACATTTCTAACTCTGACATTGATGCTTTAGGTGTTAACAGGAATATCTCTGTTGCAAACATGAATAGAAAAGGAAGTTGGAGAATCCCATCTTTTCTCTATAATGTTATTCCTGACCTAAAAAAAGCTTTTAGCTCTGTTATTTTAAATGATTTCAAAGATAGCCCTCAATGGTTCACAGGTAAAATTTTTTCAATCAATAGTGCTTATAATTTTCTGAAAGGGAGTAAGCCCTATCTTAAATGGACAAAAGTGGTTTGGGATAACAGATGTATCCCCAAACACTCTTTTATTTCTTGGCTAATTTACATGAGGAAGCTATCTACAAGAACTCTTTTGTTTAGAAAAGGCATTTCAGTTCCTCTTGAATGTAGTTTTTGTGATAAAGAAGAAACCATTGATCATCCTTCTTTGAATGTTATTTTTCAGCAAGAATTTGGAAGGCTATCGCTCATTGGATTGGTCTGGACATATCAAATTCTAGTTTGCATTTTCAATCCTTGTGGATTGTTAATAAGATGAAAGGCTCAAATAAAGTTGCAAGAATGAGAAGAGTGGCTTTTACTACAACACTTTATCATATATGGAGAGCTAGAAACTTCAAAACTTTTCAAAATAGGAGCCTTACTGTTGAAAGTATAATTCTGCAAGTTAAATCAGATGTTCTTTTAAGGTTAACAAGGTTTCCTGACTTTGTGCAGAGAAGTTGGTATGTCAAGCTGGAAGAAAATGGAAAAAATACCGGTCCAAGTTGAAATGCAAACAAAAAGAGAAAGCAGGATGGATGGAGAAAGTTATGAAAATCAGTTTGAAAAAGACAGGGGAAAGCATGTCTGAAAATAGAAAGGCAAATCTATGAGCATATTGGAGGAAATAAGGCTGATAGAGGGTGAGTGACACACACTTACTCTTTGTCCCTGTGTTTCCTGATTTTCTGGTTTTGCTTTATTTTGGAAATGATGAAATCTAGGTCCTCATGCTTATTAAGTGTTTTGAATTGTTTAAGAGTTTGGAAATATTTTGATGGATGACATTTAAATTATAGTTAAGATCTTTATTTTGGGATGTTCTTTGAAGAAGAGGAGTTATTAATCCTAGTGTCTATGGTTTTGTCCCTTGCTTGGTATAATCTTGATATATTTAGCTTCTTCTCAAGAGGTTAGATGTAAGAACCCGAGTATTAGTTTCCCATAAAATCTGGTGGAATCTATCTTTAAAAGATTTTGATTTTGATGTGGGCACTAGACTAAAAGTCTGGTTGGAAAAATGGATATAAATGTTGTTGAATTAAGAAGAAGTTGTGTGTGATCCCACACATGTTTTGATAAAATTAAGTCCCGAGTATTCGAAGTCCATGAAATCGGATAGTATCTTCCCCAAAAAGGATTTTGGAGATTATGTGGGTGCTCTCTAGAGAAGGGCTTTTACTTCCATGATTATCTAAGTAAGACTAGATAGAGCCGAGACCGGATGTTATCTCCTCTTGGATTAGAATATCCCTTGATTGATATCTTAATTGTTTTTAAAATGCCATCCTCAAAATACTTTCTTTCTTTTATATGTTTCCCTCACTTAATAATGTGTCTTTAATGGACCTTTAGCTTTCTGATCTAGTATTTTATAAATCTGAAATATGTGTGTACTGAGATAAACATTGTGATCTTTTTATTTACTTGTGTTGATTCAAATCTGGAAAGGATACTGCTGTCTTTGTTAACTGTTTTTGTAGATGAACTGTTGGAGGGAATTCAGTGATGGTAATAAATGTGATAGTAATGTCAACTGAGGTTTTTATGCTGTGCTGGAATGACTGAGATCCTACTGGTTGACTGAAATAGCATTATCTGTGTTTTGGAATGAAACCTGTGGAAGTATGTTGTGCTGGATTAACTCTGTATTCACCTGGACTCTGCTGTATTCTATGCGCTGAGACTTTAGCAGATTTTAGAAGAACTGGTCTGGATGGATTTGTGCTCAATGGATATGGACTTCAATGAAGACCTCAATGGACATGGACTTTTTTAAATGTTTGGAATGAGAAGATGTGATTTAGAGTTCATATTTTTTTTCAATATGTTTTGTAGTTTGGAGTCCTGTATTCAGTCTCTAAGGCTGGTGATGTAAACATTGTTTGATGCTAAATATAAGTTCTTAATTACAAAAAAAAAAAAAACTCTAACTGCTGTCGGCCCATATTCTATGCGCCATCTAGTGGAGAAATTCACAGGTAGCACCGATCCGACGGGTTATACTATCTATTCTTACATATATTACATGTATAATTGAATTTACAAGTCAAAATACAAAAATTATATAAAATTAATTTTATAGCTTTGTAATTTATTATATAAAAATAAAAAGAGTATTCTATTCTTGTGCATGATATAAAAATTTTGTAATAAACTGAGGCTATTAGTTATATATATCAGAACACTAATTCACTTTTGCCATTGATTTTTGGTTATTTCGGAAAGCCTACAACGACTTGGAGTTTCTTGCCTTCACTTGGATTGCTGCAGAGTTTTGAAGCAGCATCTATGTTCACTCTACTCTTATTGGACTTTCCTGTTCTTGTTTGACGGATGAAATGCTTACAATTCTTTTGCACGGACGTCACGCTGTCCATATTAAAATATTAATATTTTTCGATTGGTAAAATATATGCTAGTATTATCTGCGAATTTAATTATTATGATAGTCGTATAAAGATGCCAGTCAAGAAGAGAATTTTTTCACTATTATTTTTAAAAAGATATATAGCTGTCTAATTTGTGATAACAAGTGGTAAGCTCAAAAAAGTTAGTGAGCATAAGTTTTAATTGCTAAGCAAATATTCTTGATGTTTTAACAATTCAGTCCCTTTTCTTTAAATAACACCAAACTAGTCCTTTTTTTTATATATATCATTTTTTTGCTACCATCAGCAACTCTCCGTAAAATAGGGGTTGATTTGGAATAAATTTTACGCGGATGGATTTGACCTTTGAAAAGGGCGGATTTATTTGAGTTTATTTCAAAATTTCTGCTTACGTGGATGCATGTGTTCACGGGAAGTGAACAACGTGAATATAAAAGGGAAACGAGAAAGAATGTTTTGGGAAATGCAGGACAAGAAGGAGGAGGACAAATTCATGTTTTATTTATTTATTTTCACATCCCCAAGAGAATGTTTGCAGACGCAATTGCAGATCCCCTGCGATGACCGCCAAAGTTAAGAGCATTAGCTTGTTTTTTTTTTTTTTTTTTAAATGAAATAAAATATTCAATTAATAGTTGGAATCGATAGATTAAGAAATTATTAAAAAAATTGCATACTTTGCAAAATCAATTAATTAAAAATACTATTTTTATTATATTTTTGGGATAATGAGGTGAATTTTTTCAAGTGCAGCAACTTCCGATATTACTAAGGATACTATTTTCTAATCACGATCTGTCTACCTATATTGGACCAGGACCGTGGTCAGAAAATAAAATTTCGAACTGGTGTGTGTCTCGAACCAAACGTGGAGTACTACTAGCATTCTATGTAGCCACCACACTATCAATTTCAGCTAGAAACTTGCCGAAATTGTCTATTTCTTATTTCAGGGCCAACTGTGGGATATGAACCTGCGATGTGTGCTTCATGAGGTACACGCTACACCGTTAGATCCATGGTGGTGGACAGTAAATTAATTTTTCAAAGCACTTTTTTAACTCGTTTCATAACACTTTAGTTAAAATCCTACGATGCAAATAATGGCAAAACTAAACTAACCGTCTAAAATACTAAACTAGCTATCTAGAAAATTTTTGAGTTTCTAACATTTTTTTTTTGGCAAAGTTAAAAAATACAGAGACTAATATATTAATACCACTTTGAAAAATAAGAGCTTTTTTGGACATTATTTCTTAAATTTTTCAGGAGATGATTTTTCAGCAATATTATAAAAACTTGCTTTTAAGATTGAAATATACCAGTTTAGCACCTAAAAGTTTTTTTATATCACTTTAACCAACAATGTTTGAGATATTAATTTTGCTATCATACTTCACGCACGTTGATTTAATATATGCGATAGTTTTCATAATGTAATATCTGAGTACTGTCATTTGAGTGTATAGTATTGTTATATACCACTTATTATAGCACTGCCATTAGAGGACTATTAGCTGACGACACATCTGCATTGCGTGTGCTGAAAATAACAACAAAAATAAAACTAATTGGACACAAAAATCATAAGCACAAAAGTCGAAATTTTGCAGCCAAAATAAATATAATGATAACTATTATTATATCTTAAACTTACTTTAATAGTTAAATAATTAATATTAAAATATAAAGTACCATTAAATTTTCTTTTATGCCTTAGTAATAGAGATAACATTCAGAGTATTGTTATTTGATCGTTTAAGGCGCGGCACTATTTTAGCATACTGGGCGGATATATGTATCCATGCCTTGAGTAAGAACATTTTCGGATTCAAATCCACAACCAATCCAATAAGAGCGTAGGTTCCTACAACTAGTTCTGCGCACTTTTTTTTTTTTTTTTGGGGGGGGGGGGGGGGGGGGGGGGGGGGGGGGTTTCTCATTACTATTTCCACCCCTACAAGGGAGACTAATCTCGTTCAGAGAATTGAACAATTTTGATAATTTCCTCCTAACAGTGCTTACTATGGGCTGGAATATCTAATTTTTATAGAGGCCTCTCAGCCGCAAAATTCAAACTTATATTAATTAACTGAGTCAATACTTGTTGCCTGCATTTCACAAATTACAGAGACTAAAGTGATACTAAAATTTAGTAAGAACTGAACAGGTATAACAAGCAAGACAAGAGAGGCTGAACTGATATCGCCTTTTTAAAAATTAGCTTGTGAAATATGCCGTTGAATATAAGTTGTGTTCTTCAATATCGTTTAGCTATTTTGTCTATCATCGCACGTAGGATGTTTGTGCCGAAGCTAATCTGAAGTAGGTTTATCACGACATTAAGTCATTGTTCTCATGTAGTGCTTTCCGGCCTATACCCCGATATTAATCAAGCAAAAAGATTGTTCGATGAGTTATAAATTATTGAGACAACCGACTCTTCTAAAATTTTTAAGCTGATAATAAAAGATAATGTTGACACAGTATGAGGTAACTTGTTCTTGCATTGACAAATACAATTTTATAGATAATTATATAGCGCGGTTATAGCCTTGGAATTCATGAGTATCTTTGATCTACTACCAAGTAGTTGCTATAACCAATTTTAAAAAGCTTAAGCCGATAATAGAGATACGACAAATCGTGATTTGTTAAAAGTAAAAATTACTTCAAGGGAAGTAAACTGGACAAAATAGCATTTCTGTTCAAGAAATATTTGGTTTAAATCTACCACTTATTCTAAATCAAATGAACACTGATTCATGATGAGAACCAGATGTAATTCTTGCTTTTTTCTAAGGTAACAAAGGTGAAACCTTCTAGGCGCGCGTCGTTATACACCATATTATTTTGCTGGATAAGTTTCGAATAACAGTGGTTAGACCGTGGTTAAGGAATGATATTCGGGCATTGGGTACATGCACAAACCTACCACAACTTTTAAATTTTTTTTTTTTTTCAAAAAATGCGAAATATTTACAAGAGATCCCAGAAAAAGGTGAAGAGGAAGGTACATTGTTAATTATACTGTAGGGTGAATGATTGCTTATAATGGCAGCAACAGCAGCAGCACTACATGGTGGCCTCTAAACATTTAAGATTCAGAAGCATGTGGTGGTCATCATTCATCAAACCTACAAATATTCTCTATCTTAAGATCACTGTTTGTGCTTTCAAAGGCTAGAAGAATCTTTGTTGGACTAGGTAGACACACACACACACACACACACACGAGAACATCTACAGTTTATGTATCACTAATAATAATACATCAAAAAAGGTCCCGTCCGAGCGGAGTCTAGAAGTAGTATGTACGTATGGAGGAGGCTATTTCATGAAATCCTCGGCCTGTAACGACCAACATTCAATTATACAGATACACTAGCACACAGGTCCCCGTAAGCATATATATGCGTAATCGTTAGACTAAAACAGGCAACGCAAATACGTAAGGTAGTATACTGATTTTAGAGGCTCAAGTATAAGATGAATAAATAATCATATGCTTTGCCCAAATGTATATGTTTATTAATTTATCAACGCAGAAGTAAGTATATGGATAAAACTATCAAAATAGCTAAGAGACTATAGGCTATGCTAAGCGAAAAACAGTCACCTTTCTCATCTTCCAAATGATAGTTTTATATATATATATATATATATGTATTACTGAACACGAGAAATTAATTAATTGTCAAAAGCAATTGTAGAATCTCCACCTCGTTACATAACCAAATAAATATATATATATATATACTATATATATATATATATATATATATAAATATATATATATATATACTATAGCTAAGAGAAAAAGAGTCACCTTTCTCATCTTCCAAATGATATATATATATATATATATATATATATATATATATATATATATATATATATATATATATATATATATATATATTACTGAACACGAGAAATTAATTAGTTGTCAAAAGCAATTGTAGAATCTCCACCTCATTACATAACCAAATAAATAAATAAATACAGACGAAATTATGTATGTTGATGGCCACTGCTAGCTGCACCACACAGCCATTGTACATACACACACACAGACACCATATACATAGATATATATATATATATATATATATATATATATATATATGGGGTCGTTTACAATAGGTGTAGGAGAAATCGACCTTTGATTTTGATGCCATGATGCAAACCCTAGAATTTGTAGAGTTTCTGTGTGATAAAGGCCTTGTAGCAATCAAAGACGAAGAAAATATAGCAAGGGTAATATTGTAGCAGCCTAGACCTCTAGGTTCTGGAAATTTCTCACCTTTCCACCCAACTCAACTGTGAAGCTGATCTGAAAAAAGAACTTCAGATTTTGAAGATGAAAAACAAAAGAAGAAGAAGACACTCTCAGAGATTCTTTAAAAATTAGAGGAAGCTGTGTATAATAGCGTAGGAAGAAACTAATTATCAGTCTATATTCAATTGATATCTGCTCTACCATGAAGCATTCCAGAAGCCTGCTGGAGAATCATCTGGCTGTGGTTGCCCTCCTTCAGACACTTGTCTCAGATCCTGAAATGGAAACAACATCCTTCCGTCTCCATGATCTCCACCGTCCAAACTCAACCCAGATGGCTTCGAGTCTTGTTGCAGACCAAACCCGTATGAAAAATCCGCTCCGCCTTCCGGTGCGGGTACTGTCGCCGGCATTGAGCCGAACGGGCTGAACCGAGATCCTATTATCTTACTTCTTAGCAAGTCCATTGCAGAGATGGAACCACCAAATGGAGTATTTGATTGTGGTTCAACAAATTGTGGCATGCTGTGGTTTTGGAATGACAAATTAAGGTCTTGGCCTTCTACGAATTTTGTTGTGGATTGGAGTGATATTGGAATCGGTGCAATATTGTGATTATCAGTCTGAAGCTTCAATGATGACGATGAACTATTAGTTGTGCTTTGAGTTGGAGCATTATTAGATGAAGTGTAGGATCTTTTGTTCTTCCTTGAACCACCACCAACTGGAACGTTTCTTAGGGTTCCACCTTCAGTCCAGTACCTCCTACATGTCTTGCAGAAATATCTTGGCTGGGAAAGACTGTAATTGTTATAGTAGCAAAATTTAGTGTTTGTTGAGTTGCACCTCGGGCAGTTCAAAGCTTGTTCTCTCTGCGGCCGGGGTCGCCGCTCTGCCAGCTGAGGTGGCAGCGGCCTGGTGGCGGAGCACGAGCTTCGTGGGATGCCTGTTGTTGGATTAGCTGTTGAGAGTGGTGGCGCCGCCGCCAACTCGTCCATGGGCTTCACTAGCCCTAATCCTCCCTGTAGCTCAAGCCACACCCCCATGTATTAGGGTAATTGACGAACACACAAGTAAGAAAATATATAGTAACTGATCAAAGAGATCTAGAGAAAAAAAGAAATTACAGGAAGTGTAGATTGTTTTCAAAGGAGAAGACTGATTTAAAAAAAAAAGGAAACAAAAAAGAGAGAATAAGTAAAGATCGATAAAGATGGAAAAACGAGATGACATTTTTCCACAAGACTGATTTTAGAGAAAAAGAATCTGAAATGGGGAGAAGAAAACAAACTTAATTTAATATCAAACTTAAGATATGAGTTTTGAAGTGGCAGATGTAGACCATATAAAGATGGATAAATAAAAGAGGGAATAATGCAAAGTATGAAGAGATATGAAAATTTTTTACACCAATTATAGGCATCAATGATACACATGAATCCAGTAAGAAGCAGGCATCAGAAAAGCTAATAAGACTACTTTGTAGCCCTGAGAAACACAAGAAGACACTAGCAAAAGATCAAAGAGGAGAGATAGAGAGAGAGAGAGAGAGAGAGAGAGAGAGAGAGAGAGAGAGAGAGAGAGAGAGAGAGAGAGAGAGAGAGAGAGAGAGAGAGGAATAATTCAGCACTAATAATGGTTTGTACATCAATAAGAACAAAAACAAAGCCTTTTGATCAACACCACATAGCTTTTTAATCTATTAAGCTTTGTAAAAAAAGAATGAAAAAAAGGGAGATGAGAGGGAAAAGAAAGAGTAAAGGCAAAATAACAAAAGTTTGCTGCTTTAATTCAACAATTAAAGTGGGTTTTTTTTAGTGGGTGACAGATTTAAAGCCCCGAGAAATATATATCAGTGCACTCGATTCATATTTGAAAACAAGAACCCTAACTGCTAAGCTAATATCATATAAAATCAATGATAAAATATATAAATTTTGATCAAAGTAGAGATACCTGGTGAGACCACTGGACAGTATCCATGCAGATACCTCTCAAGCTCCACTGCAAATTAAAGAAAGATCTGATCTTTCTCTCTTCTTCTTCTTCTTTTCTTCTTGGTTTTGGAGAAGATGGATGAGAAGCAGGCAAGGAATGTCGGTGGATCTTGCAGTGGAGACTCTGATTGCTATGTAGCAAAACTATGGTGGATGGTGATGGTGGTGGCCGCCTGCAATATTTTATTCTACTTCTTTTCATTATTTTTATAATTCGGGTGCCTATTCTCCGTGGGTGGATTTGTCAGATTTCTCTTGCACTGCAGTGCGATTGTCTGAAGGTTTTTTTTTTTTTTTTTTTTTTAATTATGTGAAATTTTTTTGCTAGTAATATCTACTTTTATATGACTGTAGTAACCGATAAATTTACAGATAATATTGACTCATATTTTATCAACAAAAAAGTACTGATCTTTTGATCTTCGCAATCCGAAAGGTCTATGTTATCTTTCATAAATTATAGATGAAATAAATCCACTCCCTTACGGGTGATATTTGAAAATTTTGAATATGAGACATCTATTTTATAAGATAAAAGTTTTACCATCTGCACTAGGCGTCTTAGACGGCCTAGGTTATGATATTTTAAAATTGCCTTTCTGAATTTTGTAGAATTATTTGAACAAGGAGAAGTTATAATCTCAAAAGCTGTTTAGGAAAAAGAAATTGTGTTTTAAAACACTAATTTAAATTAAAAGACAATTTCTTTCCTTTGATAAAGCTCATGTGTTTATACTTCTCTTAAATCAAATAAGTCGACAAAAAATATCTCAATGCAATCTCTTTTTACTTTTTCTTTCTTTTTTTTGTTGAAGCTAAGAAAGTTTGGCCATTTCCATCCGTCCGTCCTTCGATATTTTTTGTGAAAAATCTCAATTCGCATTGTCTGATTTTTCTGTTTTATATCACATAATCTATTTTTTGATATACTGGTCCCAAAATAATGATTTTGATTTTCAAACCTTACACAAACTCCTAGTTATTTAGTGGTACCCTAATAAGGTAACCCTAAATATTGATAATGACTGTTTCCATGTGAATGATGGAGCAACCATTAAGGATAAAGGATACCCTTTCTGTTGGTGTCACCAAACCCTACAATACATTAGAATGAGTTGTGGTAACAAGTTGTATGTATACCGTAATTCTTTTCTTTTTTTTTTTTTTTTTTTTTTTTTTTTGTAGAAAAACTTACTCCCGTTATTTTTGGTTTTTGAAAAAATAACATGTCCAACCTCTAAAACTTCTTGGTGCAGTATCCCAAGAAGGTTTTATATACGGCTACCATTTTGACAGTATAGTTTGGATATCTGCAATATTTTATAATTTAACTACGTATACTTTACCGTGATTTAACACCAGATTACTATTATTTGATTGAATATAAAGTACTATAATATACCTATTACAGCATTATTAGTACATATTATAGTGGTACATTAAGTTCATTTTGAGAGGTTAAAGCGATTTTTAAACGTAGGAGAGATCGAAAAAAAATGATATTGCTCCTTTTATTATAGAAAATTGGTATTAATTAACCTTGCCAATGAGTGGAATGGAATTCGTTGGATACCTTAAAGTAGTGGGATATATTTTCCTTTAACCCAAAACCTCTCATCCTTGGCAATTAGAGTATGTTTACTTTGGAAAAAGTGGGCCAAGTGAGATAAGTGATTGAGAAGAAAGTAAGAGAAAAATAGGAGAATGAAAAGTGGTGAAATAATATTTTTGAGTTTTATTGTTACTTGGAATAAAGTGCAAATAAAGTTTAATATATTAATAATATGTGATATATATTAATATTATTCCAATATATAAAATTAAAATATTAATATGTTTTTTAAAAAATAATAATTTATTAATAATTTATTTGTTTATTATATTTCAAAATATTATAATATTAATAACATTATTATTATCATATTAATATTAAAATTAACAATATATTTTGTTGTTATTATTAATATTAATTTTAATATAATATTTGTTGTATTATTGCTACATTAATATTATAACATAAATAATTATTATATATTACTAATAAATTAATAATATATGATATATATTAATATTAATATTATTACAATATATAAAATTAAAATTTAATATAATATTAAAAGATAAATATTTATTAATAATATATTTATATTATTATATATTTTTAATATTATATTATTAATGAAATTATTATTGTTAATATTAATATACGAATAACAATATGTTCTCTTATCATTATAAATATATTTATTAATAAAATATAATAATTTAATATTATTAATGTTATTTTAATATTATATATTGTTTTATTATAATTATTACTGTTATTTTTATTAATATATTAGTATACTTTATTATTAATAATATTATTTAACAATATGTTATATGTATTATTATATTAATATATTATAATTAATATTATTATTTAACAATATACTAATATATAAATAATATTATTTTAATAAATATTAATATATTTTATTATTATAAAGTTGTATAAAATTATGACTTTTTTCGCTTCTCTCTAATTAGGAGGGAAGTGGATAAAGTAAAAATACATTGAAAATTTACAGTAATTAGAAAGTGAAAAAAAATTACTTTTTCTACTTTATTTTTCAAGTAAAGAATGAAAGTGAGACAAGTAAACATCACACTTGCCCCACTTTTTCACTTCTATGACAAGTAAACAGAGTCTTATGCTAATTACCTTAAAGGCTATGTTTTTAACTGTCTCAATCTGGTTCTAATCAGAAGGTTATTCTAAATGGAAAACTCTAGGAGCACCCATTGCAAGTAAGAGGACACGTATGTGTATTACCGTCACTCTATCATGATCATCAGTTTAAATGGCTCTATACCCTTGTCCATCCATTATGATGCCTTGTCACCCCCTCACCTCTCCCCTTGTACGTAGTGCGTTCATGAATCATACATAACATCTATTAATTACAAATATGTCAAACAAAGGAAAATAAAAGTATTTAAACAAAATTTTAGAATGACCAAAGCGTATCAAATAAAAAGAAAAACTTGAAGACTTTAAACTACGTCTATCATCATCAATCTGATCAAAACCCCGATGACCATATCCCTGCGTGACTCTAAACGATTGGGTTGCATTCGAAAGTGAGCGCACCTTCGCCGTAGCACCCGTAAACCAAATAAAATATATAATTAGAAATACGTAACAGAAGCATTATTTGTGTGTGAGCATGTGTTATGATGTCTGTGTGCATGTGTTTTTTGCTTCTTGTTGGTTGCTATAGATGTGTCCCACATGAATCATTTAACATATGTTGATTCATAACGATCACAAATTTCTTTCTTGATATCCTAAGAATTGCATTCAGTTACGTTGCTTAGAACAGATAGTGATACTTCTACTTCATGAAGTCGATGTCTTGAACTTTTTATTTATATTGTAGATAAAAACAGTCATAATGCACATAAACACCCTACCTTTTTAATTGAATTATTGTAGAAACTTTATCAATAATCGGTCTATTAGTCTGAATATCATCGGCCTATTTATTACCATTTGAAAAGTCCTAATTTTTTAATTTAGACATGCTTGAAAATTAGTGTTAAGCTTCATCGGAAAAATTAGTGTTAAGCTTCATCGGAAATAGAGCGGATAAATCGACAGCTGAATTTGTGAATTTTTCCCTGAACTTTTCGTTTTTTTAGAAAAATTCTCTTAACTTTTTTTTTTGCCACTAATATTTTTGTCAGAGAAACATTCCCAGAACTTTTTCACCTATATATAACACTGGACAGCGTATAAATATTGTTCAGTATATCTATATATATATATATATATATATTATATAATATATATATATATATATATATATATCTATATATACAGCAGGAATTTCTACGAAAATCGTTTCTTAGCAATTTCTTGCTTAGAATATTCTGCATATAAAATCACTAGAACCTTTAAGAAAAGGCAAGAATTCTTTAACATTAAGTACAAAAGATAGATATTCTTGGAATGTTGAAGAAGGAAGTGCTCAAATGAGAATATAAAGATTGCACGAGGAATGTCAAAAAGCAAATCTAAACCAATAATTCCTTTTAATTTTGGGAATATTTTATCGTGATAAATATTAATTTAAGCTCACTTTGAATGCTTCTAACGTTAAAAACTTAGCAAGTCTTTCATAAACATTTAATAAACTTATTCTTTTTTTTGTTAAGAACGCAAAGTTACATATTGGAATCTCTTTATGTGAATGCATTCTCACCATCTTTTAAGTTAATCAAGATCACTATAAAAGCAAGTTTAAATGAATATGTTGAAAATCTCGCTTATTTAAATTAACGAGCTTGAGTTCAAACTCGGAGAATAATTGATCTTGGAATGAGTCTTTTGGCTTTGGATAGAATTTTCTTAACTAATTGTATGTAGTTAAGTGGTGGGCAATCTTCCACTTCACTTTTTTGTTAAAGAAATAATGATAGTAAAATGAGGTCTTTTGTAAATATATTAACCATGCTTGAAATTCCTCTGCAAGATATTTCTCTTTATAAAAAAAAAAAAGAATGCAGGTACGGTTCGGACACGATAATAAAAAAATATAGAAAATTAAAAAATAACATATTTCAAGTATTTAGAAATCTGAAAAAATAACAATAGTCAATAACAAAATCTATATAATACAATATTTCATAGTTTTAGATAAATTTTAATAGTTAAAATATAATTATATCAATAAAAATAAAATAATATTAGAGTAAATAATTATATTATATTATTTACTATTATATACTGCTAGTACTATATAGTGTTTTATTATTTTTTAAAAGACTATATTTTATAAAAAATAATAAAAAAATTCAGAACGTGTGTCAACCATTGCTATCTGGTATACCAACACGCGTGTTCGAATTTTTTTTAAATTTTTAAGTATTTTTTTTTTACGTATCCGATATATATATTGGACACTGCATAAATTATATATGAGATAAAATTTTGATGCATATATACATCCTAGTTCGGAGGTGATAAAATCAACTACACAACTGCATGCAAAAGCTCCGGTAACCAACTCCGCCACAAGTTACCTCACATACGCACAATACATGCACACCGGTTGTGGTTGGACGAGGATAGGACTATCGGCACGTGCAAAAGTGCTGACGTGGCACGTGCGTCCAAAAGCTGAGTATCTGGATTACGTGGGGCCCACATGAGTGGTACGCATGTGGAATTGGGGTCCACATCTTGTAGTGCGCCCGGATTAGAGAAGAAAATTCTGGTCTGCTCTGATGGCGACTTGCTTTACCGCCCACTTGCTGTATCATGTCACCAAGCCCACATTGTTTTTTTTTTCCTAACAGTAATGTTATGTGCCTAGTATATAATTTTAAGTGCATTGAGTTTTGCCTAACTTATTTTAAAATAACCATAAACTTCAACAAAAATATCAACTTTGGACACAATATTTTTAACTAAGGGCAAAATAGATATAATGATCCATCAATTTATAAGTAAAATGTCTGACTCAAATTTCTCTCGTTTATTAAGTGAACCGAGCTTGAATAGAGCTTTTATCGAGCCGCTTTTAAGCCACTCAATTTAGAATATGCATGTCGCAAATGCCCACTTGTCTTTATATACGAAAGGTTTCAGTTAATACAGACGAATACGTAACTAAAAGAGGTGTTAAATAAGCCAGGCTATGTGAATGTGTAGATTGACACAAATAGCTCCCAAGCGAGCCTGGATTTTTAAGTAACTCTAGGCTACAGCCCACTGGATCATTGAACCCAACTGCGTTGGATTACTAATAATTCTCTTGGGCTTACTCAAAGGACATATTCCTTCATCTTGGGCCTGGCTGTACACTGCTCAAAGATAATATATCTGCACTCATAATAATACAGACAATACAGCCTTGCGGTGCAACAACCACTTAATTTACGGAGCTAAGACTGTATCTATAATTATCCTTACCTGACTCTCGGAAGGATATATACTTCCACTCCAGAAGCATTCCTTTGTACATAATAGTTGCACATGCGTGCATAGCCAGTGCAATTTTCACAATTATGCTACTGACAGCACGGTGAGTCGAATCTAAGTTGAGGGAATTTTTCAACCTTGTCCATACTGATGCAATCCTCAAGATCGCGTAACACAGTGAGAGCTCTCAGACGCATAAGCACAATGAGAGCCTTCAAATTCTCAGAGACCCTACAGAATTCAGAATAATAGGTAACAAACACTTAAATTTTCATTAATCAAAATCAACCGGCCATAAAATGTTCCTTGGATACATATTTATGGGTTGATTATAATAGCTTTTTCCATTACTATATCAACAACTAATTAAGAAAAAAAAAAAAAGTTCTCCTAACAAAACCATAAAACAAAAATAAAACCTACGTTGAATAAGAAAACGGAAGCATGCGGTTGGTCTAAGACTCTTCATTTTGGAGTGTCTTGGAGTATTCGGAATGCTTATTACAAAGCTTGAAATAAACCTTCGGACTGTTTTGGAGTGTTCGGACCGCCGATTAAGAAATATTCGGATCTGCACTATTTATATAGTGTTCGGACCAGAATTTAAAGTTAAAACCAACCCGCTTCTCAATGTAACTATGGGCTTGAACAGCTGCATTATGGGCTTGACTGTTAACTGCTCAAAGATAGTTTATCCACAACTATCACGAACAACAAAATTAAGTTGAATTGTGCTTACCCAAAGTTGTTTGGCGCTAAACCAAATCAACCAGGAGACACGTAAGTTTTTAAAAGTTAAGCCCACCGGTGGTCACCTCAAGCACCGTTATCATGATTCTGCATTCACTGTTATCTTATGCTGATCTTCTAATTTCTTGCTTAACAGATAATCAACATAGCATAATAAAAAATAAAAAAAAAAATCAACGTGGCCCATCATAATTTAACACGTGGACGTCCTGCAAAGTCGGCTGGCGCAAAACGAAGTCTGGAAGCCTGTTCCCACTTCCCCAGCGGTCGGTAGCGCGTCGCCCGCTGCATTTTATCATTTTCGTTTTAAGTTCCTCTTTAATTTATATGTTAATATTATTTTAGTTATTGTATAAATAGTTTTTATAAAAATTTAATATAAAAAATTGTCAAATATAATAAAATATATAATTTTATAATTAGTATTTTTAAATATTTTTTAAAAAATATTTTAACATTTTAAAATTTCAGCAGATTAATAAATTAAATTAAAAAATCTGCTGATAAATCGGAACTTTAATATTAATTTAAAAATATTTTAAAAAAATTAAAATTTTTATAATTTAATATTAATTTTTTTTTAAAAAAATATTAATATAGTAATTAAATTAAGATAAGAATGAAATAAGTAAAATAAAGGGGCTGAATGAGGAGAGGTCTTAAAAGGGAGGGACTAGATGCAATTTTTTCTTAAAATGGGCAAAAATGGGCCTACAATTTTTTATTTTTTCCTTCACTTTGACCAGAACTCCGAACCTGCCCGAAACTTCTAGAAGCTCTAAGTATCAGAGTTTGTTCTCTCCCTTGAAGAGCGTCGACGAGGAAGAGACCGATGGCGCCAGCGGAGCAAGGCGACGCCGAATCGGTGGCGGCGCCTGACTGCGGTACGAATCGGAGAGTGCTTCCTGCGCCATTTCTGACCAAAACGTACCAGCTCGTGGATGATCCCGCCGTCGACGACGTGATCTCTTGGAACGACGATGGCTCCGCTTTCATTGTCTGGCACCCCGCCGAGTTCGCTCGCGATCTCCTCCCAAAACATTTCAAGCACAACAACTTCTCTTCCTTCGTTCGCCAGCTCAATACCTACGTGAGTAGTACTCTTCGATCTGATTCGATTTTAATTTGTAATTAGAAGACGCGATAAAAAATTACGATGGATGTGGATTCAGGGTTTCAGAAAGATCATGTCAGACAGATGGGAGTTTGCGAACGATTGTTTCCGGCGAGGCGAGAAGCGTCTGCTCTGCGACATCCATCGCCGAAAAGTCGCCCAGCCGGTGGCGCCGCAACAGTCTACCCCTGCGGCACCGCCGCCTGTCCCGGTCATCCGAGCGGTTTCTCTGGCGAACTCCGAGGAGGAACAGGTTCTGTCGTCGAGCTCGTCTCCATGCACGGCGCCACCGACGCCACCGCCGTCGGAGTTGGCGGACGAGAACGAGCGGCTGCAGCAGGAGAACGCGCAGCTCAGCCGTGAGCTGTCGCAGATGAAGGACCTCTGCAACAACATCCTTCTTCTCGTGTCCAAATACGCTGGGGGAGCTGGATGCCACGTCAGCACCACTACAGAATCGGTGGTCGAGACAGCGTTGAAGCTGATACCGGCGGCGGGAATAATCTCCGGTGAAGACGTGGAAATGAAGACGGCGGAGGAGGTGACGAGTCCAGATGCAGCAGGGGAAGGAATGCGGCTCTTTGGGGTGCCCATCGGAGCGAAACGCTGCCGCTCCGAGGACGATCCGACTGCCCGATCAACAGCGGTCATGGACGTGAAATCCGAGCCGTCGGATTCGTGCTCCGACCCCGAGGAAGATCGCCGGTGCTGGCTCTCTATCCGCCAACAAAGCAACCATAAACACGTGACTGCGGCGCCTTAGTCACGTGCACTGGCGTTAATCCGTTTATTTTCTTTTTTTTTTCTTCTTTTATTTAAATATAATATATTACCATTGTTATTAGTATTAATGCAGTTATATATTGGGCGGTGGAAGTGCGTTTGGTGAGCGATGCTTGAAAGTTGAAACTCACTCGCAGGATTGTGAATTCGTTCCATTTTCAATATTAGTTGTGGGAAGTAGTTTGGTTTTAGTAAGATGCACAACAAAAAAGTAGCGATGCCGCGGCCGACATTATTTATTTATACATGCATTAACATTATTGCGGCGCTAAAGTGGTTCCGGAGAATTTTGTTTTTTAGGACTTTCCGTCTAAAAAAGTGAAAAAAAGGATACAAAAGCATACAAGAATAAAACTAGGACATAATTAATTTAAGACATATGAACATACAAGTACATAGATGTATATTGATAAAATTTTGATGCATGCATATGCTTAAGGATACATGTTATTTTCTTTTACCCTATATAATATACGTGCTTATTACTCAGAAAATAGCATGATTGTGCCGAAAATATGTTACCCACATGTGAAAATTTTATTCTTTCTATCTGTTACAAAGAAAGACATGCACGAAGATTGTACCTATCTAGGTATTAAAAAAAATAAGATTCATTGATTGATAAAATATTAGTGGATATTATTTGTGAATTTATTTGCTACGATGATTATAAAAGATATATTGGTTATGTAAAATTATTCAATGATACTTTAAAAAGGGTAGAATACTGATTCGTGCTTCAAAAGATTATGTTTTATTATAAAAATAACGTAATTGTTAAACAAGGCATAAAAGAAAACTGAGAAGCATAAAATCAAGCATCTCCCTCCCAGCTGATCATCTACTCTGTACGTAAGTTCACTTTTGTGTGACTATTGTGATAGAAAAAGTCATGAGTCGATTCATATTTACCAATCGATAAATCTTAATTTTTTTTTTGTCTGGACAAGGCAACTATCCATCTCACCTTCGGTGAAATACTAAAGATAAACTTTTCACTGAAAACTTGTTCAGATACGCTCTTATTTAGAAAATTTAGAGTTTTTCAGCCAATTGGCATAGTATTGCTAGTAATATATAGGGTATTATTAGTCGTGTATTATAGTATATATTGTTAAGTGAAAATAGTGTTGTGAAACACTAATCGACGGTATTTTTAGTACTTGAGGAATATGAGAGGGGGATTTACTAAGAACTTAGAACATGGCATACTATTTTGCATTCAAAATAAAACTTTAATAATATTCGTTATCGAGGGTTACACAAATAATATATGTTATATGAAGCATGTCTCCGCAATACAATTACCACAATACTCATCATACGGTTCTTCGAACATCAAACCAGGAAGCCGAAGAGAGAAGCACTCGTAGGTCACTTGGAGAGTTCAATGATCCAAACATTAGAGAAGCTAACCAGAGCTTTCAAGCTCGAAAAGCCCGACCGCTTCGCGAGAGACTCGAATTCTCTCTCAGTTCTCTCTTTGCCTCCAGGATTATGAGCCAACATGATTAGATCGACATGGAATACTACTTGTGCAGTAGTAGTTGATTCTGGTGCTACTGGTAGCAAAGACTCTACAAGAATCACCTTTCCATTCTCCGGCAATGCCTTCCAACAGTTCTTCAACACCTTTAAGCAATGCTCATCACTCCAGTCATGAAGAATCCACTGCATACATTATTACATTTAGTGCACATGAAATCAAATTTTTAGAAAACGAAAAAGCGTCATGTTTATCAGATATACTTTTCTAAGTACTTTTTTGAAGTTATGTTAAAATTGTATCCATACCAGGCCCATTTTAGTTCTAACAGATAAATTTACGATCAATTTTCAAGAATCCATACAGTATATCTTTTCTTTCTTTCTTTTCTTTTTTTTTTTTTTTCTTTTTTTGCATGGTAGTGAATCACTATCCTTCGTTCTCTAACTATTGTACTATGATTTGCCCCTTCAGCAATATCATTGCATATTATGGTACTATATCCGTGTCAATTCTTTGTTTTATATAGAGATAAAACAAATAGGGATAATGTCTACCCAGCCCTCCCTTTTCAAACCTTTACCCCGTCAGCCCCCCAACTTTATCTCATTCCGTTTCAGCCCCTCTCTCGTTTTTCGTATTTTTTTTTTATTTCGACCATTATATTAATATTTTTTAAAAAATATTTTAACATGAAAATTATAGATTTGGATGAGATATATAACTTTTATATTCAATAGTTTTTCAAAAATTCTAAATAGATGTTTTGATATGCCGAAGTGTTAACGGATTATGGATCCGATCCGTTAACCCGCTAAAATTTCAAAGTCCCAAAACACCTATTTAGAAATATTTTTTGAAAAAATGTTGAACATGAAAGTTATAGATCTCATTAAAATCTAAAACTTTCATGTTGAAAGTTTTTTTTAAAATACTAATATAGTGGTCAAAATGATATTGCACGTTAAACGAGGAAGGGTTAAAATGGTATAATATAAACTATAGGGGCTGATTTGGGAAGGTTTTCACCCTCTAGGGGCTGAAAACGAAGTTCCCCAAACAAATATCCCTGTGAATTTGTAGTTTTAGTGATATTTATATAGAGATCACATTTTAAAATTCTTGGATAGTTTGGAAGCACATTTAATCAAAGCTTGAGGGGTAAATAAAAAACTGGCAGGAAGACTAACCTTCATGAAGATGGCATCCCCACTTGGAACACTTTCAAACATATCTCCTCCAACATGCTCCACTCCTTGAACATCCAAAAAAAATTAAAAAAAAGAAAAAGATAACAAAGTTAAAAATTAAAAATTTCTGCTATGCATGACAAAAATATATAAGTTTGATCTACAAATTATGTGTTAAGGTCACCAGGGAAGGCCGGGGCTTCGGAGATAACATGGGGAAGGTCGAAGTTGACGCCCTTGACGTGAGGATGCTTAGCTAAGATCATGTTAAGAGTGGCTCCAATTCCGCCTCCTACGTCAACCAAAACCTTAACATCGTCGAATCCTTTATATTTTTCCAAGAGGTTCTTCATGACGATCGTCGAGTGATTGGACATGCCCTCGTTGAAGATCTTGTTGAACCTAGGATCCGTTCCGTGGTATTCGAATGCGCTCATCCCGTATGCTTTGTTGAAAGGGATTCCTCCTTCTAGCACCGCATCCTTTAGATAATACCTATAATAATAATAATCCCATATAATATTTTGAATTACGAAATTACTGAAAGGAGTCTAATAAAATTTTTGTCTTTTTTTTAGGTTTGTTTTATTGCATTACTCAAATCAAGGAATCTTGTCAGACGTCCTTCTTTATATTTTGATTCCCTTACCTAAACTATTTTTGAGTAAAACTTCTTCCCCAACCAATCTTCCCACAAATCTTCCAACACATATAACTTTACACAAAATCTTTTCCTCCTACTGCTAGGGTTGAACATCAAACACCACTAAACACCAATCCTACACTTCCACATATTTTTGGTAAAATTGTAGGATGCACTAGCATTACTCATTATTTTTTATGCACATTTTCATAATAAACTTTAAAAAGTGTATGTATATATATATATATTTGTTTGTTTTATTAGTTTTTTGTATCCACGCAATGGTGAATTTTCAGTGAAATATTTTTTAATAAGCAGGTGCAGCAGGATCCAAACTTTAGAAATATATATAATGCTTTTTTAAGATGAAGTCACAAATTTTCAAATATTTATATTTCATATAGCTCATTTGCCAATGGGTTGCAGGAACAATTGATCACGAGCATGAGTTTCATCGTTGAATGCAGGGTAAAATATATATATATATATATTCTTCGTTCTTACCAGCTCTCTATGAGGACTCTATCCTGGTTCATGAGCCCAAGCGCCGCCATGGAAACTCCATCTTCGTTCTTGGTAAGATACTTGAGCACCGGCGCAGCGCCGTACTTCCTTACCACTCGCCCATCCGCGTCGCTCTCCACGTCACACCTGAGCACGTTGTAACTCGCCAGCAATCTCAGCATGCGGTCCAACATCGCCGGCGCCTCCGGGTTCTTCGTCGGCAGGATCGCCGCCACATCAGCCGGCGAGAGCATCGCTCCTCCGCTGGCCTTGGCGATTATCTCGAGAACGCCGAGCTCGATGGCCGCCTTCAGCGTCATTGGAAGGACAGAGAAGCTCGTCAGCTGGACTGCGTAAAGGCATGCTTCTTCGTCCTCGCTTGTCGCTGCGATGTTATCGTGGGTGGAACCCATGTTGATGCTTCGAGATTCTGGCAATGGCGGTAAGTGGAGTAGTGGAGAGAGATGATATATTGATATGTGAAGGAGATGGCGGAGTTGTTCGCCGGATGCTACCAATGCTAGTCATTTTATATGTACACAAGTCTGAATCTCACCAACCACACCTAACATGATTGGATATCACTTATATATAAACAGGGCTAGCATTACCTGAACCTACCCGAAAAATCGAACCGAATCAACCCGAACAAAGCTAAAATTTTGGGTTCGGTTTGGATCGGCATTTTAATAGTTCGGGTATATATAATTCGGTACGGATTCGGTGGTCGAATTTCGGATAGGTTCGGGTTGGACCCCAATTATCCTTGTGATTCATGTTTTAGTTAGTTTTCGTTAGTTTTTATGTACTAATTCTTTCTTGTTAAACAAAACATTCATATGACAACTATTATGGTCGATCAGAACCGACCTGGATTCGAAGGTGTTGAATAAAAATATATTGTACTGTTATTCGAATCAACCTGAACTGACTAAAATTCAGGTCTGTTCGGGTATGAAGGAATTCGGTTCTGATCGCCCTTAAGAATTTCGGAGTAGGTCAGTTCGAGTTGACCCGAATGCTCAGTCCTACATATAAATAGCTTTCCGTCCTTGGATCGAATGGTACGGCAATCTTCAAAAAAAATTGGTTATAATTTTAGTCTCATGAACCTCTTGGAATGGAGAATAGACTGTTCAACTCATTTTGATCAGTTGAGTTAACTTAATTGGAAGCTAAATAATTTTTTATATACAATATTTAGTTCGGGGGTGGACGTCAGACTGAAAATTTACTTTCTAACTAGGTTTAGTTGTAATGCGGATAGGAAGGTTTGGTTGGAAAATAGTGAGTTCATAAATAATTAGTAATATGTAATTTAGGGTTAGTTGTATATCAACCTTTCATTTATCTGAACTTTGCATAAGCATGCACTGCCACGTCAGTGCATTTTTTGATTTTCAGATACTAATTTGCACAATATCCAAAAATAGAAGGCTGATATGCAATTAGCCTTATAATTTATGCTACTTGATGTAATACATAATTACAAGATAAATAAATTAAATTAGGGTAAAAGCTAAACCTAAATACGTCATCGTTAGATGGATAAGCTCATCACACTGCCCATGAAATTTTACAAATTATGTATTTATGTATCTGGAAAAACTTCAAAATTAGGTTAGCGCATGGCATACTTGTGATAGTACATTGTTATAAACTAATTTTGCACCTATACGATGAACAGATGTAACTCAGATATATAAAGAATAATATTAAAAAACTTAATTATTTATATTTATAATTTTTTATAAATTAATAATTATTTTTATTAATATATTATACTGTATTTGTCACATATTATTAAAGTAATAATAAATGCCACATAATATATATAAATATTAGTTGAAAAATGCATCTTTCGTTGGGCATAAGTGATAGCCATGCTCGAATATAGGAGCTGGCATGGCAATAATTATATAGCAAGAGTCTTGATTAAGCCTCCTCCATGATTTGTTCTATCCTTGTTTTCTTTTTCTTTTTTTTTTTTTTTTTGAAAAGTAATGTAGGTCCCCATTTTGTTTGATTATTAAGCAAATTTATATGGTAATAGTTCTGTTGCAATCACAAACAAAGTAGGACAACCATCTATTCATCTAATATCCAACAAAAATGTACTAAAAATACACCAGAAACCTTCGATGCAAGCAATGAAAGTACGAATTGTGGTTGAAAACAGATGGATTTGAGGCAGATATTATTCATAATTTGTAGAAAAGATGGTCGACTTAATATATATAAATTTTAATTGCAATGAATCTAAACACAGAAACCAACCCAGTCCACTTTGTAAGGTAAATCATGGTCCTGTTATAGCATAAAATCGGATTATCACGTGACGTGAAATCAGTGGTTAGAATATAAAGACATATGGATACTAATTGCAATATTCAACTAATTTTAGTCGAGTATGAACTTTGTAGATAACAGAAATATCAGTCACCCCTCAATTCGGATAAGTTGCGTCTCAATTCGGATAAGTCACGTCTCAGCTCGTGTTAGTAGCGTCTCTGTTCGGATTCAGCTAGCCTCACTTATCTTGATTAGATTGTCTCGGCTAACCTCAGTATAATTAGAGCTTAGCACATTTCAGCCAAGACAATTACGTTACACCGTCCCAGATCAACAAAACGCTCGCAGATTTGGATGGTCATTTAATAAGTTATTTAATAACTATTTTATAATAAAAAAAAAGAGGGATTAGAAAAGAAAAGACTAGCACATATTATAATAAGTCCTCAAGATCGGAACCTGTAGATTATATTTGGTATGTTTAACTTTCCATGTAAGAGCTTTCAGAAAAAAGTGTTTCTTGTATATAAATAATATAAATAGGAAGAATTATATTCCGTAGAGGGGATTCGTGACATGAGAAAGAACTTTTGTTGTTTTACTCATATTGTTGGATCTTTCAAGCGGATGGCGACGAAAAGGCCCGTGGTTTTATCTCATTCATCAAGAATTTTCACATAAAAATTGTATCTTGTGTGTTTGTTTGATATTTATCTTCTAAGCCAACCTCTGCATTCGAACACTTTTTGATAGACCGAAGTCAACTCGATCAATCCCGAAAAATGAACTATAAGCATGAAAACTGAACTAGAGGTTAACTTCGTGTACCGTAACAGTGCTCTAAATCATAAGGGGCAATGATCGGCAGGCCCCTGGCAGGGCCTGCCGATACCAAATCAGCCCCTGCTATCCGATCCGCAGGGGCTCAAAAAACGAGACGACCCAACACCTCGGTTTCGATCTATTTTTTGGAAAAATTTCCAACATGAAAGTTGTAGATTTTGACGAGATCTATAACTTTCATGTTGAAAGTTTTTCCAAAAAATACTTCTAAATAGATGTTTTGGAGGTCGGAAGTTTAACGGGTTCTGAAATGTCACGTCAAAATCCGTTAAGCTTCCGACCTCCAAAACATCTATTTAGAAGTATTTTTTAGAAAAACTTTCAACATGAAAGTTGTAGATCTCGTCAAAATCTACAACTTTCATGTTGAAAGTTTTTCAAAAAAATACTAATATAATGGTCAAAACGAAAATGTATATTTTACGAGAGATGGACATAAACAGTAACCAGGGACTGAATCGGTAGCTGGGGAGACATTATCCCAAATCATAATTCTATTCCTTAATTTCTTTTGACGAGAATGGGGAACATCCCTGTCATCCATGAAAGGGTTGGTGGGGTTGTTAGAGGCTGAGCCTTGGAGGCTCACCTTCCAAGTTTCCTTGCTTACGTGAAACTCGTGTATAGATGAAATATTCCATCAACAAGGTAAGACCTCTCTATTCATACCTTGAAAAAAAAAAAAAATAAATAAATAAAGAAAATAAACATTAAAAAAAGAAAAAAAAATATGAAAAAGACATCTTGTCTTGACTCCCAATCACATGCATAGAAGTACCAGAGAAGTGATCCTAATATTTATGAGCAACTAAATGGTCCAAAAACTAATTTACGTCACTATCAACACAATATTAATTTTGTGCAACACATAATTCAATTCTTGCCAATAGTAATTACAAAAATAAATAAATAATAACTATCTAATGATAAGGTCCATCCTGACGAGGTATGGAGAGAGTAAAATAGATCACTTCAAAGAAATTAATGCTAAAAAAAGAAAAAAAAAATTTTAACGAATAGAAGATCAAAATTATTTAGTAAAAACAATATTCAGAAAGATTTTTAGCATCAAACTTTATAAATTTTAAAATGTTTTTAAATAAGAATATTTACAATTATGTCGTGATTTAATTAAGGCGACAGAATTAGGATAGTATAATTCGGACAGTAATTAGCGTTCTAATAACAAGGTGTAGCTGATGGCAGTTTCTTACCATATCATAGTTCAAATTTCTAATTTTTCAACAATCCATACATTTGACTAATAAGTGGAGAGGAGCCCTTTTTTTTCTAATTTTAAAAGAATGTAAAGGAAGGAATTGATTTCTTATGATCCCAAGTTGTCAACTGCTCTATCCTAAGAAACAAGGTTACGTTACAGATATATAATTTGACAATTTTTTTTTTTAAATAAAATATGGTACAGTTCGAACACCTTAAATATATAAATAATTAAAAAATAATTTATATTATGTATTTAAATATTTAAAAATATTAATAATTAAGAACAAAGTTCATATATAGTATAATAAAGAAAAATATAATTACATCAATATATTATAAACAAGAAGAGTCTAATTACTTAAATAAATATATATTATTTGAGTATATCACCGTATTATACTATTTATCATATATACTATTATTAATATATAATATTTCACTTTTTTAAAAAATACAAAAATTCCTTAAAACAAATAAAATAAGTAAATATAGATACGTGTGTCGAACAGCCCTATCTAACGTGTTCAATGTGCATGCTCAGAATTTCGGCGTGTATGTGCTTTTCTAGCTCCTAACTACTTGTTCTTTGTTCTTTTTAAATTCTTTGTCATAGATCCAAGCCAATTAACTATTACATTTCCAAGGTTTATTCTAAAATATTCTTGGGGTATGATCTGGATAGAAGATCTATCTTAAATAGGTTTTCTTCAAGAAGAAGGTTAAATCTCATAAAATTTACGAATTTTACCAACATGATAGGCCCACTTTGAGGACTTGCGTATAGCTTCAACTCTACAAACATGCGTAAAAGTTATAATAATCTTCTCTATTCTGTAACGAAATTGGATTTTCTTCAAATAAGACTAGTAAGACTTCATATTTTCAAATAATACTTTAATTTTTTAAAATTCATTGTCATTCGAACTTGACGGAAAAAGATCATTCCATGCTAAAAGGTGACCTTTATAATCTTATAAATATATATTTAAAATATATTAGAGCTATGTTTCCAAATAAGACCAGTAAGACTTTTTTTTTCTTTTAAATATATATTAAGTCCAACCTAAGTGATCTTGGTTGATTTACACTTTAAGTTATTTGAAACTATTAATGGGCTCAACTTTATGCCCGACCTCAAACGGAAGTAAGATCCAAAGATATTTAGGCCCAACCCATGAGTAGGTATCCAACACCACCATGAAATTTGAAATTAAAAAAAATGGGTCAATTCAACAGAAGACTCTCCTTTTAATTTAATGTTATTTAAATCCTGATATTGAAATAGTATGTACTGTTATTCTTATTAAAATTTTATATAAATTTATAATAGTTTGTTTTAGTATGGATAAAAATGTCAAAATAGTGTGGCCTAAAAATTGCCAAATATGTGATCATCATAAGCTAAAATGTTGAAAAAGGCTCGGAACAGAGAAAATCATAGCTTAGCTTGGATTATATGTATTGTACAGACTGAGTCAGTCCACACTATTATCTAGTTGTGCGATGCCACGCCACATCTTTTTTAACATATTTATACACCGAGAATAATTTAATTTGAATTTTAAAATTTTGATTATATTTGAGATATTTTAAAACACTTTGTTTACACATGCACCAACTTATTCAACCTATGATATTTTTATTTTTGGTTTCCTATAGGAGATGAGACTAATTTCATGCGGAAAGCTGAGCTCTTACGATTAACTCTACCCGCCATCCCCTACCATTATATGCTTTTCCTTGGGGCTCAAATCCTTGACGTGAGGCCCCTCATCAGCTAAGCTTCATAGACAATTACTTGTACAAATTTGCTAGGCACCTATAAACTTTACATATCTTTATCTACGTGGGCCTTTTATCTTAATTGGATCTCTAAAATGATAGGATCTATAATTTGAAACTTATAGCGGCGGATACATCTACATCGTGTTAGAGTCATATTAGAGATAAAAGATGTATATAGCATGCATTTTACGTGGGAGGCAGATTAGCATCTTGGCTAACTGCACATGAAAAGAACTCAATTGTTCATTGTCGTATATTGAGCTCAGTGTTACTTCTACATAGGTGGTAAAGTTAAAAATCAACTGTACATTGGCTATCTGCACATTAAAAGTTGATTCCTATGGCCTACCAATGTCATACATCAAAATCATCTATATAATGTGTTTAAGATAAAGCTAAAAACTCCGACCGCATCGACAGCAAGTGGTGTGGCGTGTATCTCTTGGCCATGACGTAGTAGGTTGTTTCATAGTTGTTTACCGGTTAGGGTGCTACGATAACATTCACTAGGATGGATGAATTTTTTTTTTCTTTTAAAAAAAAACAAGTTCCGCAGTTATGGATCAATCGACTCGAGACACATTGCCCTAGAGGGCGTTCAGTGAGGTCAACCCGAGCTATCCCTTGACTTGCCAAGACGATATGGGGCGTCGGCACCTCCCCTTAATGAACTTAGGGCACAGGTAAAGAGTTCACGGGCATGACTCCCACAAAATTTGAAACAAGTTGAAAGCTTAACAATTTTTCTATGATAGTAGACCTGCTGACTGTTGATTAGTAGTTTCTCTCGACCGAAAAAAGAAAAAAAGAGAAAACTCAAATGATAAATGATTTCTATCATAAAAATCTACCATTGCAATATGTTTCTCCTTTCACACATGAAGCTTAGGACAGATGGTGAGAATTTCATCTTATAAAGTAAAGGTTTTAAGTTAGAATCTAGCACCATCTGTAAGGATATGCGATATTTATCTTTTCTGTATCCGGTGAGGATGACATAGGCCTTTTGATTGTACAGACCGAAAGATATGAACTCTTTACTTCGTAGAACATGGTGTGATGCCATCCATAAGTTTATCTGTTATAACGATCGTATGAAAGAAAGATTGTTAGGGGTAGATTTTTTCCAACATAATCTCAAAAAAAAAGTACAATTTTTTTTTTTCTCCCGCAAGCTTCATTTTGCCAATCATCTCTTAGTTGGGAGAAATTTAATTCTTGTTCTGAGAGAGTTACTGAGACATTTAGGAAGTAAATACTCAGTTTGGATGCCCTAACACATCCTCTTTGTGCTGCAGGATGTGAACATTTCAAGTTAAACGCAGCATTAGCATTACATCGATCTCACTAACAATAACTCTAAAATTCTTTAGGCTTTTGAAAGTGCTCTTGACTTGATTTTTCAAGTTTGATTCCAAGAGGCTCCATTCAATTTGCTTCTTCACTACTTCATGATCTATAATGGCTCTCAAGTAATTCTCACCTTATTGATGGAAATGGAAATAAGTTATATCCACGATCATAAACGCAGGAAATCTTTTTCATTCAGGGAAAAAGTACACTTCAGGAGCAAGCAAGGAACCGAGAGTACGGCGATATTAATAGATATTAATTTTATTGATCACATTATTTATTATCACTTTTAGCCGATACAAAGATTTAGGGATACAAATATCGTAAAAGCAAGTGTAATCTTTTTCATCACGTAGTATCTCTAAACATAATTGAGGATTACATCTTAGCATAAAATTTTAAGATCTTCTCAAGGAAGACTTAAATTTCATGCCTATTGTTAACTAGAGCTATATGCAGTGTTAGGTTGGGGCAAGGGCCTGGCCAATCTACCAAATGATTGATAAATGGCTAAACAAATTCATGATTAGATTACCGTACTTTTTTAAAAAAAAAGAGAAACGGGCAATACCCTCGTAACCCTATGAAAGACACGACTCAACCGGAAGGAATTCTCACTCGTAACCATCCACGATCCGAGCATCCGTCAGACGTGAGGTGGCGTTACCAGCAGTCGAGAAACTGACCGGTGGTGGGGAGAGTCGAAACCATGATATATTATGAAGGCTTCATGAGGCCAGGCCTACAACTACGACACCCTACCGCTCCCATCATATTACGAAACATGATGCTTGAAGCCAAGAAGAAGAGGCTGGTATTAGTATCATGATGAACCCATGTGCTAGTGCTAGTGGCCCCATTCTTGGCTTATAATTGAGGAACAGTATAACATCATGCAGTATTATGGAGCCACAGAAAAAGGCTAGGACGAGTGGTTAGTGCCACCCACTATCTGCATGAGCTGTAGGGCAATCACCCAAGGGACACAAAGGACCCTCTATGAGGGAACCCTGTAGTTAGTTGCACTTAAGCACCATGTTTTGAATCTTTTCTGTGGCTTAATGGATACCAAGGGCCATTCCTTGAATCATATGGCGAAAGGCAACGATCCCGGGCTCCATTGGTCGACCGATCATATTATCGTTGGTTCTTCCGATTGGCAGAGATGAGGGTTTGATAACAACCTATCAGGATTCAAAGGTGTAGACCGCGGCATTTATAAATTATTAATGGTATATTGCAAAAAACACCAAGAAGGGAATTATTATGTAATTTGTCTAATTAAGGAGAGAGACATATATCTTCATGGTAGAGTCGGGTACAG
Organism: Xerophyta viscosa; assembly: GCA_002076135.1. NCBI lineage: Eukaryota > Viridiplantae > Streptophyta > Magnoliopsida > Pandanales > Velloziaceae > Xerophyta > Xerophyta viscosa. Next base: position 329,457 of record MJHO01000018.1, read on the forward strand.
CACTATATATGTTAAGTACAGTCAGAAAGAACTATGTCATAACCTACGTAGTGTTGATGAAAGCTCAGAAACAATTCATTGTTTGAATGTTGGTTCTCATGACACTTAGAATTTGCGATTGAGGACCGCGACACTTTTCCATGTAATAGTCTTTACGGATCAATTTTTTTGTCTAAAAAAAGAGAAAAAGGAAAAAAAAAAAGGAATGAATGTGTTATATTTACAAACTATATTAAAAGGATAATGTAAAAGTTCTGAGCAAATGATACACATACACATGTTGACTTCATGCATAAAATGGCATATAAATCTAAATATAGAATTTACATCACATCCTAGTTTGTGCAAGCTAACATTTTAAAATATTATTAGTTGTCTTTTCACTAGTTTGCACGAAACAGCTGTGAATCAAAATTAATGCAAGTGGTGTACGTATAGATCCTCGGACTTTAGGAGAGAGACAAAAAAAAAAAGAGCTACACTAGGATATCAAGTTTACTCAATCTTCCATTTTATGGTCAATAGGTCGGTCGAATAAGAAAACATTTCAAGACCGAAGACGGGACCTTAAATTGATCGGTCTGGTCCGATCCGGACTGTATAATCTGTGAACCGGATCCCTTTAGACCGGCTTGAAGTTGTAATATTTAAAAAAATAAATATTTATCAACATATCATTGTAAAAAATTACAAAATAATTTTTATTTTATGTTTATAATAATAAGCTGTGGCTTATTCAATTAAATAGATAAACTAGAAAAAAAAAAGATTATAATCAGTCCCGTTCCGGTCTACCGGTTCTTCAAGTTCTAGACCGGACCGCACCGGAACCGAATAAGAGTTAAAGTCCTGACCGTGGACCGGACCGAAATTTCATCGTCCTGGATTGGACTGGACCGAAACAACCGGTTATGTCCGGTTTTCGATCCGAACCGGTATATGACCACCTCTAGGGGCTCGAACCCTGCAAGACTCGAACTCCAGTCAAGCTTAAACGAGCTCGAGTCCGAACTACTTTTGAGCAAGCTCGTGTCGTTTTTACCCTTAGTTTGTTCCTTACGTAGTTCTATATTCCTTCATGACCTTACCTTGCACGTTCACCGTGTCCAGGGATCAGTACTCGAAAGCTGCATTGGATCGGATCGCTGATCATTGGAACTACAAATTCATTGAATATTTACAATTACATGAGGATTATCCGAAGCTTAAAACTAGGGTTTTTCAGAAACATGGAACGTGACATGCTGTTTAAGGTGCATGCATGTATGCATGCTTTTTCGTAAAGCAACGTGGAAACCTATCAGCCTTCACATCTCATTAGGGATTTGTACAACTATAGCTATCAAAGCTGGCTGTTTTAGAAATTATTTAATTTGTGGGCATCTTAATGCGACGTCGAAACTCAAATCTCTGAATATGTTCCATTTTGGAAAGGCTAAAATTTTTTTTAGTTATGTAAACTTTATAAAATTGTGCTGCTACGTATACCCTTATACTTTAAAGAGTATTTATTATATTTCTGACCAAGAAAAGAATATCGGTGATAATTTTACGGTCGATTTTCGTTTGCGTTTGTAAATTACTGATGTAGTATTATTTAATCTGATGGGACATTTTATAGTTATTATTTGATTATTTTTAATACTTTTCCCCTTAGATAAGGGCAAAATAGTCTTTTCCTCTGTTCATTTTTTTTTTTTCCACTGTCCATCTCGCCGTCGCTACAGTTCTCTGACGATGGTGTTATCCCTGTTAATCTTCTAGCTATTCAGGCGACTATATTTTTCTCCGGCCGAGGGTTGAGCCTCAGCATTGTAGCTTACACGTCGTCAACGCCGGCTCTCATTTTATTCTTTTTCTCATAACGTGGGTCAACGCCTGTAGCAACTCGTCGTCTCCACCGCCCTCTCCTCTGCCGTTGTTACAGAAGTATGATTCAAGATCCCAAAGGAATCAACAACGTCTACTTAAAACACATGGGAGAGTTCGTAGAATCTCACTTGGAGAAGATGATGGCCTTCGAGTGGCCGCCGGAGGTTGTGCTTGCCACTTTCACTCTCAGTAAACAAACCATAGAGAATCTAAAAGTCTAGAAATTACAAAGAAGAACAGGAAGTGTGCTTTGGCTGTGCTGCTGACGCTCGATCACGAATGAAGCCGCCGGTGCCGGTGAACTACTTCGGCAACTGCTTGTTGATGACCTTAGAGGAGCAGACCGCCGGCGAACTGTCCGATCAGGGCGGATTCTTCAAGGCGGCAAACTCTGGTGTTTGACCTGAGTCTTAGAACCTCTTAAAGGTGGCCAATTCTTTAAACCTCCATCCTTGTCGGGCACACTGCCGCCTGGTTCAATGGTGTACGTGTGCTTCGGCAACCAGACTCTGCGACCTACGGGCGTCGCAGCTGAAGAAGTAGTTAGTCTGGGGTGAACGGCGGCGAACTGGTCGCCGGAGGTGTACGAGGAGATTATGGAACGCCGCGGGATGGCCATCACAAACTATTGATGCATGAGAGTGCAAATTATTATCGCGTGTGTGCTCAAAATTATTATCGCGTGTGTGCTCGCTATGTTTTTTCTATGTTTCTAAATAATATTTTTCATTCAGAAAGTTTACACAAGAACGTAGCTCGCTATGTTTTGATGCCTTAATCATTCTAAACCATCTATTTGCTATGTAGTTGGGATTGATTAAGTGTTCTTCTTTTTCTTCTTTTCTTTTTTTTTTCTTTTTTTTTTTTCTTTTTTTGTTTTTTGGAGCATGCTCCGTGCTCGTTGTCATGTTTTTATTTAAAGTAATACCAATTACCAAAGGCAGCAATTGATTCAACAGCCTATATAGTTAAAAAAAAACTTTATAAATATTGGTTTAAAAAAAAATTTAGATGTTATTGATGTATGTAACTTTTATGTTAATTTTTTTTTTTTTTTCAAAATACTTCTAAATAGATTTTCGGAGACACTAAAATTTAACGGATTTGATAGGTTTTAAAACTATTTTTTAAATCCGTTAAACTATGTTGCACTAAACAATATATATAGAAATATTTAAAAAAAATATTTAATATACAATTATAGATCTCATTAAAAAAAATATAACTTTTATATTAAATTTGTTTTAAAACAAAATTTTAATTATGCGAATTAGTAAATTTTTATGAATTAGTTTGAGGATGACATTATTCTTTTATTTATTATGAAGTCTCATATCAAGTATTAATTTTCAGATGTGGAAGCGTGTTTCTTTTTAACAAATTATATCAATAACATTATGTGCAATTTTAAAACAGAAAATAATTATAACACCGGAAGGTATAGTTCAAATCAGAGGAGGTATATTTTATTAACAAGTGTAATTTTATTATGTGGAAATATAATTTAGCAATAAAATAAGCAGGCAATTGAATTCTTGATTTCTGAAGCACGGGGCGTAGAGTAGTTTCCTTTTGATTTAATCACACAAGTGAAGACGAGCTAACCTCATAGTATAATCTCTCTTACTCCTTCGGGATGGGTGCAAGAGACGGAGGAACAGCAAAATATAACTATTTTTAGAGAGGCTAATGCCAGCGCAGCTCAGAAAATAAAATATGTCACAAAAAATTGAGCGTCTCTAGGGCCAGTAGAGTTTCTTTTTTTGAAATAACGGAATAAAATGTTTTCGAATATATACACCATATTATACTTACGTTGGACTTGAACATGTATTCTGATTTGATATTGCCTCCTAACCAGATATAAATATTGAAAATTAAAAAATATTGAAAATTACGAAGAGACAGGTCGCACCATCTAATTCAAAGAAGGTAGGGGCAACTTGCAAGATCGATAGAATTTCACCTCGATATCTTAACACGTAAAAAGAAAAGATAGCAGACATTTACATTGATCCAATTCTACGTTTTTTCTTTCCAGAAGTTGGGACCACGAACCTCTTTGCATCTGCCGTGCGTCCTTGTATACACATTAAGCTACACACCACACTCCGCCATTGCCAGTGTTCCTCGATCCTCAACATCAACACCATTGCTGATCTCTAGATTAGCAAGCTCTGATCTAAGATGAAGGTGATGTATCTGCTATCCATGCAAGATTAGTTCTATATGTTTCTAATTACTACTCATTTCCTGCAGCTGTTCAGCTGGATGCAGAAGAAGCTCCACCCTGCAACCGCTCAGTATTCCAGGGTTCCCAGCAGTAAAGGTTTTTATTATTTCTTTTTTTTTTGTTATTTTGCAAGCAGTGATTGATTTGTGGCAATTTCTGAGATTTGTTTATGTGATTGTATTATTTCAGTTGATTTTAATTGCACACAGTTGGCGGAGACCGGAATAATGTCGAAGACCGTGCTTCTCCACGATCTGCTCGACGGGATTCTTACGGTCGGAACGCTCGGCCACGAGCCGCCGCAGAGCAGCCCTCTGCTTACGCTCTCGTCACCGTCTTTGTCGGTCGACAACCATCGATTTTCCGTTGAAGATGTCGAGGAGCAGAAGCAAGAAGGGGAGGTGATAAATGTCTCCCTCGAGCTGAAAGAAGCAAAAGTTGTCATTCTCGAACCTCGCCCTCTGCTTGCTTCTGAGCCCACAGCTTTCGATCCTTCCGTGATTTTATTCAATACCGATAAGGTACGTGCATTCGTTTTCATTCATATAAGTAAATGTTTCTGCCTCGAATTTGAAAATTTAGTTTAAACAAAAATAAATAGACCAGAAAATAAACTTCAGATCAACTTCTTGTCTAGATTCGCATACTGTAGCAGTACTCATTTATATATATTGATTTATACATAATAATATTTTTTATTTTCTTTTCTTTCTTTTTTTTTTTTAACGAAAAGCGAATGTAGTAACCACGAAGTAGATGGTGCAGGTGGGCGCGGGACGAACCTCCAACTGCGACATACAGCAGCCTCTACTTAAAGAGGAAACAGAGATGGCTCAGAAGCCGCGGACGACACTTGCCGATCTCTTCGCAGCTACCGCTACCGAGTTCTCATCGGCAGTAAGTAACTCTGTCGATTCTCCGGCAAAAAATGCACGAGAAAAATACAAGGCCAAGCATCACACTTTGCTTCCGGCGAAGTATACCAGCGACACGAAGGTCAAGGAGCCAACTTCTGCTTCAAAAGTCAATCGAGTAAGGATCGTTCTATTGTATATATATATATATATATATATATATATATATATATATATATATATATATATATATGAATGTATATAATCGTTATTTCGTTAAGTATAAAATTAAATCTTAGCTATTAGAACAAAGAAATCAACGGCTGCGATATTAGTTTACCAAAATCATTCTCAGTTTGAGCTGAGAATAACCTATATATATATATATATATATATATATATATAAAACTTAATTGTGAGAGAGCAGCTATTTTATCTTAGAGAAAATACTCCAAATATACATTGAAAATGAACGTTTGTGTAGTGGTAAGAGCATCCCCTAGCGACCAAAAATCCATCCTAAGTTGTATTGATGTATGTGAAAACCTGCATAATTTGGAAGTGTTTGTGCCAATTACAAGGTCACCACTAGGGTCATTACCTCTCCGCTCTTCATCTTCTAACACTTATCCCAAACAGTGCTCTCACCCAATCTGATTTCTAAGAGCTCGTATGGTTTGAGGAAAGAAAATGGAGGGAAAGAAAAATGTGAGAAAAATTTTCCATTCTCTTGTTTGGTCTGGGAGGGAAAGAAAAAATGGGTAGGATTTTTTCAAAAGCTAAGTAAAATTTTTTCTCCCACAATTCTCTCAAGAATTGGAGAGAATTGAAAAAAAAAGAGTAAGAAAATTATCTTTTTTATCCTTCCTTTTATTTTAAAACTAAATATAATAGTGGTATATTAGTAATTAACATTTAAAAAATATTTTATATATCACATTTCCTTCCAATTCATTCCTCCCTAATTCAAACAAAAATACTTGTGTTCTTTTCTTTCCTTCCTTTTTTACCCTCTCATATTTATTTTCTTTCCATCCCATTCCATTCCATTATATTCTTTCTTTTCGAACAAAGCCTAAGTGCAACGGATAGTGACTATGAGTGACTAGTAGAGTAACATGTATAAATATTTTTTTTAATGGGCAGAGAAAATGTTTTAATATCTATATCACTCACTTTTAAGCAGCACATAGTGAAAGTCAATATAAATATTTTGAAAAAATTTACATAACAAATTTGGCGAGTTCAACATTTTTTTCTCTTTTTTCTTAAATATTACTTTTACCACTAGTATCTCACCCCACTAAGAGATAAGACTAATTTCATTAGAAAAAGGAATCATTTCGGTATCTCCCCTATCAACAGTTGTTTACTGTGAACTCGAACTCCTGACCGAAATCCATCCATCGTGGAATGTAGTTTTACTAACCAACTGAGCCAATACTTGTGGGATATCTCTTTTTTTTTTTTCTTTTTTTTATATATGTATATGAAAAATTGCCATGGTTGGAGAAATAAAAACTGTTAATGTATGTGTTTTGGGTGGCAATGGGTAGGTGATAACGAGGATGTTGAAGAAGAAGGTCCATCCCTCGGAGAAGGCGGGGGCGGCGTCCTGGTGCCCACCGGAGGAGAAGGCCGTGCGCAAGGCCAAGCGCCACCACATCAACAGCCTACTATCTAGTAAGTAGTTAAATATTTTATGGGTATAAACGGATTTTAAAATTATTTTCAAATCATGTACTACTTCAGAGTTACAAAATATTTATTCAGAACGGTTCGTTTTTTTAAAAAACTATAAACATGAAATTTATATATATCATCTAAAGCTACAATTTTAATTTTTAAAAAATACGTCTAGATATTAATTTTTGAGCATGAATTGGAGAGAATATGAAGGATACGCATTGGAGAGAATTTACCCCTGGAATTTTATGGTAGCCGATGGTGCAATCCTCTCCCAAGGACAGCCTTCAACACTTAGAGGTCAATCTCGCCTATTTGCAGTATCGTCCCTCATCTCTGCCAGCCAGACATCGCCGCGGCAATACTTGACTAGGATGTTGTTCCCTCATCCTTGCATCTATCTCCTAATAATCATCACAAGAGACTAAATAAAATCTCACTGATTTCTACCATTAATACACTAAATAAGTGATACCGGAATTAACGGTCGGTCTAGGCTTGCCGCTAGGGGTGAAAACGAGCCGAGTTCGAGTCGAGTACCACTGTGCTCAAGCTCGGCTCGATTGGTTTAGTTCGAGCTCAAACTCGAGCTCAAGCTCGACGAGCTTCAAAGGCTGAGCTCGAACTCGACTCGACTCGATAAATCTAAAGCTCGAACTCGACTCGAGCTCGGCTCGATTGTATCAACTGAACCGAGCTTGAGTCGATTCGAGCCGAGCTCGACTCGAGCTCGGCTCGATTGCATGAATTAGATCAAGCTCGAGTCGAGCTCGAACTCGAACTCGCTTAAATAATATTATTATAAAAAATATTTGAATAAAATAAAAAAGCTCGTTTAGGCTCGCGAGCCTAACGAGCCAAGTAACACAATGCTCAAGCTCGGCTCGTTTAATTACTCGAGCTTGAATTCGTGCTCGAACTCGACTCGAGCTCGATAATAATCGAGCCCGAGCCGAGCTTAAACGAGTTCGAGCCCGAACTACTCGTGAGCAGCTCGGCTCGTTTTCAGCCCTACTTGCCGCATCAAGTGTGGTCACAGGTTAAGATTCTGCCCCTTCGCCGCCTACATGCGAATAAGATGCACGGTGATTTTGTCGGTGGTTGGCATAAGTTTGCCGCAAACTTCTTCAGGAAAAAATATACACATGTTCTAGCCCGGCGAAGAGCCGGTCCTAAAAATAAACCTAAAAAAAACACAAAGTGACCGTCTTAGTGAGAAATCTATATGGGATTTATATTGTTTGTGTCTCTTAGTTTTTTTTTTTTTTTTTAATTTCAATTGCCCCGTTTTCTCTCAAAATTTGAACATTTTTGTTTTTATTTTTTATTTTTCTTTTTGGCCTGCTTAGAGGAGCTGTAAATATACATCAAGTGAAGGAGCGAGGATTACAGCATTCAGCGCTTATGTTTATGGAGTAACGAAATCTGCATGGTTTTCTTTCCAGTGTAATGGAAGTGACGTAAATTTCTGTTTCATCTTTTTCGTAATCCCTTGTTCAAACCATTCTGTTACATTTGTTCTTATCTTTCACGTTGCATTCATTTTCTTTTCTTCTTTATTTTCTCTTTTGTTGGGTTAATATCATCCATGCATCTGCATTATGAACTTATAAAGATACTATTCAACTTTTTAGTGTTCATATTTTGGACATGTAATCGTGTGTAATGTCTCGATTCAACATCTGTCTTGCATAGAGATAACGCGTCCAAATCGTAATATTAGTGCCGTCCCCGAAAATATATGTTATTGTATGGAATCAGCATCGCTTCAGTGCTTGTAATCCTGTGTAAATGTCCCAAATCTCGTATATGCAAGTTGAGATTAACTACGGCGTCCACAGCTAAGAAGTAAGAATGCCCCGAAATTTGCTCTGTGGAGTGTCTGCCACAGACACACCAAAGATATGGCTGAACATATGCCAGACATGCCAAAGAAGTATCCTTAAAAATGAAATAAAAATAAATAAATTTTACACACGCATGCCAGAATACCAAATAATAGTATTCGACACGCATATCCGTACACATAATTTTATTTAAAAAATAATTTACTTTTATTTTTATGAGAGAGGAAATAATTATATATATTTTTTTATTTTATTGATGTAATTAAACTCTTACTATTTAATTATCTAACTGATGTGAAATGTTATTATTATAGATGAACTTTATTATTAAAGGTTATCGTATTTTCAAATTTTCAAATATTTAATACAGATTATTTTTAATTTTAGATTATTTATTGCGTATCCAATCGGCACTTGTCCTATTTCTTTGAAAATTATAGTATCTGGGTCCGCCGCGAGTCATGTTTACGTGTATGTGCTTTCTAGGTCCATAGTTGCACCAAATAGGCAAACCTCGGGTGTAAACAACATTTGTTTAATAACCTAGCTTGGTTCTTCTAGTACTTGATATTGTAGCAGCAAGTGTTGGTTAATAACCTAGCATGTCTGTATGACATAACAAGAAACATCAAACCTCAATATCAACAGTGTGAGCCACAGATCAAACAAAACAAAATGAATCTCACAGCAACAAGTGCAAAGCAATAGTTCAATACCAGCAAGAAGAAAACATATTATCAAGATCATTCTATGTTGCTTATAACAAATAGCAGATAAAAAGGCAGGTAATCAAGAAGTTGAACAAAATCAGACAAAGTACAGTTGAAATTTTGATAGCTCACTTTTTCATGCTTTAGATTTTAAGCATAGGGCAGTATAAATTTTAGTCCTACTTTTTTGGATATACATTAATTTGTCTTTGAAGCCAATGCTAAGTTATCGCCTTACCAATACGGCGGATACAAACTGGATGCATACATACAGCAACATTAAAAGCTGAGTACATGAAGCATACATACTGAACAAGCAATGCAGCAGTAATTCCAGAAATCTATTTAGCCTGGTCTACCAGAGTAACCATAGACTTGACCATCCCAGGACTGATTCTATCAGCAAGAGCTCCTCTTTCGGAGATGAAAAAAGATTTTTCTTTTATGTAGCTCTGTAGCTTCTTGCTTTCATAATCGAGGCGTTCTTGATCTGTACAATTTTGAAGGGAAAACATAAAAGTAAAGCTATTAGTTTTGTCAACATCACAAGTATTCGACTTAGGCAAAGTTGATAACAAGAAGGCAGAAGCCAAAAATTCCAACATGTGTGCGCATGGTCATAATCAACACAGATATAAATTGCAGTAACAATGAATTTGAGAAAGTTGTTTCATCTAAGAGACAAAATTATGCAAGAAATTAAATATGTTTTTTTATACAAAACTTGAAGGGATTTCCAACTCTCATGAAATGCTACCTACCAGATAACCAAGAAGCGTTGAAATTAGAAGTCCTCTAAGAATACGACGAAACTGACAAGACTGAAACACAAACATAATGGCGTGAAAGAAGTTGTGCAGCGAAACAGTGCATCTTGCTTATGTTGCTGGTTAAGTTGAAAACAGTAACAACTACAGCATTCTGCATTTTTTTTCCAAGGTGCAAAGCGTACCAATTTGCAAGTTGTCTCCTAGATTCTACTCGCAAGGTGCATAGGGAATGAGCCCTATAAAGGCAAGGTGCACCGTAAAACAATAAGCAGCAGAACTAGAAGCTAGAAACAATAGCATCAATAACAACAAATTGTAGGGAAAAAAAAATAGAGTACCACTAGCTAGGGTTTTATTTGGGTGCAAGTCGAGTCTGTCATTTACTCTTCTTCTCTCTCTCTTTTTTTTTTTATTAATTTCGGAAACCACCTTATAAAGTGCACCAGACATGCCATGCGCTTCTTTTCTATAAGGCCCGCCTAGGCGCACCTTATAAAAGGGCCTCACCGAGACCCTAGGCAGACGCACTTTCGCTTAGCGCGCCTAGGCGCGCCTTTGACAACATTGGCTGATACCATATCAACAAGATTCAACTAAAACTAACTATTCTTGCATCTTAAACACAAATCTTAGAAAAATAAATAAATAAATAAAGGTTTTGAGCGTGTGACGTAAAGGTCCCAGGAATGTACATGTTTTAGCCCAAACAAAAACAAAAAGTTCCCTAGACAGTACATGCATCTACTAAAGCACAAATGGATTTCGCATTTTGGTCTGTCTCCAACTATTGGGAAGTCTTAACATCATACATTAAATTATACTGGTAGTCTAGAATTAAAAATGTAGTCAAACATGTACATGCAAGCCTAAAATACCATAACATATTCAATGGTTTGAAATGAACATCAATACTAAATAGTATAGACTCGTTCAACAATAACCCAAAAAAATAAAAAATAAAAGTGCCAATAGAGCTGCTACTTACCTTTCTCTAGAACAGTATGGACAACATGAAATGGCATGCGCACAAATACGTCAGACCCTGGAAACATCATCCAATTACACTCTTTTGGATCATGATTGCCACATGTAGAGCATATCTCCTTAATCAGCTGCTTTGATTCACCACCTTCGAGTTCCTTCATGATAGCTTCGAAGGGAGATGGAACGCTTGTTTTTGTAGTACGAGCCCTCTTTCGAAGAGCTGTCAAGGCCTCCCTATTACCATTTCTTTGTCTGTCATTTTCAACCAACTGTTCAAAAAAAGAGAGAATTCGGTAAATAAAAATCCATCAAAATGGTATATCAGGAGACCAAAAGGAGCGTTATAAAACCTCATGCCGTGCCAAAAGAAGATGCTCTGCTTCCGTTTCAATCTCTACTAGTGCTTCTTGAAGTTGCTTCATTCCAGGATCCATATTGGGGAAATTTAGGGTAATTTCTGGAAGAGAACAAGTTTCTAGCTATCATTATACTGTTACTGATGTATGAAACAAAAAAGAGAAATCAATCGCCACAAAATCAATTCCCAAAAAGCATTATGATAAATCGAACATGAAAGTTAATGCTATCAGTACCTGAACCGGTCGATCCAGATCAAATGGATATACCACCCTACCAGATATTGCAATAAACCATGGGCGGATACACCATATAGCAGGTCAATTGAACCCACTCAAATACTGTGAAACTAGCACCAAGGCGACCTCACTCGGCGGTGGGATCAGAAGCCGGAGGCAGAGCAATCAAGGGAGGAGGAAATTCAGTCGGCTGGAAAAAGATGGTCGGTAAAGAAGGTATCTGAAACCGACGAGTAGAGGATTGGGGCTTTGTAGCTAATTTGGGCTCTGACATTTATTTTTCGGCCCACATTGATGTTGATTTCTAGTATTCCCTTTCCCTCCTTCAACAAGAGATACTAATCTTATGAAATACTTCTAAAATATATTTTTCGGCCCACATTTATTTTATAAATACTTCTAAAATATATAAAAGTAATCTTATGAAACACGCGCTCAAGTTGTATATATATATTAATGTTTCAGTGATATTATTTATTAGATATTTTACATAAGATATTAGGTTAAAAAATAATATATTATTCAAATTTACACATATAATTTATTAATATTGTATGTAATTTTTTATATTTTCTTAAATATTTATATTATATACTAACAATATAATTATTCATAATATTTTATCTATATAATATTTAAACTCAAGAGGTGGAATTGGTGATATATTATATTTTAATATAAATTAGTTAACTATTAAAATAAATTTAAGTTTTTACATAATAATTATCATAATATTTAAATGACTATAGAAGTTATAAAACCGTCCACCTTTTTCTTTCTCTATCCATTTGTTGCCTATCAATTTTTTTTCAACCAAAACATTTGTCTAATTACAAAATTTTAACTTCTATTATTATGATTTTTGTATCCAATTACTTTTATATTATTTTAGCACATGCATCGTAGATATATTATTCGCTAGTTTTATATATATATATATATATATATATATATACAATCTTACGGTGTCCGTGTCAAGTTCAAGCACACATTCGAAATTGGTTAACTAAATAAGCTTGAGTTTGAGAATCATGATAATCAACACCTTAGCCTCCTAAAATCTACATGAACTTTTATCATTTTTCTAATTTTTAGTAAAAATCATTGGATATTTGGCAAAATGTGTCACAGTAATTAAAATTATCAAAATATATAATTCTAATTCAAAATAATCTTTCTATATCTCCATTAATCCTATAAAATGACAAAATTATCTTCATATTATTTTAAATTATAATGGTATATTTTAACAATTTTGAATTATAGGAAAGTATATTTTGACAAACACCTCAAAAATCAATGCATGGAAATTTCGAGGACTATTCAGCTCAGTTCAAGCTTAACAAGAGCTTGAATGAACAAATTCAATTAAACCGGGCTCAAGTCCAGCTTGATCACAGAATTTCTGAAGCACGCAAATTCAAGCTACTGGGGTACATAATACAAAACAATGCCAAAACTTACACGCAGGGAGTGGTTGCTATACAGATACCAACTTTATTTAATAACTTAAAACAGGCACATAAAACTCATACCGACAATCTAACCAGCACCGCTCACCGTTGCGACAAATTCTACATGTTCGAACACAGCATGATCATCTACGTTGGCGCAGTGAATCAAGTTGCCTTGTCTTGAATCTCAGACGCGGCAGCTTTATCAGTAAACCAACTTAATTCACCATCTTCGGGTTGCACCATCTGAACCGGTAGTACATCTGCTGTGTCTTTTCCGCTCCCGAGCGCCTGACAAACAGCACCGGACTTACCGGATCCTGCGACCACAAGTGCTATATATGCCGACGAGTTGATTACCGGGAACGTGAAAGTTATTCTCTCTGGCGGCGGTTTTGGTGAGTCCTTAATGAATGCAACCCATCTCTTGTTTTCCTCCAGGAGAGGGTGTCCTGGGAAAAGCGAAGCGATGTGACCATCCGGGCCCATTCCTAGAAGCATAAGATCGAATCTTGGAAGCCCGGTGAGTGTTGAACTATCCACCACCCCGTTCGTCACCAGATGTTTCAATTCCGTCTCGTAGTCATCCGCAGCTTTTTCTGCTGATAGGAACTCATTAATGGCATAGACTTGACCAGGTGGAATTGGAACCTGTGATTTAGGAAGAAGTAATTAAATTCCAAATTTCAAAATCACAAAGCATTAGAAAAATTCAGAATTTTTATCATTGATGATTCGTTTACTTCAAAGTTAATCGATGTCAGTCATACTACTTTACGGTAGAGCTATTCAGATTTCTTCTACTTCTTTTTAGCATCTTAAATTATCCAGCAAAGTCGCATATTAATATATCATGATCGGACTTAGCTTCATCTTGTAATAGAAACAATATCGACCCGTTATAGAGTGGTCTAACAATACAAAGGTAATGGAAGCTTACAAGCGGACCCTGCCTCTCTATAGCTAACAGTAAAAAAGGGCACCAGGCTGAGAAACAAGCCATTCTGTGTCGCATGAAATCCTTTTTTATTATTTTTTTTGGAAAATATTCTACACCCACTCATTAAGACTCAAAATACTGCAAGGGACATAGCACCCTAACCCTCTCATCAACAATTATGTAGCTTAGTTTCTTCCAAGTTCACTCCAAATCCTTCATAGTCCAAAATCCATGTATCTCTTGCTTGCACTTTCTAGATTTTAACCATTCCTTCATAAATGTTCGCGAATTATAATGATGAAAAGATAAACTACTTACCAACACTTATATTCCTAATAAGAAGATAGTTACTACTAGAAACAGACGCTTTAGAAAACAACCCAGGTGCTGTATAATTCTAAAACATACGGGAAAAATATGCTGAAGAAAATAGGACAATGCGGCTTTCCAAATTTAGTACATATGAGGATTAATATAAAAACTAATGAAATAGATGTATTATATTTGAGAAAATTATTATTAGCTAAAAAATAGTTTTAAAAATTATTTATGTACTTAGCACAAAAAAAAAATAATTAAGGTTAGAACAATCTGGCAGCAAAAGAAGTGCACGCAAAACATGATAGCAAATGAAGAAAGTATGGTGGTAAAATGAAGGGATAATTGCATATCAACCCTTGGTTTCAAACCTCTTAAAATCAGCCTCTCATTTCAAATTCTTTACAAATCAACCCCTCGGGAAATTCGTATCGAGGTATTTTGATTACTGTATAAACTTTTTTTTTGGAGAAGTTTTGAATATAGAAAAAAAGATTTCGTATCGAGGTATTTTGATTATTGTATAAACATTTTTTTTGGAGAAGTTTAGAATATAAGAAAAAAAAGATTTCGTTGTGATTTACAATTTTCATATTAAAAAATTTTTCAAAAAAAAAAATATTTCTAAAGAGATGTTTCGAGACTCCAAAGTCTTACGGGGTTTAAAAACTAATCTGCTGACCCGCTACGACTTTAGAGAATAAGAATCCTATTTGGAGTGTTTTTTGAGAAAAACTTTGAATACAAAAAAATAGCTTCGATGTGATCTACAACTTTTGTATTCAAAACTTTTTAAAAAAATTCTTTTAAGTAGATATTTTGGGACGTTGAAAGTAACGGATTTACAA
Source organism: Xerophyta viscosa (assembly GCA_002076135.1). Lineage (NCBI taxonomy): Eukaryota > Viridiplantae > Streptophyta > Magnoliopsida > Pandanales > Velloziaceae > Xerophyta > Xerophyta viscosa. The sequence goes on from MJHO01000018.1 coordinate 344,569, forward strand.
TAAGGGGTTTATTTGTAATCCTCACGAGGCAGACGCTGATATGTAAGTTGCCCTATAATGAATTAAGGGAGTTTGGTTTTGACTTGAACACCTCAAAATGAAGAAAACTTTACTAATGATTCTTGGAGAAGATGTCATATTAACAACACCAAAACTTAGGCCCCAAAAAAAACCCAACACCAGTATTTATCACACCATGTTATGTATACTAATATTATCCCAACACAAAATTAGAATCCCGGAAACAATTAAGTTTCACTCTGTGGAATACTAAGTTCATCCACCTGCAAACTAACCTTATAACATTATTCATCCTACAATTAAACAGTAAATTCCGCCATACGCAAGGCCAAGTTCCACCAACCGTAGTCTTCCTCAAAATGTCCCGATAATAAGACAACTTGTCTATCAAAGTAATTCCGATACAGTAGTTTTATGGCATCAATCTTCAGTTAAGGGCTTTTTATGACATTATCCGTGACTTTTTTTTTTTTAACGAACATAGCGAAGGTTAAATGCAACCATCAAATGTCGTCGCTAGACCAGCACCAATTCCACCGCAGTTTGCACATCCAAACACAATATTCGTTCTATGGACATCAACCGGGTGTATACCCCTCATGGTTCCAGTGCCATGACCAAATAAATGGTTAGCGAGGTGCTTGTTACAACAAGTTGCATAAAAGCAAAAGCAACTGTCCCTAGAAGATATGTTTCCCTACTAAGACAGTAGTGTTGAAACCACAAAATATAAAGGTTTCCATTACCCAAGAAATAAGGGACGAAATTCATGATGACGTGAATGGAATATTGAAGACCCATATTATCAACCAGAGGAAAGTATTCAAACAAAAATGTCTTGAATAGAAAAAACTAGCCGAACAAATCGAAAAGTAAAGAAAATTGTGAAAATGTCATTAACCAAATGAATAAGGAAGAAATTAGATTTGTGACAAACTTCTCTTTTTAAAGAGAAGACTCAAAAAAGAGCTATCCAAAAGGCCAATCTCCTTCAACAATAAGCATAGTATTAGGTGCCGGTGGCATGAGCACGTTACCGTAGTGATCGGCACAGTAGGCGTGCACTCCTAAAAATATATCAATAATTGTGCATCCGCTTGGTGGGCACGGTACACTTGGCACGTTCAACCAAAATTTTCTATGCTAAGCCGACGAGTTTTGGTAAACTCAGATCTTAGCATATACCGACCGTACCAACGATGCTAATACACATTCAAAGGGTTTTTCGGCACATATCGTGCCCACAACTACTACAACAAACACGTGCCGTCTGGGACAGACTGTGCCGACCGGTACATAAAACTGTGTGCTCAGCACCACACGCAGGGACCTGAGTTTACTAAAACTTGGGTCGACTCGCCCCTAAAACCTTGCATATAAAGATTTGTTCGTATGAAAAGGTGAGAAATACTTGACCGTAAATTTTTTTATGCAAGATATATTTTAGTGGAAAGAAGAAACCAAAACAAACGTAGAGATTGCAAACGGAAGTATAATTGTCATTTTAATACTAAAAAACGACGACTTCAATCTAGGATATAAACTATAAACTAGGAAAGCTAAATAAACTCAAACATTTTGATGGCTACCAAATAACTTATTAAAGAAAATATGGATGTAACTACAATAAAATCTTCCGGCACCTATTGACCACTTAAATGATGGAATTCAGGCGGGAAATCACCAAGAAAGAAAACTACTTTACCAAAAGCAATATATAATAAAAAAAAATTTTAAAAAGAAAACTCAAGAAATAGTAAAATCACTTGTCAAAAAGCAAATTCCATTGAGAAAGACGCTTTTGAAAGTTGCTTGCTGAAAAGTAAATCTGCTAGTTTCCATAAGTGACTCTGTTGGTTTTTATGAACTGGTTCCCTTCTGATTTGACTAGATCCACTATACCCCTGTCATGCTTGTTTGACAAACTAGATACAAGTATCCCATTAATGGCCACTAGTTTTTAGACTGCCGCTTGTATTAGATCTTCATATCCGCCAAGACCGCAGAAATACTTATTTCATAGATATAAGCTTCGATCCAAGCAATGTATGAGACTACCTATTTTAAGCATCAACCTATAAGATACTTCAAGGGGCACATATGATGCTAACTTATGACGTGTTTTGTCTCCTATTTATAAGTGTTCACCTTTATAATTGAGGACCAGGATATCCTACTTTTCTCTTTTGAGATACAGATTAGGATAACAGAAACAACCTCCTCCCAGACATTGCTGCGTATATCTTATCCTCTCTAGACTCCACTTTGGCGGAACTTACCTCAGAGATGATGTTGTTGTTGATTAGGATAATGAGATGAGCTATTGAATTAATGAAACCAGAAAGACAAAAAGAAGAACAAAAGGAAGAGATAAATCTGAAAGTTATATGGAGTTTATTAGATTTCTAGTAAGAGAGAAAGAAACAAAAGAATCTTCTATCCGGGAGTGACCATTCCCAAATGAACAATTCTGTCCATCCTTCATGATGACTTTAATGGAATCAGGACAGCTCATCCTGCATAGGGATATGAACCAAACTTGGATGTGCGTTTCAGATGGTCATCAGGGATCCCTAATGAACAGCATTCTAGTCGCATACAGCATCCTATGTTACAATTAATAAGCAAGATGCCAAGAACTCATAGCAAATGCTTTAAAGTTTCTTAATACCCGGGGAGAAAAAGCATTAGATGGCGAAAGATACCTTGCAGAGAAAATTATCGTACGCAAGCTTATAGTTGCTGTCAGGATGATCCTTCGGCACCACTCTCTCATCAGCCCAGAAGACTCGCCACTTCGACCATTCAATCGAATTCACATACGGCGGCTCCACCAATTTCCTTCACTTACAAGAACACCATCAATGATCAAATTCATATGAAAATCCTAAAAGCTCTTTTACGAGACCAATCAAACTCATCAATCTACCTGAGCGATTTAACTAGCGATCCGCCGGAGAGGACGACGGAGAACGCGCCTCGATCCCTCGAGAACCTGTCAGAAAGGCCGGCGGTGTACTCCGCTAGGGCTGACGCCAGCTCCTCCTCGGTGTCGAACACTCTCAGCACCGGCTTAGTCACCTTCACGGCGGCTGGAGCGTCAGGCGGAGCGACGTCCAGCGACATAGTTGCTACTGATTTCTTCAAGAATGTTCGACAGCGAAAGTTGGTGATCTGCGGCGGCGAGAAATGGCGGCGACGCACGGAGACAAGCGAGGTAGTGAAGGACGACGAGTGGGTGATCGAGGTCATTTATAGAGGTGACAAGCGGACAGTGCGGTGGGGCTCCGGTGAAAGTACAGGTGTCCGTTGAGATGAAGATGGACGGTGGAGTCGAGGAGATGACAAAGATGACGGAGGTTGTATTTGGAGTTTTGAAAACGTAACGTGGGCTTCCGTGAAGATCCAGAATGAGCAGGTGTTTCTAGTTTATTAGCACACACCTTGCTGCAATACCATATATATATTTATTTTTTTGAAAGAAATAATTGAGGTTTTGTTACTTCATTTTTAGGAGAGTTTTTCGAATATAACAATTATACAACGTCACTCTGTATAACGGCCTAAAAAAAATCTATTTAAAATATTTTTTAACAAAAAATTCAATATCAAAATTGTAGATTTTGACGAAATCTATAATTTTCGAGATCAATTTTTTTTCAAAAAATATTTCTAAAAATATATTTTGGGATTGCAAAATTTAATAGATTTGAAGCATATTTAAAAACTGTTTTAAAATCCATTAAAACTTTGGAGCACTAAAATACCTGTTTGGAAATTCATTTAAAAAGTTTTTTCAAAAATTGGTTATAAAATTTATTTTTATTTTTTTATTAAAATACGAGTGAGATATATATACTGATGTGGTTTAAATATTTTATTGTAGAATTTTGCCATTTTGTGATGTTTCAAAATAATTGAGGTTTTGTTACTTCATTTTGAGATGATGACTAAGTGGGGATGTTCTTGTCATAACTCATAGCTTGTCATTGGATCTAATTCGTATATATAGCTTATAATAATAACAAGACAAGATGCTTCAAATAATATGTATCCATTCCCTCAAATTAATTTTAACTTATAGTTAACAAAAAATGTTTTTACAAACCTATTTTGTAAATTAAATTTAGTCACTCAACAAGCTTTTTGCGCCGTTGCCGCGATCATTAAAAACTTTTTACGATTTATATAGTTAAAAATAGTATTAAATTAAAAATTATATAATATTTTAAAAAATTCTGAAAAAATAATGTTAAGTTGAAAATTTAGAATAAAAAAAATTAAAATTTGTATTTTTACTATGAATTAGTGTGATTTTATAATATTTATAAAAGACTTGAAAAAAAAAAGGTGTCCATTAGACAAAAAATCATCACTAAAACAGATACAAATATTCAAATATATTCAAATATGATATTTATAGTTATCTAGTCTTATGTTGAAATTAAATCACACCTATCAAAAGGTATTAATTTTTTTTTTTTTAGATTAACGTGGAGAAACTCTACCCGTAACCGGTGCTCATTCGAGCGACCGTCGTAATAGGTAAATCTACGGATGGCACCGGTCCCTGTTCCATCAATCAAGGGGTCCCATCCTTTCGGATAGGGCAGACCCTAGCGCACGTCCCAGGAGGGACCTCAAATTAGGGCCCATGTCACTCACTCCCCACGAGGTACAGGAGGACCTTCGGACCCCACACTCTTTACGGGACGCCTCTGGAGTCGAACTCGAGTCGCACGCTTCATGAGGCGAACGCCCGAGCCGCTCACGCTGGAAGCCCGGGACTCGAACGGTATTAAATTTAAAAAAGAAAAAGAATAAAATTAAAATATTGCATGTTCTTTGCAATAATTAGTAAAATAAGATTTACCTAGTATTCATAATTTGAAATCCGTTATATTTAGAAATTCTAAAATATTTATTTAAAAATAATTTTTTTTGAAAAAATTTTATACGAAAATTGTAGATTTCATCTAAATCTCCAACTTTTATATTTAAAGTTTCTAATTATATTGGATTCCAAATATTAGCGGGTTTATAAAATAATTTTAAAATTCGTTTCAAATTAATCCGTTACATCTATTTAAAAATATTTTTTGAAAAAATTTTTAACATAAAAATTTTAGATTGTATCTAAATTTATAATTTTTATATTAAATATTTTCTAAAAAATACTCCTAAATTTTTTAAAAAGATACCAATATTGCTACAGTATTTAATGTTCACTGAACAGTGTATAGAGTAATAACCAGGAATTTATACCAAACACATCGTAATCTATTCAATGAAAGTAAGCACCTTTTCTTTAAAAAAAAAAAAAAAAGAAAAAAAGATTGGGGTCGTCTTCCTATCTCATTATGCATCTCTTGTACCTACTGCGACTTGCTTTAGTTGCGATCAAAGTTTAAGATGTCGTCTCGTATCGTATTTTGATAAATTTTAAATTTGAGATGTGCCGAGCATGCTGATGGTGTTGTGCCGATCACAACGATATATATTTAGTTAATATTTTTAAAAAATAAAATTTAAAAATAATTAAAAATTTTAAATATACAATTTATATTAATTGATAAAAATTTAAAAAATTATATAACTACTTTAAAATAATTACAATAATATTTATAGAAAACAATCTATAAATATAGCATTAAGAAAATATAATCATGTAGTAAGAATTTAAGAAAATTACATTTTGGCCCCCTAATTTCTGCAGTTGCGCGTTTCAACCTTCCGAAATGCGAAATGCTACACGTGGCGGCTAAAATGCAAGTCTCCCTAAGAATTTTCTTAACAGTTGAAAGAAATTAGGTTGCACCTGTATGATACACGGATGTTAATTATACATAATCATATTTTTATATATATAAATAAAATGTATTTAATAAAAATAAATATTATATAATATTTATTAATATTTATACATCTATGTACATTATTTTTATTTTTAATATTATATTTTTTATAAATTAGATTTTAATATTAGATTATTTTCTTTTTTATATTTTTTAAATAAGTTATATGACTTTATAAATTCCTACCAATAAATACAAATACCATATGGCTCTTTTAGAATAAGAGTAAATACCACATGGCACATCAAAAAAACTTTTTAAATTTCACGTGGCGCAACGACTTCGACAGAACTGTTATATACATATATATATATATATATATATATATATATATATATATATATAATATAATATAATATAATATACTATATGATATTTATTCTTACTATTATAATATTATATAAATAAAATATAATAATTTAGTAAAATTTATTAATTTATATAAAATTAAAAAATATATTTTTTGATATTATTATGTATATATATAATTAATTTTTGGGTCCGTATGATTGCGAAACAAGTATTAGGGGCTGTTTACTTCGCGCGGAACTGGTGAAACTGACGGAACTGGGAAGTGAGATCTCACTTCTCCGTTTACTTCGTTGTGAGAAGTGGCAGAACTGTCTTTCGCTGTTTACTTGGTATAAAAATAGATAAGAACTCAGTTCTACAAGTTTCTCCAGTTCCATGTTTTAGTTCAAAATTTATTTTTTTGACTTCACAGCTTTTTGGTAGGAAGTGGGTGAAGTAGTGATAGTTAATCAGTATTATGAGTAATAACCATTATGATTTTATAATGCAGATCATTATAATAAAAATAATTTATAATTTTACATATACAAATAAATAATTAATTAGTATTTTATATTATAATATATACATAAAAAAATTTGTATTATAATTAATAATATAAATATATTATAGTTATATAATTTAAAAATAATAAATTATATTATTTATTTTATTATTAATATATTTATTATATTATTAATAAATACAATAATGAATAGTATTTACAAATATTTTTTTAAATATAATTTATTATATAATATAAATATATTACTATACATATTAAATATTAATTTATTATAATTATATTATTATTATAACTATAAATATTATTATTTAATATATAATATAATAATATAATAAACATTATTATATTATTAATTAATATAATAATTAAGTAATTAATAATTATGTAATATTCATAAAATATTTATAATTAATTAAATCAATAATTTTAGATAAACTAATATATATTAAATATTATTTATTATAAAAATATTTTTTTGTATTATAATAGTTTTTATTATATATTTAGTTTGTACAATATTTATTTATTTAGTATTATATTTATTAATTGCATATTATTAATTAATATAATAACAATATTGGGATAATAAAATAATTTTAATATATATTTATTATATAAATATAAATAACTTATTGTACATATTAAATATTAATTTATTATAATAATATTGTTATTATAAGTATAAATATTATTATTTTAATATAATAATATAAGAAACATAATATAAATTAATATAATAAGTAATAATTAATAATTATTTAATATGCATAATATATTTAGAAATTAATTAATTTTATAAATTTAGATAATACTAAGATATATTAAATATTATTTATTATAAAAATATTATGTTTTTGTATTATGATAGTTTTTATTATATATTTAGTTTGTACAATATTTATTTATTCAGTATTATATTTATTAAACATTATATTATTAATTAATATAATAATAAATAATATTTTTTATATATTTTATAATTTTATTATTTTTTATTTCGATTTATCACTTCTTATTTTTTACTTTTCATCTACTATTCACCCACTTCTCTTCCAGTTCTCACTTCTCATTTTTCAACACTTATTTCTTTTTTATAGTTTTCATTTCTTACTTCCTACTTTTCACTTTTTACTACTTACTTTTTACTTTTCCAAGTAAACGGCCCTTATGAAAATGCTATCTGGGATTCATGAACGTGGCACGCATATGTCCATGTAATAATGTACTCAGCACTGATGTGTCACATATTCTAAGCTACTTTTTTTTTTTTTTTTTTTTTTGGGTCATGATTGTAAGCTTCTCTTTGTTCCTGTGTTCCGCAGACAGAGAGACATCGTATATGTCCAAGGAAATAAATGCATTATATTATCTCTTTTTTTTCTTTTTTTTTGGAACCTCGTCCATAATTTATAAATTTGAACAAATCAACCTATACTAAGTTAACTTTTTTTAAGACTTAGCTCACCTAAAATATTTTTTTAACTCGTACGAATTTAACTCGTAGAAATGCTAAAATAGGACGTCTCGAATACTTAAATCCGAAGACTACGATACGAATATTGGTAACACTATATTAGCCGTTTGGAATACTAAGCTATCGTCTACGACACTTTAAAATTTTTGAAGAGAATTGTTTTGAAAAGTTAAGAAAAAAGGCTGATCTGTATGAATTTTGAAAAATAAAGTTTCCTAATTTTCTTGAGATAGGATGCACTCTGTTATCTAGTTTAGACTACTGATTCTAATCTAATCTACAATAACAACAACATACATTCATAAATAGATTAGGATCAGTAGTTTAACTGGTCAAATCTATCCAAAAATAGCAAATAATGATAAAAGAAAAAATACATACTTTTCAAAACTTATACAAATATATCCCGCCTTTTCAACTATCCAATCAAAACCGCACCGTTCAACATGGACGAAGCACGAGCACGTAACACAAGCCGCATGCAGCACACATTTAATGAATAGTTGGTCTAGATCGAACTGCGCCAGTAGTACGCATATCCTTATCATTTATGATAACACCGAAAAACTTGAAAGTCAGCCATTGAAAATCAAATATGAGATGTTATAGTTTCGCACCGTACTCATACCCGTCTAGCCACTAGGCGAGGTTCTGGAAGTTGTACAATTACTCCAAGTTGCTTGGACCCGCTGGAAAAATCTGTTGGAACATGTTATCCTACCACTTAGACCGTAAAGAGGCGATGTTTATGATGTTCTAAAATAAAAAAAATGCATAATTTAGATTGCATCTTTATTAAATATAATACAAGGAATAGTAAATAATGTTTTTTTTTCTGAAAAAAAAAAATCTTTTTTAAGGATTTGATGGTTTAAGAAATCCAAAGGTGGGGTTGGAGAAGAGGACTGATGACAGAAATAGCATCTTCGGAGATACAAAGATCGGCTGGATATTTCTGTGAGGAATTAAGGATAAGAGAGAATAGTAGTTTCTGAGAGTGCAGAATTAGTAGCTGCCGATTTCATCAGCCACGTAGAATAAGTGACAGGCCATGTCAATAGTTCCAATACGAAAAGGATTAGTCAAGGAATTTCTTGAGAGTTAAGAATTATCAACGTAAATTTAAAAAGAATAATATGGTTTAATTTGTAAAAATTTCTTTCTCAAAATTTTTTTTTTTTTACAATTTAAACTAAGGATGATGGTTAAAAAACTGCATTCAGTAAAATAATATGGTGTACTGTACGAAAGATTTTACCTCGTTTCTCCAAAAAATTGAAAAAATAATGTAATATCACATATTTCCAATGAGAGTTTAACATTAGATGCTGCATGATGCATCCAATAAACTAGATTTATAACAAAGCGTTGGACATAATGATGACATTAACCTCTTTTTATATTAAAGTGGAAAATTTTTGTTTGTACTTAAATTATTTTTGTACAACCATCGTAACAGATAACTTAATAATGTCATCTTCAAATAGTTCATATTATTTGTATAAATTATAACCTCAAAGCATATAGTTCCATTATAAGTTCCTCTGCTAGGTAATTTCAGGATGTACCCCTAATGTGGAGGCATGCCCTACTTGTGTTGCCAATGTTGGGCAAGAAATGGGAGTTGAAAAGAAGGGTGGGAACACAAAATAGGTGGCATTCCATTCTATTTAAACCAGTTGCCTATATTCGATAAAAAGGGCCTCGGTTCCTCTGGCTAAATCTGTTTTTCGAGTCAAGTACCCCCTCGAGTTGGATTTAATGAGACCAGTATCAATTGCGATGATTGACTTGATCCGAAGTACTCCCAGAATGATTTTACAAAAGATAACATAGCATGTTCGTATCCGATTGAATTGATCGGAATGCGATGGTGGCGTCGAATAACTTAACTATTAAGTTAATGCCTCTACCTATCGGCGTTGGCGTCGAATAAATTCACAAAGAAGTGTACATTTCAATTGTTTTAGATTTGAAACATTTAGTTATAGAATGGGTTCTCTCAAAAACAAAAAAAAAAAAAAAAAAAGAAAAAAAAAAAGAGTTATAGGATGGCTCTAAATTATGCTTTTTATGACTTACACTTTGATTGTTTTATTGTTGTGGAGTAACTTGTTATTTTCCCTATAATCCTTTTAAGAGTTAAATGCAAGTATTTGCCGAAGTAATAAGTGTTTCTTTCTTCTTCTTTTTTTTTTTAAAAAAAAAAAAAAAAAAAAAAAAAAAAAGCAAATGACCAAATTCCCTTTTCTTAAACCAGCTTCTATTAATCCTTTGTTACCTCCTCTCATAGCACTTATACGGATTCGAATTCAGACAAAATCATGAAAAGAAAAACATTATCCGCTACTAGCGGATATGGATGCATATATTACAACCCTATATAGTCTGGATAACGGGAGCGCTTTATAAATTAAATTTATCTTTTAATATAAACTTTTGTCAGATGTACGGACAAATTTAAAAATTATTTTGAGATTATTCCACACTCAAGATTAATTAATGTTAATCGGATTTTCATAACAACTTAAGAAAAGTGATAATATTAGAAACACTTCTAAAGACAAATTAAGAGGGACCAAGAAAGGCAGAGTCCTCCACTTTCCAAACACTAATGTCCACATTTGCATACTTCATGTCCAATTTAGTTTAGGACCCTTCTCTAAAATATTCAAAAAAATAATAATGATCATTAGGACCCCTAATCATATCACATTTTTTATCCTTTTCTTTTTTTTATTTGTGAGAAAAGAGTGGTACGGTAAGTCCAACCCAACTCACGATACTCACATTTGCTGGAATTCGAACTTTCTGACCTATTCTTCAAGAAGGCCAGACCACGATCTTCTTCCAAGCATCCATTACCGCTAAATCTTTATAGTTAGATGCTTAATTCACATAATTGAGTTTAGAGCAATGCTAGTAATGTTTAAATTATTCTGTAAACATCTCTCTTAATGATCATAAGGGGATTATTAAATGAAATATGTGATAATTTGTTGTTAATGAGATCTACATTGCTGGTTTTTTTAACCTTTAATTGGCAAATTTATCGTTTAATTTAAGAAATACGTAATGAAAGTGAAAGGAGACCACAATTCTAACTGTTTGTTACTACATTAACCACTGTGCATGGTTCAGGTTGTGTTTGGTTGTATTTTATTAAGTAGTTTATTTATAGTAGATCTGTAAAATAGAATGCTTAATGACTTGTAATATAAATTTAACTCCTAAAAAAAAAGGATTAGTGGATATTATTCCCTCTGTATTTCATAGATAATAACATGAACCTTTAAACATGTCCAGATCGAAAGATTGGGACTCCTCGATTAGTGAAATATGGATTGCTGCCACCTATGGATTATCTGTTACGATGGTCGTACAAAAATAAGACAGATTTTGGACAGAATTTTTCATAATAATATAAAAAAAAATTTAAACGTCCATATTATATCAGATTATAAATACAATAATAATGTGCTCTGATATATTCTTTAGAAATACAGTTATAAAAGGTATAATAATCAGTAAACATTCGGATTTTATAGTATATTGAACTAGGTTATAAAAAATCCTAATAATAAATAAAGATTCTGGAGATATGTGGTAGGAGAGAAATGAGCGACATAAAAAATTACGTTTCAGCTCTCCTAAATCTACATTCATTTTGTTCAGCTTTTAAAAAGTAAAAAAAAAATATGCCGACATAATACGCAATACGTACAACTACGTCGGTGCGAAAGCGTATTTTTCAAAGCTGAAATATAAAATATAGGACCTTAATGTAATTCTCCCGGAGTGACAGGAAAATCAGTACGAATATAAAATTATAATAAATATGATTTTATAAAATTATTAAATCATAAATCTTTATGGCCAATTAAAATAATGATGATGGTAAAAGGGTAACGTCCGTTGATGCCGCGCCGTGACCACCGTCGCGGCGGCGGACAGCGGACGCGTGTTGGATTTGGTCGTGCGAGAGCGCGGCTGAAAACAAGTTCATCGACATTCGAGAGGCCCGCACACACAGTGCCATGTGGTCTCCCGCCATTGGGCTACGTCGCCCGCGGCCATGGCGTCCCTCATGGCCTTCATGTGCGCTCTTCCCCCGCCACCCCCGACAGCGTCGCTCCACGTAACCCACACCCACTATTCTTCTCTTGACCCCACTGCCACTTCCATGGCGGCGCTAGTTAGCTCCACTTCTGTGCTCACTCTGATCGATCCATCCACCCATTGTTTTCGAATATAATAATCTAGAGTTTGGGTTAACGGTTTCCTCTGTTTTTTTCCAAGTTGTCTCTGTTTCGAGCCTATATAAAGACCCCTGCTCTTGTCGTCTCGAGCTTATTCCTTGAAGAAGAAGACGAAGAAAATGGGAGTCGGAGCAGAGAGTAGTGAATGGGTTCTAACCTTTTCTTTACTAGCCAAATGCCGTGCCGGCGCCACCGACATCTCTTTCTTGCCAGGCCATTTGCTTCTCCTACTGCTTCTTTGCTCGGTAGTTGCAGTTCTCCACTGGTCTTCCCCCGGCGGCCCGGCATGGGGGAAGTACTGGTGGAGTACTACTATATTTTCCGGCGAAGATGTGATACCGGGACCGAGAGGTTTTCCGATAATCGGAAGCATGGGTTTAATGAACGGTCTCGCACACCGCAAGCTCGCCGCCGCCGCGGACCGCCATTCCGCATGGCGGCTGATGGCTCTCAGCGTCGGCGAGTCGCGGGTGGTCGTCTCCTCTCACCCTGACGTCGCCAAAGAGATTTTGAACAGCGCAGCTTTCTCCGACCGGCCAGTGAAGGAGTCGGCTTACGGCCTCATGTTCCACCGCGCCATCGGCTTCGCTCCATACGGTCTCTATTGGCGAACTCTACGACGGATCTCCTCCGCACACCTCTTCTCCCCTAAGCAGATATCAAATTCTGCCGCTAAGAGAGAGCACATCGCCTCCCAGATGATGCAGACAATTCCGGCTACGGCGGCAGGGAAGTCCGAGTCCGCGACGTGTTAAAACCGGCATCGTTAAATAATATCATGTGGTTAGTGTTCGGCCGGCGGTACGACCTCAGTGGTGGTGGTAATGGCGGCGGCACGGTGCAAGATGAATTGAAGGAGCTATGTTTTTTGGTGGAAGAAGGGTATGATTTGTTGGGCACGCTAAACTGGTCTGACCATCTACCATTCTTGGCCGGATTGGATCTCCAAGGGATCCGAGCCAGATGTTCCATTCTCGTGCCACGTGTCAAACGCTTCGTGTCACGGATCGTGGACGAGCACCGCGCTCGACCCGGGCGGGCAGAAGGCGATTTTGTCGATGTCATGATCTCCCTCCAAGGTGTCGAGAAACTCACCGATCCCGATATCACTGCTGTGCTATGGGAGATGATATTTCGAGGGACGGATACGGTGGCTGTGCTGATGGAGTGGGCTCTAGCACGGCTGGTGCTCCACCGTGACGTACAATCACGGCTGCATCACGAGCTCGACCAAGTCGTTGGATTCTCACGAGCCGTGACACAATCAGACGTTGCATCACTGCCCTACCTCCAAGCCGTGATCAAGGAGACTCTGCGAATGCACCCGCCGGGACCGCTTCTATCATGGGCACGTTTAGCAGCGGCCGATACCCTCGTGGATGGCCGTCTAATCCCAGCCGGGACAACCGCCATGGTCAACATGTGGGCCATCAGCCACGACCCGAAAGTGTGGGACTCGCCGCTCGAGTTTCGGCCCGAAAGATTCCTTGACGCCGCCGTGGACGTGGCGGTGCTTGGAGCAGACCTCCGCCTTGCACCGTTCGGGTCCGGCCGGAGGAGTTGCCCTGGAAAAGCACTGGGTTTAGCCACTGTTACCTTCTGGATGGCGGCGATACTGCACGAGTTCCGGCTGGAGCTGCCGGCCGATGGTACACGTGTCGACCTCTCGGAGGTGCTTAGGCTGTCCTGCGAGATGGCCGTACCCCTCACCGTTAAGCTCCATAAACGGCGCACATCTCCATCACAAGCGTCTGTACAGTAATCGGTGCATCGTAAAAGTGTTCTAAAATCTCTACTTGTCTCCTCCAAAAATTTCAACTTTCAGTCCTTTTTTTTTTTTTTTTTTTTTTTTTTTTTTGTAATCTTTTCTTTATTTGGGGTTAACTTGTGGTTAGCTGTATTTTGGCAAAACTTGAACTTTTTTTTAAAGCAATGCTAAGCCCTAATGCGAAAAGTCTATGGTGATAATGTAGGAGTGTCTGAAAACGTAAAAACGTGTTCATATGTTGGCATGTGCGTCGTTACGACAACGCATTTCTCTATTTCAACGCTAAAAAACATGTAAATCGTAGAAAAACGGAGGACTGACACGTAGTGAGCTAATTATATGCTATTTCAAATAGCAAGTGAGGAGAAGTTACAAATTACTTATTTAAAGACTAAATTTAAATTACAAGTTATTATTAAGTTACTTTGTCAAATAGAGTTTGTCATTTAAGTTCAAATTATTCTACAATCTATTACGTAGAAATGATTTAATAAGTTGCAGCTAAACGCACCCATAAACGCAAGTTGCAGATAACTCGAACAATATAATGCAGTACATCAGTGCATCGTTTTTGTTTGCATTGGAAAATTTATTTTTTATTTTATTATTCCTTTCGATTCCCTTCATTTCTTGACTAGATACTAACAAGATGAAGTAATTTTTTCTTTTTTTTTTTTTTGAAGACTCGAGGCATATGAGCAGCTTTATAATATTCAGAGTAAATATATTATGCTCATGTTACCTTGATTTAGAAGAAGCTTCTGAAATATGCTAATCTAGAAAAATATTGTAAAGTATATATCTGAAATATAAAATTACAGAAATAATAAGAATATTATAGCTCAAGAATTTTTGGAAGTATCCAAATATATAGACAAAACTTTTGTAAATTTGATTCAATATGGGAACAACCAATTATGATTGTCCGAAAAAAGAAAATATTTAAAAACCCTCCAAATATAGACTTATATTTTTTTATTTCTTATGATTTTGTAGTTCAAAATTTTCTATCAATATCTGTAATATGAGCATAAATGAGGTACAAGTAATACAAATTCATCTTAACTAATATAGATGAGATCATATTAATATTGATGTGAGATGGACACAATATTGTTAACTAATATGATTGTGTTTTGTTAGGAAACGAGCAAATCCTTTTCAAGTCAACTAGCTCTCAATGACTAATCATTAGTTGACTTAGAATTTAAAAATGGACTTATGATGTAGTATGAGCAAAGGTGAAAATGCCATAAATTAGCTTGTTGCGCCGTAATTTGGATCCATCGGGGCGTCATCACGAGTATAATCTTGAAATTTCCGTGGCTTGTCAACAAAAATATAGTTTCATTGGTCTAAAGTACAATAATTGAAACTTAAGCTATCATATGTCGTATATCGCTCGGTCAAATTTCTTTTAAATATTATATAAATAGTTATTTTGTTTATTTAGCTGAACTGTTGTAGAATCTCGTGAATACAATAATACTTAAGCTATAAAACATTTAAAAGTTAAAAAAAAAAATGCAATCTGAATGGATATATGATATATCCTAGAGCATCTTGGGGCTATCTTTTTTTTTTTTCCTCCTCTTGCCTTGTAAAATCTGGTTAATTCTTCCAAATTGGACCTTTTCAAGTGCTTTGTCCATGCAAATTGTATGTAGGTAGAGCAGCATAGACTTGGTTTGGGGTCCTTTAGGCGAGCCAAGCTTGACCTGGATTAGCTATGTTGAGCATTTGAATGCTAACCCAACTTGGTTGTGATAATTTTGCTCCTGCCTCAAAATGCAGTGTTTACCTTTCTAAACGAGTTTCACATTTTTCATATTTTACTCTTTCAAACCCCCCCCCTAACTAATACGATCCCATTACTCAAAATTTTATAATAAACGGCCGATCCCATTGTATATAACTCTAAGAAGGAAGCGTAAGAAAATATTGGATCCGGCTTTAGTAGTGCTCTATCTAATGATCATTCGAATAAAGAAGTATCATTGTGTCTTGAGATCGTAGCACGACAAAATGTGTTAGCCATCTAATTGTTGAGACAACAACTACTCCTGAAATTGTCAGTTCGAAAGGTATGAACATTGCTACTAATGAGTAAATGTTGATGTCATTTATTAATTTATTTGTTATGATAAATGCATTACAGTAAAATGATTACCAGTCAAATATTCCACTGAAATCTCAAAATCATAAAAAATAACAGTAGTCATAAAGTTAAAGAGATGAGATTTTGTTGGTTATGCAATGGTAAGAAATACAACTGTGAAGTTTTTAGAAAATCAAATTTCTAATTACTTTTTTTTTTATTAATTGTGAAGATGAAATGTAGGGGGTAGCAGATTTTTTCTCTCAAATGGTTTGCCAATAAACTAGTTTAGAAATACACACTTCTTGCCCTGTAAAGCAACTTTTTTATTTTTATTTTGTTGCTGGTGGTCATCTATTTGCATTGATTTTTTTTTTTTTTTTTTTTTTTTTTTTTTTGCTGTTAAGTAAATATATATTGATTAAGGAAATTAATTTTGCTGCTTTGCAAGATTGATCCAGCACCAATTCTGGGCAAATATGCATGGTTAATGTGGCAATAAGTCACTGAGTTGTTCATACACATTCATTAAAATAAACAATGGTACAAGTACAAATCATACTCAAATATACATTCTTAAAGGAAAGATTTGTGAGAGCACCGACACAATTTTTCATCGTATACAAAGTATTTCTAATATTGTTACAGATGGCACTGTGAAATTTAAATCTGAGATCTACACTTAAAAGCTACAACATCCGTGCCGGACGTCCTGGATATGATGGCCGACGGTTCACAATAATTTAGCTTCTACTTTTGGTACAAGCACAAGCTTTCGCCTCGCGGCGAAGGCCAACTCCCCCCCTTTGTTGCCTCCATACTTTAAGTAGGGATACCTAACATACTCACTTAAACCACATATTTTTGCACAACTTGGATATCATGCATATGAGCTCGGTTTTCGATTTTTCGATGAATTCCAGAGCATATGTGCACCTAAACTTTAGCATATTTCCATAATCTCATAAGTTGTTATAAGTCTTAACTTGTTAGGGTTTTTCTAGTGTTCTGTCAAGGGGCTGGCAGAGTCCTTAAATCTCCCAACATATAAATATGAGGATATCTTGGGTGCTAATGGTGACGGTGGACTTGACATTGTTTCGAATACCATGAGATTGTGATGATCATGATGACAGTGATGACTGATTTAATAGTTATACATCATTTCATTACATAATGAAAAGGACATCACAACTAAGTTGTTCTTTGTTAGGAAAGCAATAACAATCCGACTCCGTTAGCGCTAACCAATTATATATAGGGCACGTGCCTTGTTCTGCGCCATGCATCTTTTATTAAAAACAGCCTTAAAAATTGAGCATAGCAGCTGTCGCCTAATCCTTTCGGCCCAGTAATGGCCCGTATTAAAAACAGCCCAGAATTTAGCCCCTCCACTATGCCCAGGGCTCATACACTCGCATTTCGAAGGAAGAGGGACATAAGCCGAAGACTTTAAAATCGCCCTTGGGCCCAAAATATCGTGATCTGGGTCCAACATCGGTTTATCAGCCATCTTTTAGCTGGGTAATGTCTGTGGCCATAACATTACAGCTCCAGTCTACATCCGGTTATTTTTAGGGAATTCTCCTGTACACCTAAATCCCTCTAATTTGGAGGTTTTGAAAGTAAAAAAAGTTGGCGAGCGCGATTAGCTCAACTGGATGGAAAGCGCCTCAGAAAGCATTACCACTTAGGTTCCCAGAGCGTATGTCAGGGCTGAGTGTGAGGGGTTTCCTGCGAGTTTGATTTTTCTAGGGGGCGTAAAAAAAAGAAAAAGTAAAAGAAGTTAAATTATGATGTTTGTCATTTTTGTTCTATAATTTTATATTAAAATAGTTTAAAACTAAAAATAATGTCTAATTAATTTACGAATTAATAATATATTTTTTATGTTTTTAAAAATATTTGAAGCTGTAGATTATAAGAATTAACTGAATCATCTCAAAACGGAGTCATGTGGATGGCTTGCGGGCTTTTGTTAGACATTGTCAATGGAAAAGTATTTTCGTTCGGCCTAATTGCGTGGGTCCATGACAGAACAGAGAGGGGTTACCCCATATATACTTAGGAGAATACACTAGACAGGTTCAATTCTTGGAGTTTTGGCGTAAAAGTCTCTGCTTTGGAAAACATTGATAAAATTTCTTTTTCTTTGAACAATTTATAAAATCACTTTAAAAATATAAAATATAGTATTTTTTAAATATTTTGAATATAAAAAAAATCGTTATGTGCTCTACAATGTTATATTCAAATTTTTTCAAAAAGTTTCTTAATAGATATTTTAAGTCTCTTAAAGTATGTAATTGTTACATCCAAAGAGCCCAATTATTTTGATAGTTACAAAGTTTAATATTTTGATAAATACTACGACTTAAAAGTTTAAAAGTTTGAAAAATGTCAGAGAATATACCATCGTAAATATCATATTTTTTGTTTAATATCTGAGAAATTATATACTATATTAAAATTTTATTTGATAAGGTGATTTCTAGCTTGGCAGGGTTATTTAAGATTTTATCAATTTCATAATATTAAAAGTTTTACGGGTTAAAAAATTGATTTACATGTAGTTTTAGAATTTTGATGTGTCACTAAATTCTGACATTAAGAGAGATTATATCTGGATATTAAAAATACAAAAAAAAAAAAAAAGAGAAGAGATTCGATGTGATGAGATAGAGCGCCCAATCTCATCTCAGACCGCTTCACGTGCAGCTGCTTGACTGCAGCACTATTATTTATTGCTTTATTTATAATTATATGAGAGTGAGAGAGAGAGAGACGAAGTGCATGGCTTCGTGGACTTTGTCTTTTGCACTGTCCCTTGTTGTGTAATCATCTTCTACTTCTATAAGCATCTACCTCCATTTTTGAGCTGCTCCAAGGGAAGCAAAGAAGAGATCCATGAAGCTTTTGTTCTTGAGAGGAATGTTGTCTGGCTCGCGGCACACCATGACTGCTTGATCTTCATTCTTCAGAGATCTATAGTCATGGAGATCTCGGACCAGGCTTCATTCCCCCCAATCTAAAGCTTCGATTTTTTCCCTGCCATGGACTGAAGATTCAGCTCCTCAAAGATCCAGACTCCAGAGGTTAGTTAATAAACTATTTTATTAATTATGAAATATTTTTTTTGTTGGAACGAAAAAGGTTTCTGAAGATCAGCAGATTGGTGTAATGATGATGGCTTCTGTTTATGATTTTTCTTTGGCTGGTGTATTCTGTCATGGAAAAGGTGTCATTCATCATGATCATACGGTACTCTTTATTTTTATGATAGTAATGTATCTCTCTTCTTCCTGAAAATCTCCCTAGGGTTTCTGCAAAACTTTCTGATTTGTAGCAAAATCTTTCGATATTGCTGATGCTTTTGCCAAACATTGTTTACAACCTAGTTGTCTTCATATATCTAATTTGTAGTTTTCTTTTGATGTCCTATTAGTTATCTTAAAAAGTATAAATATGTTAATTTTTATTAAAGCTTCATTGTTTTGAATGCTTGACAATTTATTCATAGATTTAGTAGTCATCACGTCTAATTGTTTTACCATACATATACTTGAAATATTAAGATAATTTTGTGAATTTCCTTTAATTCCTTGTATTCTTGTGTTTTTGGATAATTGTGTCAAAATGTTTATGCCTTTTTTTTTGCAGATGTAAGCTGACTTTCCTATCAAGATCAAGACAAGAAATGCTAGTTTGTGAGGCTTTTCCGAGTCTTTTTAAGAACAATTCCATTGAGATTGGAAGGAAATGAAGTTGCCTTCTTTATTAGAAATATAAATGATGTCCTATATCCTAAATGTCTTTCATTTACACCATGTTATAAAAATTTAGAGAGTACTTAAATATCAAAAAAGTGGTACAACAATTTAATAAATGTACATTATATTTTGGAATATCAGTATTTCATAGATTTTTTTTAAAGTATTACATAGTTTGTATAAACAATAAAAGCATCTTGTAAACTGGAAATTTCAAAACATTTAAAAAAACAAGGCTGTGAATATAATTAAATATGCATAGATCTAATTGCTAGATACACATCTCGAGAGATGCTCTGAGTCTTGAATCTTGATTTCCTACATGCATCAGTGCTCACCACCATAAACTTCTGTCTTGGGATGTAGAGAATTGAATACTTGGTCACAATTAAGTGTACTAATCCTGTGGAGATGGATGGGTGTTAGGGGAAGGAATAGAGGTCAAATGGCAAGGCAAAAGGCCATGCGCCTGTGTGGCTCCTCGCATAGTGTAGCTCACTCGTGAATGTTTTCGCATATCATTGCGAAAGTTTTCGATGCACATGTCTAGCTATTATTAACTTGTTCCCGACTCTCACCTATAATACACCGTTAGTTTGGCTTCACTTACAAGTAGGAGTCTAAATGAGCCAAGCTGCTTCGAAGCGCTTGTGACTAGCTTGACATTAGGCTTGGTTTGGAGCTCGGTGCATTTATATACAAGCATGAACGAAACTATACAAAGCTCATGCTGGTTTAGACTCGTGAGCTTTTTCTAACTTATGGTTAGCATATGTATTGGAAAAAAGAATAAAACTAAACATGCATTTTAATGTCATAAAGTTTAATATTTTTATTGGTGTATAAGCTCATAAACGAGTACGTACAAAGATTTGCATGCTTGAAAAGTTTTGCAAGTCGCTCGCGAGGAGCTCTACTAAAGCTCGCTTGTTAAATGGGACAATATTGAGGTTGATTTTTAGCTCAAATGAATGTTTACATGCACACCACCCAATCTAACACAACAGGATGAGTGAGATTTATTCTCTTGAGATAGGTACAATGAGTCTAGCTTGGTGAGTTTTGGGAGAGTTGATTGAATGAGGGATGGAGTAAGTTATAAAGCTCTTTTTTTTCATTTTTTCATTCTATTTTATTTTTTTTTTTGAGCAAAAGGTTGAAAAAGCCATCCTCGGATGGAGTGAGCCTGATTGACTAGCAGAAGGTGCACAAACACTTGCACAAAACCAAATATCAACTGACATGACTTTATATGTTTTTGTTCACACTCTCTTATGTATATATATATATATATATATATATATATATATATATATATATATATATGCCATTTCTAAAATCAATATACTATTTAAACGATTTAAAGAGATATCCTCGTAGTAAGTAAAATATATGAAGCTTTGAACTCATATGATGTTGAGAAAAACCTTGTACATATGTATTTTAACTTTCTTTTTTTGAGATTATCGGAAAAATAACAGTGTCGGTAACTGATCCACTTTTGTATGACTATAGTAACAAATAAATTGACGTATGTCACATATTAATTTTTCACCAACCGTAAAGTCCAGCCTTTAGATTGGACATGTCTGAAGAGTATTCATATCACCATCTACGACATATAGTGAGGATAAATCTTCCATATATTTACTAAATGCTAGAAATATTTGATTATGAGATCTTCCATTTTATGAGATGGAAATCTCATCAAGGGTCCTAGGGATCCTAGGTTTTTGACATATATTTAAAGGGGGCATGGGACATCAAAGTATCATTCAGAAATATAGGGGCATAAGACTGCAAATTGCCTCATTTAAAGAAACCAAAACTCAGATTTGGAAAAAGGGGAGCAAAATTTATTAATTAGCATTCCATTTGAGAAATTCGAGGTCTTCTTCTCGTTCTGACTTTGTCTGCACTTCTTTTCAAGAAAAGAATCTTGATACCACCTTTGCAACTTTCTATCTCTCCTTTTCTATCCAAAAAGTTTGGTATACTGCAAATAAAGGTCCAACCTAACATTACATATACTGTAACAAAAGTCAGAGAAAGTAGAAAAAACTCCATAAATATTCATCTTTTGATGCAAAGCTTCTTTTTTGTAAAATAATCCCAAAAAAAATCTGATATTTCATGTACAAACATATTAATTGTCTCGTGTCGGCATGTCCTGCACTTCAGACCTTCCACCATTATTGCAGAGCTTTCAGATCATCCTGTAGCTCGATATATATGGTTTTTTTCTCAGTTTTACCTTTGCTGAGCGACCAAGTAATTCCATTTCCATGCAACTGAAAGAAGAAGCAGGAAGGTCCAATATTTTGATCGAAAATAAGGGTAATATCTGCTACTAAGTTGAGTATAGAGACAGTTCTAGGAAATGACATGCGTAGAACTAGGGTTCATTGGGAAAGCCAGCATGTAACCCTGAAATTTGATGTGGTTGCTTGGGAAATCATCAATATCAATTACGATTTATGCATCAGCTCTCTCTATTAGAGAAGATTATAGTTACCATGTTCTTAGAAATTCTTCAATTCTTCACTCGGTACCGATCAACGTTGGCCCAATTGGTCAGCGGCAACGTAAGTTGGGAGGGACGATTGTAGTTCTTCGTTTCCGGTTTATAAGATAGAAACCAAACACGCGATGAACCAAACTAGGTAAATTATAAATCAGTACTTGCTTTTAAATCTCTTCAAATTTATAAATCAAGTTTTGTTAGTATTATGAATAATTTATCATAGTACTGTGATATAAATTATAATAGTATTGCAAGTAGTTTATTATAGTATTGTGATTTAAATTATGATAGTGTTGCAAATTAAATTTTGTGTTATTGTGAAGTGAACTTAGTGTTGCAAAACTCTAATATAGTATTAAGATTGATTTGAGAGAGAGAAATAGAGAGAGAGAGAGAGAGAGAGAGAGAGAGAGAGAGAGAGAGCAAGAGAGGAGGGCAGACAAGGGGTCATGAGAGAAAATGGGAACGTGCATCACCGATATGGACTTGGGATGTATGTTCGATGGGGACTGAGTGACATTATTCCTATTTGGGATGGGTATTAGTTTTTTTTTTTTTTTCTTTTCCATTCTCTTTTTTTGCTGCTTTATATGTTAAGTATGGTGCATCCTTATTTAATATAGAAGCGAACAGAACTTATGTTGCCGGTTGCCGCTGACCAATTGGGCCAACGTTGATCGGTACCGAGTGAAGAATTGAAGAATTTCTAAGAACATGGTAACTATAATCAAAAAAAAAAAAAAAAAAAAAAAAAAAAAAAAAAATATAGAAGCGAACAGGTTATCATTTATTTTCTGGATCCTGAGCTTGTGTATTGTATTCATCAGGAGTAGAAGCCAAAGAGGAATAATGGAATAATAGACGCATCAGAAATAGGAGAATAATTAGTTTCAAAGATATCACAAATAATTAATTGGGAGTTTGAACTCATTTGAGATATAAATATGACTAATTAAATTTTAAGGTTTTTTGTGGCAAACCGAGCTGGCTTTCAAAAATTCAGATCACGGCACGTGCCGATCATACGGATGATGCCAAACATCACGAGTTTGGAACATGTTTGCCAAACAGCTCCTGAACTACGGAGCTCACGATAAAGATGACAATACATTGGGTTCAGTCTCATGAAGTTATAGCCTATAGACATTTGCAAGTACATGGCCTGGCATTGTCAGTCTTATGTAAAACCGATCCTAATACATAAGCATTCTCATCAACTCTAATTCCATTCAGCATACTGCTTACCCAAAAAAAGTCTTCAAAAATTATTTTCTAACTTAATAGCGGGTTTATCTATAACGATGGTTGCACAACAAGCAGACCCGTTAGGCTCTCGAAAAAAAAGAATTGTATAATAGTAATATGCGTAGCGCCACAACAATATACACTGAAAGTTTCGTTAGTTTATATGTACGCCATGTACGCTACACAAACGAAGATCATAAATATTGGTTCATGCGGTTAATATCAGAAGTCGTACAATTTTCCTATTGCTCGTTTGAAAATCGGTGAATTTGCAAAACATGATACAAATACAGAAAAGAACTAAAAAGGATTAAGTTAATCCAAAAGCGCGGAGAGGAGGTGCTCTCTCAAAGTCTAATGGCCTTATAACGGAAAGTATCTCTACTTCGATAAATTTTGCTTATTTGGACGAATAGTTCCTATGCCTCCAGCTGTAGGACCTTCCTTTAATTTGATTCATTTTGTTTGGTGTAATGCTGAGCTCAAACATCTCTCTTCGGGCGGCCCCTTGCTCGAGGACGATCCCGTTCAGTCTCGCGACGAGATATGCACTCTCTTGTACGTGATCCATATCTTCGGTCTTGGACCATAAGCGATTCACCAACTGCAACTTCCTTTGCTTAGAGCACAAATCAATTCCCCACTTGGTGAATATTTGCTCTCTCTCTTGCCTAGGTAGTTTCTTCTGCATCTGCTCGCACAGCATCTTTTTCTCGTCCCGAAGGATTTTCAGACTGCGCAAAAAAGAAAATAATTGCGGAATATCAGAAAACACATCTATAGTAAGAACAAGGGTAATGTAATAGTATATCTCCACCCTGGTCAAGATTATCAGTTAATATACTGAAGTTTATTAAATGGTCCAAACCTTTATCTTTCTATGTATTACTTTGTTTAGCAAAGGATTTATAAAGTAATTATAACTGTTACAATATATTAGATATTTCTTGTTAAGAATATTGGAATAATTGTAGATACATCATATTTAGAGATTATAATATTTAGAAAGCATGAAAGAATTGTTAATTTGTATTTTTTAAAGTTCTATGTAAGAGCAATGTCTATATAATTGTTTCTTAAGCATTAAAACATAATGTAATACTACAAAAATTATTCCATTTTATTATTTTCATCAATAACCTTTAAAAAAACTCATGTAAGATCTATGGACAGGATCATAACCTCGATGCAAGGGCACTCTTTCTCTCTCCAGATCGCACGTTATTAAGATTTTCTTCGGAGAGAAGTCTCTTCAAAACCAATAGCCTCCTTAGTTCAACTTCCATGTATACATCATCAGCCGGGTCACCTCTAAAAAGCAAGAAGAAGTAAGTCCTGTGTACTAACGAGACATTGCAGGCATCCCAAAGATAAATCATCTCTTTCTGCTTCTTCGCAAATTCTAACGACCATTCTGATTTAGCTTCGGCATAATTTAGCATCGAATCCACCCTAACATCCTTTACGGTGTCGAGTACGTAGTTTCCAGTGTTGCTTCTACCATTGTCCTGAAAAATGTATCCAGTTAACCAAGAGAACATAAGAATGTTTCTAAGTTAAGGAAATATCAAGAACACAGAATACTATAACAATATATAAGATAGTGAATGATAACCAATGCTTGCGGAAGGCTTGCAATTTGCAAAATCTCTTAAGAAACCAGCTCCGAAATTAAAACAAGTAAATATAGGTTCGAATGTAGCAGCAGTAAAGCTCAACTATCTCAATCGCAAGTCAAAGTAAAGCCACAGAAGTTAAACTATATCTTAAGAGAAGTTAAAATTGTTCGTGTTTTCGATATTATCGAATGTCACTTTTTTCTTTGACAGGATGTATTTATTCTTCTGAAATAACTAGAATTTAAATCTGAGTACTCTATCATCACCTACGAGCATCAAGTTCTTGGTTAGGGTGTAAACACACACATTGAGCTTCTTCTAAAGCAATAACAATTCTTACCTGCTACTGGAATTGTGTTTCTGACCCTGAATGATGTCGTATGACTCTCTAATTGAGCCAGAGATTGCAATATCTTCTTCAGAGGCATCAAATGGTTTTCGAATTTCAGATGCATCTTTATGGGTTTGTTGTTCAGAAAATTGAGAGCCACTTGTTGATAGACTTTCTAATTCAACAGCATCAAGTGATTCCTCGGGCGTACCTTGTACCTCACAATTTCCATAAAAGTCATTCTGCATGTTGCTGGCAACTTGTGCCTTCCCGTATTTTTTTGCCTTTGGAGTCGACGGAGAAGATGGAACAGACGACAATGTCACACTGTCGCTCTTACTTCGACTTAGGACAGTGCTTTCAAAATCGGTAAGATCTTCCGCTGGGTGCAATAACAACGATGCATCATGATTTGTTTCAATGCTATCCGCTGTTTTTACTGCATCCTGAAATTTCTCATGAACTTTTATTTTATCCAAATTCTTGAGTTGCTCCTCTGCTGCTCCCATTAATTCCTCATCTCCATGTTCCCGTTTCTGGTCCTGGAGATCATTATTCTTCATATCAGGAGGTTGTGGATTTGACTCTTCACTGCTGCTTGCTGGCGATCCATCCATCTCAATGCACCGGACTTCCTTGCAGTAATCTTCGGTTTCGTTGACGGCCTTGCGAGCAATATCAAGTGGTTCCGGTTGCGTAACGAGTCCGCTAAAATCTAAACTGCTGATAGAATCTCTGGGAGATATAGAGTCGTTTAGCTGCTCGAATAGCTGCAAGCTACTTTCGGTGCTGTCATTCCTCCAATGGGATGGCTTGAGCGGTTTAAATCCAAAATCAAGATTTCGATAAGAAACACATGATGCCTCTGATAATCGATCCTCATTCTCATATTCAATAGGAATGTGGGATGCTGAGAGTTGACTGATTTCCTCCTAATTAGATAAGATAATCTTAGTTCGGTGAATTTTAAAGCAGTCATTGCCAATAACTAGCTAAAAATCTTAAAAAGAGTCCTTACCCATTGTCTAGAATTGTCGCCAACAGCTCGAAGCAAATCTACGAGTCGAGATTGAGCGAGATCCCTTTGTCGTATCAACTCCCTCATCTCTTTCTCCATCTGCAAAAAACAAGCCAGTAATGAATAGGCTCTTGTAAAATTTGGGAACGATAAATAGCTAACTGAAGTTAACTATCGTAGACTACACAATAAAATTATCTCCATTCTTCCTTACTAGTAGCCAGGTAGATAACTATTTTTCTAAAATAATCTTCAAGTGAGCCTTCATGGAAGATAAAGAAAACAGCAATAATAGAATTAATAACAACCTTCTCATAAAAATTGATTTGATTTTAATTTACCACATAGTGAAGGTTCCCTTTTGTTTGTCTACATAGAAAGCAGCTATTTGGGATGCTAGCAATGAAAATCTAAGCAAACCTAGGCATAAGCAAGTTGTATTCTACGTTGGAGCTGCAGATTGCGGAAGAATTTAGGGTGCAAATTGCCACATATATTGCCAAATGCTCAATGTTAAGCAAAGAAAGATCGACATGTTGGCATCTAAATGAAGATAAAGGTAACTATATAAAATGAAAGTTTCTATATAAATTTGATACCTTTTTTATTCGAGCATCTTTCTCTTTTAGTGCGTCAGATTCACTTATGCAGGACAATCTTGGAGACCTCATTTCATTTTCCAGCCTAACAAGTTCTCTTTGCAAATATCTCACGAGGGCCTTATCGGACATGACTACATTCACCTTCGCGTTGGTAGCAACTTCTTTAGCACAAGTTGCAAACAGCAAAGTATTTCGGGATTGCTCGACATGGCTATGCGCAGGGCTCATGGTGCATATAACGGCAGTCCTCGCATTACCTCCCAAGGACGTTTGCAATATTCGAGTCAGCTTTGAATCACGATACGGAACATGTCCATTTCTTCCTTTACTGAAATAGACATATAGAAAAAGACCAAAAAGAGGTATAATCATTTGTCAATCTTATGTTTATCACAAATTCTTTGCACCAAACCCAAAAAACAAATAAAATAAAATAGAAGTACAACCTTAGCTTGCGAATAACCGTGCCGAGTGTAAGCAAGCTTCTATTTATATGGCAACCTTCCTTTAACCTACTACCAGCAGACATTGCCTGAGAAGCACGTTCACTTCCAGCAAGATCGACAAAATTCTGGTTTAATAAAAATACTGTTATTGCCTTCTCTCCAAACCCATCGAAGCTGGTATTCAATGAGAATTCATACCACACAAGCTGCAAGAGTGCTTAGATTTTCCTTGCCGACGCGAGGAGAGCTTTCAATCGTCTGTTGAAAACACGAAGCAGATGTTATAACTTCATAGTTTATTTTTTATTTTACTTCAAGCAAAAAAATAGAATTTATGTAATCATATAAAAGGACCAACCAGTCTTAAGATTTGGTGAGATCTGGAACTCGCTTCATTTAAGCAGGTCTCCCCTATTTGTCTTTGAGCTGCAAGTGAGATCACTCTAATGAAGAGACAATGATTTAATTTTATTTTTTTTTTCTCTTTTTTTTTTTTTTTTGAGAAAATAACAGGACTTGGTTCGAAAAGGATATCATAATACAGTTCAAAATTATACCATCACACAAAGCAAGTAGCTCCTTGAGATGTTCCTTATCTCTTAGAGTCTCTTCTATGAGTTTCTCTACAACTGTCCCTCTCTGGTAGAACCAAATCAAGGAGTTGATGAGTCTGCGAAAAATTATAAAAGCGTATGCATAAATGTTTACAATAAATGCACACCTCCGGATCATCAAGAAGCCTCAGAGGAGTGGTATCCGTGCTGAGCAGGTCCCTTACAGACTCATTGTAAATCTCCATTGCCGAAAATTTCAAAACAAAAGCTCGTTCCTTATGCTGTAGCAAGAACACGCATCCTTAATGTTAATTAGTTAAGATAGACAAAGAACAAACACGTTTCAGTAACTAATGCTTAAACCCGGTCATGCAAGCTAAAATGCTTATTCATACTAGTCCATCATCACGCTTCACATGGATCAACACCACCTTCCAAAAAAAAAAAAAATCTCTGCGAGCTCTGAAAAAGTTCAGCTCAGTGGCGATAAGCAAATAACACTACCGCTGTATGTCATCACATTAGCGGCAGCAAATTTACTCTGTTTTATTTATCCTAACTATCAAGAGAAACAGGCATAAACTGTTTACTGAGTAGAGAAGTTCATACCAGATATCATCCTCGATATCGGCCAAGTTAATGTCCTTACCTTCTCTATGTAATCGTAAATATCTGCCACACTATACTCTGTTATTCCCGCCATCGTATACGTTTTACCACTGCTTGTTTGTCCATATGCAAATACACTCGCTGAAATAATATAAAAATTAGCTTCATATAAATATTGGTTTTGCTTAAAATATGAGAGCCGTATAACACCAAATTAGAATGCATACATGCGCACATACATGGAAAGGGAGGGAGAAAGAGACTCACAATTTACACCGCTGATAACTGCAAGGGCAACTTCCTTTGCTCCCTCTTCATATACTTGCTTCGTATTGGAATTGCACCCAAACACTCGGTCTATGTTACAAATTTCATTAACATAGGAATATGATTGCAAAATAATGTGAAGTTAAAGTTAAATTCTTGAATGGGCAAAGAGGACTAGCAATCATAGGACAAGAACTATATATTGTGGTAGAAAATGCTACCAATAAACAAAAATTTCACCAGGAAAAATAACAACTTCTTGATTACCTAAGCACAAGCCAGAACACCAAATCCAAGACTCATGGAGAAAAAAATCAAGTTCATATACTCATAAAACATGTCATGCCGTATTCTCCTCTAAGTAGTATACTAATTTGCCAGGTAATGACTCAAATGAACGAATGTGAAACAGAGGACTCACAACCAAGTTACATTTATCAAAAAAAATATAATAATAATAAAATTAAAATTAAAAAAAAATAATAAAGAAGTTGAAAACTAAGGCATATTCTTCAATTTTAAAGGACAGTAAGAATCGCTGATTTAGCAAATAATGAAAATAGTCGAATAAATCGCTAAGATTATGAAAAATCCAAAATGCAAGATGAACCAACATTGCAAAAAAAACAAACAAAAAAAAAAAAAAAAAAAAAAAAAAGAAAAAAAAAGAAAAAAGAAAAAAGAAACTAACCAAATGTGTAGGCGGATGGATACATGGACCTCTCAGCAGCAGCACCTTTGTAGATGATCGTGGTATCGTTGATGCACTCCCAGTCGCATGTTTCGTGCCCCCCGAGCTCCATTTCATTCATAGGCCTCGTTCTCACAGAGACAACGATCCGCTCCTCCTTCCCACCACGAACGGAGCTACCTCCGCCACCGCCATCTATTTGCTCCCATCTTGAGAGCGCATCTCCACCAATTGCACCCATCTCGATACTGCCTCCTCTGCGCCAACCACGAGAAGCTCATTTATGCAGTGTAACAACAAAGACACAACAAAGGCTAAACTGGCAACCTTATAATTGCAATGTACTTATTTTCTCATTAAAACAAATTCATGTCCGGACATGAGTTAGAGAGAAATGCTACAGAGAATGTTTTTTTTTTTTTAAAGAGATAACTAGGTGAAATTTCTTGGCCATTTATATACCTGAGAAAAATTGTATAATAAAATATTTACGCTATGTAAATAAATATTTTTTTCATGTTTAAATTAAAAAAAAAAATTATAATTATTTTTTGGATTTTTTTTTAAAAAATAAAAGTTATAGATTTTGATGAGATTTATAACTTTTATATTGAAAAATACTTATAAATTGATATTTTGGAACTCCAAAATTTAACTGTTCAACGCATTTTAAAATAATTTTTAAATCCACTTCAAATCCGTTAAATTTTGAAGTCTAAAATACATTAGAAGTTTTTTTTTTTAATAATTTTTAATATCAAACTTGTAAATCTAATCAAAATTACAACTTTATTATTAAAAAAAAATTTCAAAAAAAAATTTTAAATATATTTTTTATCATTACACAGAATAACGTGGTGTAACTGTTACACCGAAAAATCTCTCTATACCAGATTATTTCACTTAATATTATTTTCTAACCGGACCCTCTAGTCCGTATTAAACTTCGATCTAATCAGGAGAGCCTGACGTTATTCCAAACTAGATATGAAATACTGAAAGTTATCAAACCACCATTTAGTAAAATCGACTGAAAATACATCAAAATTGTATATTCTCTATTTCATGCGACTCCTAAATTCAAAACTACGACCTACCATTTTTAAGGAACAAGCGGCGCCATCCGACCCAAGGACGGGGAAGAGATGCTACAGAGAATGCCATTCAGAGAACTACCGTAATGGTCCTAATGGATAATAACTACCACCATGTGATGTATGAAAAAGGAGGGGAAAACAACAAATTACAAAAAAAAGGAGGACAAATCAACTTATACAATTAGTTTGGTATTACAACGTTGCAAGATACCAGATTTCTAACCTCTCTAGGTCAAGAGACAGGCTGTTTTTTTTAGAACAATGTTTGGATTCTTCTGCATGGCCCCCATTATTTTAGAACAAATCATCAATGCTTAGAACATGGGAAAGAGGAGCCCACCAAATTTAGAGAAAAAAAAAAATTTGAGAAAAAAAAGAACCGTACACAGCAGGAAATGCCCTGACCATGTAGTTCCATTGGCCGGAGCTCTCGTCATGGGCGAGAGATCCTGAGTTCAACCAAGGTGTGGTATTTGAAGAAGAAAATAAAAAGTCCAAAAAAAAAAAAAAAAAAAAAAAAGAAAAAATTCAGAACAATGTACATAAAAATGAGAGCAATGTAGGTAAATTACCAGTAAAAAAAGCTTCTTTCTTCTTCCTTCAGCAATGATTGCTTCCCAGAATAAATATTAGACTTTGGGGAACCTTGGGGATCGGAAGAGAAGACAAACTCCGATGATCGGGAAGTAAAATTGTTATATTATCTGTCAAGAAGTTGAGAAAGAGAAAGGAGAGAGATACATTGAACAATGCTCTCTCTCTCTCTCTCTCTCTTCTCTTCTCTTCTCTTCTCTTCTCCTCCTGTTTCTGATGTTCTCGCGGGCTTTTGGAGAAGGTCGTTAATGGCGGTTTGTGTGATACGCTGTAATGTCTGTGTCAAAAAAAGGATATTTTTGGATGGGAAGGCAAAAAATGACAGCTTGGTGCTTAGCGGTTGTTAGACCAAGCTTTTCATTACCGTCCATTTCTTACTTTATCTTTATTTTGTTTACTTATTTTCTTTTCTGCGTGGCATAATAGTATTTTCTTTTTATCTTTTTTTTGAGATAAAGCATTTTCTTTTTATCTTGAGAGCTGAGTTCAATTTTAATACTCTACTTCACTAACCAACTGAACTAAAGCTGGTTGATAATAATAGTATTTATACAATTGGAAGTGCATGCATTTATTACATTTTACAAAAAAATAACTGTGCAAATATATTTACAAGTTTTATCTGGCCAATTTTTTTATGATAAAGCATTGTCTCATTAAATTAATCTATGTCATGCTCAACTAATGAAAGTCAATAGGATTATAAGCCAGTACATATCACCATAAAATATAGAGGAAGGTTATAACTCACCAAGACCTCAACATAAAACATAATAAAAAGAATAATAAAAAAAAAAAAAGCGGAGGTAGCTAGTCAGTCACACCGTCTATGAAGATGGAGTACTCATACTCATAGTTTGACGTCTCGTTCGGCACACTCCGTACCAACCGAGACGTCTCGGTGCCGTCACTTGGCGGCACGGAACGGCCGAGACGGCTGTTTTTCGGCCGTCTCGGCCCGTGCCGACCGTTTCGGTCGGCACCGTCGGCAGGCTACGGTTTTTTTTTTTTTAATGAGGATCATCATATTTATTCATGTGATATATGGGTATATTATTTTTAAATAATGCACGGAGTAGATTTATATAATTTAGATTTCGTTGATATCAACCACACTAACACTGAATGTGGTAATAATTTATGATATGTGATTTAAATTTTAACAAATGAATGATACTTATTATTATTTTATTTTTATTACTATTTATATAATAAATCTTATTTTAAAAAAAAAAAATTAAATTGTACGATTCGGCACGGTCGGCACAGTCGGCACGGCATGATCGGCACGGTCGGTACGTCTCGAGAACTGAGTTTACCAAAATTCGAAACGGTACGGCACGGTAAACCTTGCTCATACTACCGGCTATTCACGCCGACTCAAGTGAAAACCTCTCTAGAAATATAAGAACGATAAAATGCTACTAAAGACAGAGAATGCTTTGTGACTAACCATTGAACACAAATTATTATCTTCGAGCCAAGTGTGCCAAAAGAAAAAAAGGAGCCAGTATCTAGATGGCCGAAAATAATATATTGGAAGTTAAGTAATTGGACATTTGGTTCAATTATTTATTAATTTATTAATGAAGAATTATCACTTTGATCTAACTTCAAAAATAGATCAAATTGACAAAAAAATCAAAGAAATAATATAACCTCTCAAAAAAAAATAGCATGTTAAATACAGAAAAAATAGTCTACAGCTAGTTTTATATCCTATGCTCTACGGATATAAGTAAAAATATCTTTAAATAATATTACGCATATACATACACATGGTTAAAAAAGAGGTATATTTATCAAGCTAAAATTTCTTATATCTATTTTTATAAGTTATTACATAATAAATATTAATATGTGTCGCATAACTTTAATAACCTAGTTAATTACACACACACACACACACACACAGAGAGAGAGAGAGAGAGAGAGAGAGAGAGAGAGAGATGATAGAATTTCAATTGGGCTATCTGTCCTTATCATTCTCCTATATAAAGTAAAACAAATATACATAATTATTTAGAAAAAATAGAATTTGAAATTATCTATAATTTTCTTATTAAATTTTTTAAACAAAATATTTGTTAATAAATATTTGAAGATTCCAAAATTTTTACTATTTATAAAAATTTTCATCCAAAAAATTGTAATTAGATATATTGTTTGTAAAATTTGTAAAGCGGACAAAGAAAAAATTCTTCGTATTGAAAGTTTTTCTTTAATTCCATTTCAGCATTTTTTTTTATTTTTTATAATTTCATTGGGTTTATTGTATGTTTGAAAAAATAATTACCACCACTATGATAACCGTATTGTGATTCACCGCGGCTGATTCTTAGACTATCAGTCCATACGCATATCCGATCCCTATATATATATATTATATATATATATATGCTAATTTTTTGGAATTGCTCTTCTTTCTATTTCTCTCTTAGTTTATTTGAATGTGAACTAATATGTTTATGTATCTGAGTGTGACTGTTGGTATCCGGCTGAGAGTCTTATAAAATTAGCCTCATCGGAAATATGGTTGCATACTTCTCATTCTCCTTAACGTCCTCTTGATCAGAATTTATTATTAAACGCTGTTGTTATTAGTGTTAGAAATTACCCTAATTATTGTTATATTTAGTGTCCCTTTAACTGAGCGTGCTTTACATATATCATAAAAGATGTAAGTTATGAATATGTGATAGCATTTGTCTTATGGTTAATTATAAATCAGCTCTCTTCTAAAAATTTTGACAAATCAGCTTCTAATTTTGCTGACGTAATAGTACGACTGAGCTGAGTTGTCAAAAGTTTGCTTTTGAATGCTGATTTGTAAAAATCTCCTTTTTTTGTTGTACCATTATATCAGTAATTTCAGAGGCTGAGTCAGAAATAGAAGCTGATTTGTCAATATTATTTTTGAAAAATATATTTGTTAAAGTTCCTTTTTTTTTCCTTAGACACCTAGCTTGGGTGCTATGCAATCTCCCCCCCCAATCCTAGGGACACACCCAAAAAGGTTGGTCATAGACAGGGTGCATGTGGAGTTCCCTTGGATGGCAGCAAAAGCAAGCACTTTTCAAAGCTGGCTTGTGACCTTCATTATCTTATATAAATGAAAGCATTTATGACAGCCTATGTTTGCTACTCCTTACCCAACACTTCTTCCCCTTTTCTTTTTCTTTTTGTTTGTTTTCACTTTTATTGCCCCTTTTTTGCGGAGAATCAGGTGTTTTTTTCAAGCTAAAACTCTGCCCATAATTATCGTCGTCTGGCTCTTCAACAAGATATTCAGGTGTTTTTCACTCTCACGTATCCGAAAGTATAATCTTCATAAATATACAACTGATGAAAAAAATTTATGAGCCTCTATTTATCCAGTGCAACACCCGTCCCCCACTTATTATTGTTCATCGACCCACCTTGCCTGCCTCATGAAATTCTAGGTTTGTTGGTTGTGTAGAGCTTCACCTAAACCAAAAATTGCAGACATCTCATCTTAATGGTTATTAAATGGATCCATGTGGTTGGTTTGGGTTGGGTGTTTCAGTCCTCGCCGCGGTCACCACTTCACACTTTGAGGTCGCTGTCCAAATATGTGTGGGGCCCAAGAGTTATTTATGGCAAATATCTACGTAGCGTTCATTGGGATAATTGCATATCAGCCCTCTAAAATTTAACTTACATTTCAGACCGAAAACGTATTTTCATGTTGATGTAACGCGCTCGTGCTCCGCCACGTTACATATTTTCAAATTTTCGAGGGCTGAAACGCACGACCGTTGACTTTAGAGAAACTGATATACAATTATCCTATCATAATACGTATGTAGAAAATCCCCGCATTAGACGTTTGAAGCCGGAGAGGAGTGTCTTGAGTGTAGAAAGATATTTGTTATTCCCACCAAACCGTCAAAAATTAAAAATAATAAAATATTTTTAAAATAAAAATTATAAATTTAATAAATAAAATATATAATTTTGATGGAATAGTTTTTTAAAAAAATATTTTTAAATAGATGTTATAAAACTTTTAATCTTAATGGGTTCAAAAATAATTATAAAATCCATTAAAATTAGACTCTTAAATACCTATTTAAGAAAAAAATTTAACATAAAATTTATATATTTTTATAAAATTTGATAAATTTCAAAAATAATTTTTTATAAATTTGATAAATTTTATCCAAATCTATAATTTTTATATTAAATTTTTTTTTAAAATACAAATAAAATTTTATTTCATTTTTTATTTTAATCCAAACGAATAGCAGATTTGGTAAATTTTTTGGTGCCACCAACGTCCCTTGAGTTTAATGAGATCAGCAAGAACATTTTCTCACCATAGTTAATCGCAAAATAAAATTTAAAAAAAAATTAACAGTTAAAATTAAAAAGTAAAAATAAAATTTAATTACTATTTACCCCAATTTGCATCACATAGCAGGACAAATATTGGCGGTGTCAGTACCCGCCTGGCTATTGATTGCCTACTAGTTATCATCTCTACATCCCTCTTGATTATGTCAAGGTCAATACCAACATAATTTTAATAAAATCGTCCCCACAGAGTAGACAATTATGGATAGACGCCTTATAAATCATCACATATAAATTCAAATTCTGTCTGCTATAATACAATACAGAATAAAAAAAATTTCATATTTTCAGAAAAAAACACATTCGAAAGATCGTAACAAATATAGGCATATACTCAACGTGTTTGATGAGGCAACACGTTCAATATTTTATTCCATGAACATAATCCAAAAAAAAAAAAAAAATGCGATTAGAAAATATGTTGGCCATGCAGGAAAAAAAAAAGCAAAATAAATATTATTAGCTATTAAAAAATGCCATGGAGTTTTCAATACTGTTTGGATGGTAAAAAAACCAACAGGTACATGGATTTTAACATTGTCCCACCAAGATTTATTTCTTTTAAATACCTGTGGATGGTGTGTCTTCCCAAATATCATACAACAACAATTAAATCCAGCTTACGAGAAAAGGTACTTAATCACTAGCTAGACTACATGAAGGACAAAAAATGTAATTTTGATCACTAATGACTAAATCAAATGAACCAAAAAATATAATTGAAGCACAAATTTACTGCTTGAAAAAAAAATAAAAAACCAAATTTTAGTTGATCTAGCTACATAACCTGTTGCCTATTACAAACTTGAGTACAATTACACCAGAACATAGGATGAACTCCCAAATTTCCGCCCCAAAAATCGTTTACAGTGGATATCAGGAAAGACAAAAACCGCCATCGTCAAAACGGAACAAAGATGGCAACTAGGTAAGTTGCTATTTCAAATATGTCGAGGATACCCAAAGAAATATATAGCTTATCAAAGAAGAGGCCACTTCAAAACCCCTGGGTCCTCGAAGAAAAGGCAAAGGCGGAATCACAGACACCATTAGGAAGGTTCCCAACAGCCAAGAAACAATGAAACCTCCTATCCTGAAGATAGAAGTAGAAGGATGTAATGTAGCTTCTATATATATCACCAGTATGAACTTTGGAGTACATGCCATAACAATTTAGTATAAAATCGAGAGCAACGAACTTCTTAATTGCACACAAACATGAAATGAAGTTCATATACACAGACACTAGTGTTGCAAACTGTGCGGGCCCGAGCCGGCCCGCACGGTGCCTAAGGCGGGGCGGGCCATCTCGGCCCGCCCCCTAGCTTTTAGCATCTCTAACAGACACCATTATGTGTATGTATATGTTGTAAGGGTATATGTATGACTATGGATATATGTTTGTGTATGTTGTATGTGTATGTGTATGGCCACACATACCCATACAACATATGTATGTTATATGTGTACGTGTATGTGTATACATATGCATACAACATACATATTCGCATGCCCATACAACAGATACATTAACATAAACCTATTTTCACCCAAGGAAACTTCCATACCAGAATCAAATCTAATCCAAAGTTAAAGTCTTCAAAAATCCTATGTTATACGAAATGTTACACATCTAACACCCTGAAAATGTGCCAGTAGTAATATCCAAGTTGTGTATATCAAATTATTGTGTATCCAAACATAGAAATAGTATATTGCCATTAGCCATCATACAAACTACAAGAAACATCTTTACTATTATTGTTTTATCATGTAACAATCTCATCCGCAAACATGAGCTATCTAAACTTTCTAACAGGAAACACAGTACTGGGAAGGACGGACCTTTTTGTAGGAGGATCTACCACAGAGTTTAAAGTAGCTCAAATGGCAAAATAGTGGTTTTAGGACATTTATCTTGTAAGAAATTGCTTGTCCAAAGTAATATGAGGTCAACACTGTTTAAGACGAGCTAATGTACGTTAACATCGTAAGGAACCCAATGGACAGCAATTTCAGTGTTTTATTCTTCAATCCCACTTAAACATGTAGCTCAATGAAACTTTTTGGAGGATCAGGAGACATACCCATATAAGAATGCTCGTACTTTGCTTTTCAGCCTCTCATGAATAAAATAAATTGCCACGATAAGTGAAATAGCGACTTGAAGTGTTGGCCCTTCTTCCGTGGGAAATAGAACGGTCAGTGCTCCAAGCACAGCGAACGCAATGGCAGTCTTTAATATTACGTTTCTGGATGGAGATTGAAATCTACTTGTTACTGCTCGGATAAAACGGGACTGAGTTACATCCCTTACTTTCTTTGTCATGTCAATTTTTGGTCTTCTTCTAGCATAAAAGCTGTCCATGATTATCTTATCATGTGCTGATTCAATTGCATCAACACTCGGTTTGTGACCTGCATATTGATTTATCAAAAAATTCCTTGCTGCTTGAATTTCTTCTTCCGATGCCTCTTTACTAATTCCTAGGCGCTTATATGGGTCCTTTACATTAATCCTGGGAAAGACAACTGAATGACATAGATAAATCAAAAGAGGTTAGCCACATAATAAAAAAATTATTGGATCCAACAAAACAATACCAAAACAAAACGATATCATTCTTTCCTACTTAAAAGAGCTACACTTAGGGTCGAGTTCATAATGACGACTGCCAGAACTATTGCGAAAAGTTTGTTCTTGTTTGACATCTTAGTAGCTTAACGTGTATAGGTAAGATCTAGCTTGCCTTCCTGTTCATGACCGTTATATTATTGACTCGTATAAGTATTAATTATTCTAATCATAAGTATTGCCGCTATTTATCAACTAAAAGAACTTAACCGTTTCATGGAGCTCTTGTATTCATGAATGTGATGATTATCTTCACGCTTTCAAGAATAACCTTTCCCTGTTATGATAACCTGCATATGATAGGATCCCTTCTGTCAAAGCTAATAGAATTATCAGTCCTTTCAGAAGACTGCAGTGAGCTTTCATCCACATTGCACATCACACTTTTTTGGTTTCTATACTACCATTGTGACTAAAACTTTCAGTATATTACATCATCTATATACCAGATCTTAATGGTCCTTTAACCTATAAAATCAGTGCACCCTGAAATTTTGTCAGAGCCTTAAACTTCCCCTTAAGGTTAAAACTGATCTATTTGCCCTATGTGTTAAACTATTCGTTGGCGGCATTTTCAACTAACATTCATCAAATTTAATGGACACTGTCTACAAATGTAAAATAACATTTTCTTCCTCATTTCTCTCTCACTTTCTTTTGATTGGATTGCCAAGTCAAGAAAGAAGGGATTTCAGTAAAGTGAGGT
This sequence comes from Xerophyta viscosa, assembly GCA_002076135.1. NCBI lineage: Eukaryota > Viridiplantae > Streptophyta > Magnoliopsida > Pandanales > Velloziaceae > Xerophyta > Xerophyta viscosa. The sequence continues at coordinate 383,946 of MJHO01000018.1, forward strand.
GGTGCACCCTGTCGTGAACCTTTGCTTGAGCGATGTCAAATTTGACAGACTTCTCTGTCTGATCTCCTCCCACGATCTGCTTCCTATCTTTCTCTTTTTTAGATCAAAATTCTTCCTCTTCTTTTGTTCTAAAAAGGTTCTGCTACTCTCTCTCTCTCTCACGTCAAACTATTAAATTGGCAAACTCCTCCATCCGATCTCCTCCCACGATCTGCTTCCTATTTTTCACTTTTTTAGATCAAAATTCTTCCTCTTTTTTGTTCTAGAAAGGTTAGAAAGGTTCTGCTCTTCTCTCTCTCTCTCCATCTTTATCTATAAGTCACAGAGACAAAGAAAGTGCAGAAGTATTCCACACTTGATAAATCAAGTTGTTATGCTGTTTGACAGATTCCATCTCCCAGTGTCGGCTTTTTCCCACAACTCGCAAAAGAAGACCAGACTTTTGAGGCCAGTCACGACTTGTCAAACCAAAACATCAACAGATGGTCAACCGATTGGATTCACTCTTCTATGAGAACTTTAAAGGGTGGTCATTTAGGACAGTGGCATATACCAAGCAGGTCTGGGGCTAAATTTGTTTGAATTATCCTATGCATGACATGGCTAGAACAACGGCTACACGTGATGCTGCATTCGAGAGCCAGAATGAAAAGGCTCGGTCAAGATAATCCATTCAAAGCATCTGTTAAGCTACACATTGTGCTTCCAATCTTCAGCTGCATTCTCGGCATCACCAAAGATTGAGGATAGAAAAAAAAGAGAGAAAGAACTAGAACTAATGAAATCACAAACTTATAGAAATTTTTAGTTGATTTCAGTTAATATTTAGCTTAACCACATCAAAGGAGTCTGAAAATCACAATATAAACCTCAGGAATAATTTGATTAGTTTTCAACTTACAAGTAAGTTTATTGGCCAAGACCCAGGGAGATGTAACTCTATTTCAATTGAATGTATAACACCAAAGTTATACAATGTTTCCATGTGCCATAAACATCTATAAACACTATAATGAGGAAGCCGAATTAAGAAATCAAACATCCCTAAAGAAGCACAAATTCCTTAGGACCATCTAAGTGCTTTGAGCAAACTTGTCTATTGGAAGATCAACAACGCATTTGAAGATGCATGCTATTGTTATGCACGTCTTCTGAGAAGTCTATTCTTTCTTTTGAAAACATGAATCTGAAACACACTTCCAAAATGATGTGCATTCATATAGGCCCCGAATCTTATTTATTGTTTGTGTTTCCCAAAAAATACTAGCACAACAGTTTTTTGGAGAGTTTATAGAGTAAGACAAATTCATATGGCAATAAGACAAATAACGGGCAATTTCTAGAGTGCACGCAAACAGATTGCACATTTAAGCATAAATATGCAAAAGCCAACACAAAGAGATATCATAAAAACGTACAAGTAATTATCATACTTCAAGGGGCATTTGGAGAGGAAAAAAAACCACGTCATAACTTGTTGGGAAAAAATATATATATATTTACTTCACTCTGATATACAAAGTGTCAAGATACAAAGCTTGAAAACTCGAACTCGGTTTGCAACTTACCACTTGAGTTTTCAGACGCATCACCAAACGACGCATTCATCGCACTCTTAACTTTCACCTTCCGTCTACTCCTTGCATCTACGACATCGATTTTATACTTTCTGCTTCAACACATTTACCAAATGCAATTTTTAGAGCTTATCGAGTATTCTAAAAAGCTTTTTTAAGTGTACCAAACATTAAAAATCTTACCTTCCTAAATAAATAACAAGCTTGTCACTCTTGAGCAATTTCCCAGGATAAAACAACGGAGTTGATATCGAAGTCGAACCACGCATTAAACTGAACCCTCCTTTGGGTGTTCCACAACAAGAAATCCTTGAAGTATTGCAGGTTAGTCCCGCACTAGAAGACATCTACAAAGATTTTGAATCACCTGCAACCATTGAAATATGATTGACCCACACTCAATTACTTTCATTAAACTACGATTGATAATGGAGATAAAAAATTCCACAAAGAAAAGAAGAAGTTAAGAAAATAATATGAAATTCAAAATAGGATATAAATACCTTGCTCTGCGGGGTAAGGATGCTGGACGCAGCACGAACCTTTCGAAGGATGAAGAGAAAGCTCAGTGGGAGGGAGAGAGGGTGGAGGAGCCGCTGCTTCTGGAACCACAAAACGCCGATGAAATTATCTAATTCATTTTGCCAAAATCAGGTCCGTGTACAATTGCATTAGGAAAAAACAAGCATTTTGCGCCCGCGCGTTGCTACGGACAATAAAAATTTATGTATATTTATATAGTTAAAAATAATATTATATTAAAAATGGTATTACATTAGTAAATTTTTTGAAAAAATGATACTAAGTTAAAAAATTTTGATAAATTTTCTTTTAAACAATAAAAAGATAATTTGTGTATTTTTTTGGAAAATAATAATTTTTTTCTGATATGTATTAGGGTACTTTTTGAATTTCTTATAAAAGATTTGAAAATAAAGAAAATGTCCTTTAGATAAAAAATTATCATTAATCACACATTATCAAATATGACATATATAGTTGTATGACCTTATATTAAAATTAAATAACCATACTCATCAAACGGTATTAAATTTGAAAAAAAAAAAGAATAAAAACTTAAATCTGGCAGGTTCTTTACAATAATTAGAAATGCAAATTCACCTTACATCCATAATTATACTATTTAGTTATAGTATTAAATGTTTTTAAAAAAGTAATTTAATTTAAATATAAATATATATTATATTTAAATATAAATATATATTTATTTCATATATATATATATATATATATATATATATATATATATTTTTTTTTTTTTTGAAAAGGAAAAATAAAATGTTCTTTACAGAACATATTTATATTAATTTACAGTTAAGTAAAATTTTATAAAGAAAAGGTTATTTAGTCTATATATATATATATATATATATATATATATATATATGTATTAAAAAAAAATTTAAAAAAATTACTGTTTAGCGAACCATAATTTTTTTTTAGCTATGAGATTTAGTATATAATTTTTTTTAAAAGGTTTTTAATTTGTATATTAATATATTTACATTTATATGTTAATACTATATATATAGTTGTATGGTCTTATGTTGAAATTAAAAAAAATCAGACCTATCATCTATAATTAGAAGGACAATATTTACCTAACATCCATAATTATACTATCTGATTTATAATATTAAATTTTATTTTCTTTTTAAAAAAGTAAATTTAATTTATATATTAAGATAAATTTGTATATATATATATATATATATATTAACATTTAAAAAAGAAAAAGAAAGAAAAGAAAAAAAAAGAAAAGCTGTTCACTTACACAACACACACGAACAAACGCGAACACACGAACAAACACGAACACATAAGAACACCTAGAACACATACAAATACACACAAACACGTAGCTACATATACGAACACATGCGAATACATACGAACACATGCAAACACACATAAACAATCACGAACGCACGTGAAACACCTTCTTAGAAGCGTCTTCTCGAAAAGCTTTTAACAACAAAGTTGTAGCCCTTATCGAGATCTACGATTTTTATGTTGAAAGTTTTTTAAGGAAAAACTTCTAAATAGATGTTTGACTGGTAAAAATCAAAATTTTTTAAAAAATAGGGTTTCTTTTTGCAAAATTTGCATTGCTATTAATTTAACAATAACTATTTTTGTCCGTTTTTGATTATTTTTTAGATCCAAATTTTGGTTGTCCAAAATCTTAATGGATTTAAAGCAAAAATATAGTTATAACAGATTTAAAATAAAATTAAATCATATTTCGGTAAAAAAAATATAAAAATATATATATTTAGAAATAATTTTTAAAAAAAATTTAACATAAAAATAGTTAACTTTAATATTAAAATTTTTATCCAAACAGTAATTTTAAACTAATGTTTCGAAATTTTCGAAGCTTAAAATTTTCGAAACGAAATCATATCGTATTTCGGCATTCATAGATATATAAAACATGTATCTACAAATATTTTTTGAAATAACTTTTAACATAAAAATCGTAGAGCTTGATAAGATTTACAATTTTTTTGTTGAAAATTTTTTAAGAAAATACTTTTAAATGAATATTTTGGAGATATGAAATTTTAATAGATTTAAAAATATAAAAAAAAAACGTCGTCCGTACAGTACGGAGATGAAAATTGTCGCTTTTACGTTTAAGCCCAAAGATTATAAAAAATTACGTTTTAACCCGTTAAACTTCGGACCTTTGAAATACCTATTTAAAAGCGTCTTCTCGAAAAACTTTCAACATATAGGTTGTAGCCCTCATCGAGATCTACGACTTTCATGTTGAACGTTTTTTGAGAAGAGGCTTCTAAATAGATATTTTAGCCGGTAAAAAATTAAATTTTTAGAAAAGTACTGGTTTTTTTATAAAATTTATGGTTACCGTAGAATCTACAGTTAGTCTTTTGTCCACTTCTGCTTCGTTTTAGAAGTATGTAAATTACTCACCCAAATAAACTACACATAATTAATCTCCACCACACATATATCTCGTGATCTACAAAGACATTAGAATTACATATATACCCATTATAATATGTGGTTCTGATTATACCACATCAATATGTATAATTTCTTGGAGGTGCTACTCTCTCCGTTATCGTAAATTCACCACACACACACACACACACACACACATATATATATATATATATATATATATATATATATATATTACTAATCTCTCTCTATTAAGGAGAAGGTTAGATTCATAGTTGATTATTTTAATAATTCGAGTTTTAAATAAAAGATTGAAATGTAAGTAATCTAGAATAAAACATTTATATATCTAGATTTAAATAATTTTATTACGTCATTGTAATGTATAATACAGATAAAATAAATGTTTCAGAATAAACAATCCTATTACCATTCGGTAATACTGGTGCTATCAGTTGGGTAGGAAATATTGCTCGATATGGACAAGGCCACAATAGTCCTAGGCCAGGAGCTCCATATGCAGGAAATCCAAATGGAACCCCACAACATCAAATAGAAGTGGTAGTGGAGGAAATTCTGGCAGATGGTCATCTGGGAACCAGGATCGTGGTAATTCCTGGAGCTCCAATATGGCAAGGGGATTTCACCCAGGTTGGTCGATACCTGCACAGGCTAAGAATGCAAGTGACGTATGGTGAGCTTCAACACAAGGAAATGTGGCACCAAACTCTGGTTTCGAGGTCTATCCTAATGTTTAATTCTGCACTAGTACCATTGAATACAGTTCAAGTTTCTAATAGGGGAGCTACTGTACTGGCTAATTCAAATACAAGTGCTGGCTGAGGAGCATGACCTGGTACAATGAATATGCCCATGGATCCATCAACAACAAGTCCTAATAGATGGAACTCTCAAGAGAAGTGCGGTGGAACTGACAATTATAGGCAAGCGGACAGAGGCTTCCATGGTACTGGTCCTACACGGAACAGGGTGCAGCCTAGTGGTCCTAGCGTACAGACAGGAAGTTGTTGGTTTTATGAGAATGGGCACTGCAAGAAAGGAGTAAATTGCAATATGATTCATCGATAATCATATTGTAAGACAACTGATGAGGAAGAGATAGCCTTTTTGTACAGTATTTTTGCCTTTGGAAGCTGCTTATGTCTTTTGTTGTATGTTACTGTGTACAAAATTTGCTAGCTGCTCATTCGGATTGTTGCTTCACTTCTACAGGGTTAAATGGGTAGCAGAGTTCATGCCATAGCTTAATCTATTAATCATAATGTGCTGTAATGTTATGCTCCCTACATTTTGAGCTAAAACTGGAGATGCCCTATAAGGTTAAGGTAGAGGTTCCCATTTGTTTGCAATTGGTTTACTGTAGCCTTTTTCAGTATTGACGCTGGCCAATGCTTAGACAATTTGTTTGTTTAGCATATCTATATATATATATATATATATGAAGAACTATGTAGTGTTTCTTTTAAAAATTGAAGATGAATTTTTTTAATTAACCGTCAACCGCCTCTATTTGTGTTTTTATTTTGTATCTTCAGGTTATTCCCTCAATTCGTGCTTTTTGTTTTTTTGGATCTTCAGGTTATTCCCAATCATATATCATTCTCTTCTAATCATATTTAATTCTTTTAAAACTTTTCACTTTATTTGTGTTATACTCTTTGTAGCTACACCACCGTGCCGTGCCAATTGCACAATATTATTAGCAATTTATTTCAGTTATGCTTTTTTATTAAAAAATAGAAGTTACATAAGTTCGGGAAAGATAAACAGCATAATAGTACGCTTGCATTTGTTGAGCAACTTCGGTGATAACTAACCTGATATTTGGTTTGCGGTAATAATAAGAATAAGACTGCTATGGTATCAAAATATGAATAAAGAACATAAGATACCTAATCATCTTATTTTCTCAATTAAGAGATGGAAATGAATTTATATTCTATGTGTTAACGAAGGGGCACTCTGCAAATCAAATTGTAGTAACAACCAAAATTCGTTCTGTATTGGAAATGTAGAATGAGAATAATTTTTAAGTCGTATTCTAATCAATCATAGAATCAAAGTAAACCAAACATGCTGTTAGTTGGCTCCCTATGTAGATATGGACTCGGATCAAGACGCTTACCTAAAACTTCAGAGCGAACCAAACCTGGTTCAGTAAACCGCATTCATTAATGGGGATCCAATCGGCCCGATCCTCGTGTTACCTTACCACATCGCTTGTCCGCCATCGCCATTGTCCGAGTGGCTTAGAGCGACGAACATGCCGACATAGAGTAACCACAACAGAACCAAATCGCGACTCTGTCGCAGTGATGGCGGAGGATAGCTCATCGGAAAACGGAGGCGACGTCAATGGCGGCGGAGGGCATCCGCGGCGGGGAGGCATGGCGACACACAAGGGGAAATCGTGCAAGGGCTGTCTCTACTACTCCTCGCTCCTCAAGTCCGACGGTCGAAATCCCATGTGCTTCGGCATCAGCCGAACCCTCTCCCATGGTCAGTCAAATGCCTTCGTTTTACCCCTTTTATTTTGTTGGGTGATGGATTGATCAGCACTTGTATTGTGTCCATCCTTAGCTATCGCTCTTGATTGATAGCTGGTGGGTGGTATGTATTACTTGAGCGTTCCTATTTGCTATTTTATACGTAATTTCGTTTGATGAATTGAGATCAATGGATCACTTCATCTGGATTATGTGTTGTAGGATTTTTGTTTTTAGTTATCTGAATACCCTTTGATTTAAGTGTGTTCTATTTCAAGTTGTTGAAAATGCTTCTTGAATGTTTTTCATGTCATTCTTGGAATTTATTGATGCTTAGCTTTCGTTTTTAAATTCTAAATCGAGTACATATGCTAGAGGAAATGATATGGCCGTGAATGAGATTATGATTCTGTTTAGATGAAATGTTTAATATGGATTGGGATGTTTGTTATATACTTCAATTTCTCTAAAAATCTATGTTACATGTTACACGATGAGCATGCTTCTATCAGTGGTTTTAGGAGAGAGAGAGAGGATTATGGAGGGTACTCAGAAAAAATCAAGCCTTTCAATGAAGGGAAAACGGTATTTCATGGTGAAGTGGCCTATGTATTGTTCATGGTTTGTCTAGGTACGATGACAGATGTCTGTCATCTGCACATAGCATGGATAATAGAGATTGATGAGAGAGCCGTAAAGGTTCAGTAATCAAAGAAGAAAAGGTTAGCGACGTTCAATTTTACCCTATATTAGAAACACGGTCCCATAAATTCCAAGAGCTACCCGAGAAAAGATTATTGACTTAATCAACCAAACTTCTGCATTGATTTGTACCTACGCTTTTTATAACATCTTTAGACTGTATTCCTACTGAATATACGAATTTACAAAATCACTTTTGTGGTTTTCAGCTTTGAAGAACTACTATAGCATAAACTTGATACATGTTATATGTGTACTTGGAGTGCTTTCTTGTGAGTTTAATGGTCTTATTCTGCAGTGCCAGGCTATATTGTGGGGGAAACAGAGATGGAAGCTACTAAAGAGGGCCGCAGCCTGTCCGAGTTCAAATATGCCTGTGTTGGTTATTCCGTATTCTTGGATAACAAAGATACTTCGAGCGAGAGCCAAGAAAACCGTGCGGAGCTGCCATTTTGTGCTGGTCTTGAGGTTTATTTCTTTCACAGCCCCCTTTTTTTTCACTGACCTGGTGCTTTCACAGTGGCCATGATGCCACGCACCTTGGCCATTACAGAGGTCTTCTTTCTCAAGGTTGCCTTTGCCCCACCTTGCTACCTCGGGTTTACTAACTTGTTGAACACCATGCATGTAACAGAAGAGACTAACACAATACTTGCACTTAAAATCTAGACTAGGCAAATTCTATTTCTTCGCTAGTAGGTGTTTGAGTTTGAAGCTATGATGTGAGAGGGTTCATTTGGAGCATTTTGAAGGCGGCAGGCTTGCAGCGCATTTTCATAAGCTAGGAGGATTTGATTGGAGTATCACAAATACCTTTTATGTCGTTACTATTTGGTGGTCATTGGTTGTTCTCTTAATATATTATTTATTTTACGGCTATTGTGTCCATGAGATATAACGTGAGTTAAATATTAGTACCCAGGGGCTGGTGGTAAAAACACCATCACAAGGAAGGCGGGGAGGTGGGGGAGGGGGCATTTCTCCAAAGATAAAATTCTTGTGGACAAAAAGAAGATATAAACCAGCATGAAACGTGCAGAAAAATTCTATATTTGAAGTTTTAAATTAATTTTAAATTTTTATTTATTATTTAAAAAAGCAAATAAACATTTATCGGTACGGCGGCACGGCACCATTGGTATAGTCGGTACGTGCTGGATTTGAATTTATGGAAACACGACTCGGCTCGGCACAGTCAACCTTGTTTACCAGCAGTAGGAGAGTGTTTTAGGAATATACTTAGAAGTTCTTTTTTCTTGCCAGGAATGCTTGTAACCCCAATTCTCATTCATAAATTTTGACCTTAGTAGCTGATAGCTAGAAATTTTTTCGTACAACTGTTTGGATACTCTAATAGCCATGTTTGTTTAGTCGTAACAAATGATGTACATTGATGCTAATGTATGTGCTGATGCAAATGTTATGGTTTACTTCTTGTATCTTGTGTATAAATTCGCAATATTTATTAAGTATCTTTGATTGTGATTGCTATAGCAAACCAACTACATGCACCAGTTTACCATCCAGCATTTAGTTTTCTTCGATACTTCATACCCATCCTTTAATAACATGAAATGTGTTTTGTTGTAGCTTTTGGTGGACAGAAGAACCTCAACTGCTGACCGTGTTCCAGTTCACACTCAACAAAAAGAAGGTAATGTGATAGTGCACGCTATTGTGTGCCTCAGACATGCTTGAACAAGGATACGGAGTTCCAAGAAGTTGGACTTAAGTTAATTATTCAATTGTTTATTGCTTTCTTCTTGTTGTTTTGGTTATGCAGTCCATTTTGTTACTTTGGTGGGAAAGCCAGGCATAAAATGACTGTTGCATTATAGACATTGCTTTTGTTTTATCACAATGCCAAAGCTTATTTTGCCGTATGTTTTTGAAGACCAACGTTGCTTTGGACCGAACCAACAGTACACCTTCAATGGGATGAGATTCACGACCAATTATTTTAAGAGTGGTTGGCTATTTTCTATCTTCATATGGTAGAAATAGAGAACTTGTATTACGATTTGGTCATCTAATTTGCAGAACAGTATCACATCCTGTATAGGGTTTATATGCATTATAATGAGAAACATCTTGGAATTTCCTGAATGCTTACAAATAGATTATCATATATGTTTTAACATTCATTAAACTTAGGGTGACTAAACCTTAACGTTTGCATTAGAAGCCGATATGAATTATAATTAAAAATTTTAAAAAAAAAGGAACTGATTCAAAGACAGATTGATCAGGTTGACAGAAGAATTTGTCACCAAACATGATAAGTCAAAGAAACAGATTCAGAGACAAAGAACTATCTGATAGTGGAAGAGCATATTACCGAAGGTGATATTATCAAGTATCCCCAAGTCTTAAAATATTGGAGCCTCGCCCATTCCCACAATCATGGCTGCCGCGGAGATGGCTGTGGGCAAACGCAGCCAAAACACACAAGGAAAACCTTAAGTGTTGATACCGTGTAGAAGTAGATGAACTCGTATTTTATTTACTTGGATAATTTATAAAATGCCATCGCGTCTTATACAGAATCTATATACGTTAAAAGACAGAAGGAATTTGCTATTATAGCATATAACAATACTGCCAATTATATATTTGACATGCATGATTGGAACTGATCCAATTTGCCGTACAGAGCTTAGTTGTCCTGCTTAATTAAATTTTATAATTCTAGAGTTTTTTTTTTCCCTTATATTCATGTGTAATGTTGTGCCTTTACGCGTATAGTTTGTATGATTTGATTATATATGCTATTACTGCCTATCTAATCTACTAATTAGTTGCTTTGATTAGTAGTTAATTTGACATCTGGCATAGAATACCAGAGCTGAACTCTGTGGATGGGTTTTTTTTTTTATATCTGTTCCAGTGTAGTTATGTTTACATCATGAAGTATTGGTTTGAGGAGTTTGGCTTTTCATTATGATGAGTATCGAATGTTTGAAATTAGAGGTGATTCTGATATCGCACATATCTTGAGCAGTGTGGAGCTTTCAGTATCATCTGTTATTCAGTTTTTTAACTTTTTGTTTATAAAAATTCGAAGTAAACATTCTCCACGATTTGTTCAAATTAAGCAATGATCAAAAACCAAAAGCAAAAGTGAAATAGGAGCCTTTATTTTTTTTTAAACTCTGATATGACAACTTACATTGGCATTTGCTTTTTATTGTTTTCTTTGTGCCTTAAGATATAGAAAAGAAATATAGTGCTTATATTTATACTATGTTCTTCATAAGTCTATAACTCCCTTGCCCAGAGTTGTAGGCAGTCTGAAACACCATTGTGAAACTATCATCTGATAAACATCTAAATTCTCTCGACCAGAACAAGACATCTAGACTTCTCTTATCTGTGCAGATAATACCATTCGTCCTCAATCGCGACCCCACAAATTGCCACATTCCACCGGAGAGGAGTTCTTCAATAGGTATGCAATGCTTTAATATGTAGCTGATCTATCTAGATGCCTCTTTGTGGGGTGATACAGCACTATCACAATCTAAAGGTCGGAATGAATTCCGATAACTGCATAGTGGTAATGGATGAACATTTGTGGCGGGTATTTTTTGGTCTCTCAAAAAAAGAATTTCTTCGTCTAAAAAGAAAAAGCACATGTTTGAAAAATTAGGTTTTGCAGGTTTACCAGAAATGCTGGGTTGGTTGCATCCGGAGTTGCGAGGAACCTGAATCGTGCAGCAAACTACATTAAAGAGAGCCTTGATGACATTCTATATCCATACCGAAGACGACCAAAATAGTGATCTCAACTGGAAATTTAGCTTTGAAGAATTTATGCAAAATCTTGTATTGTTCTTGTAATTTCTGAATAATATTTTTGAAAATGACTACTAAATATTGTCATGTGCCCCTCGGCTCCAATGTAGTGAGCTTCTGCAGAAGGAAATTCCTTGTTTAATCTTTGCACAGGCGTCTCTTGTAGAACGCTGTACTTATGCTCCATAAATGTACCTCATATTGGCGTTCGTCTTGGTGAAAACCCATGCAATCGACGTCAACTTCTGTAGAGTTGGTTGTATAGATTTCTCCTCTATAAACATTCAATTTCAAGTTAACAGAATTTCAGACGTGAAGCTTAAAAATGCCAGCCTCCACCGTCTGATCAATCGCGCATGCGAATCATGTCCATGGTCTAAGGCAATACTTAGGTTATATAACTTCCTGAATTTCTGGTGGTTGTGGCGGCTCAAGTCTTCCCAGAATTTCCAACAAATGAACCAAATCTGGTTTCGGAATCAGAGTTGTCTGTTAATTACTCGGTAGAACTGCCAGATCAGATGCATGTCCATTGGAGAAGTAAAAAAGAAAAATTTCTTGTTTGAGAAAAACTAAGTAAATAAGAAAAAAAAACTACCAATAAGTATATTTTTGTCAACTTGGGTACCTTTTGATGCATCGCCAAATATATTAAAATTAATAAATTTTATTATTCGAAATATATATATATATATAAAAGAAGATTTGGCAACAGACTATCATCATTTGTACTATGACTTAACTCTCTTAATGCTCAGTTGGTCCATGTACAACTTCCTTTCGGGCAAAAGAGATAGCGTATAAGCACATTCGCACCATTCAAAAGAAATAAAATAAACAACAAGAAGTGCTTGTAGGCATTGCATTTATTTAATTGGCAGTGCGGATACAACTGGAAAATGTAAAGGAACGCAATTACATATTATGATGCAGGCAGGACCAAGCAAGAAAGCCTTATTTGGAAGAAGGTCTTGGCTAACAAGAAGCATGAGACACATACGTACACGACAGACATATAACTAACAAACAGACATACTTAGACGCACGGAAACAACACCAAGTAGAGAAGCATGCAGAGCCTCTCCTTATTTTGGAATGCTCAAAGTACGGGTAGCTAGCAAGCTAGCTAATGATTTAGGGAGGTACTGAGTGTTTAGCGATCAGACTTGGGCCAGGTCGAGGGCCAAACGAAGGCTCCCCAGATGACCAAACCCTTCCTCCCCTGGATCTTGTTGTCGTCTATCATGGAGAAGACAATGTCATCATCAGCCCTACGGGGTGCATCGATCGATGTGGCCAAGATAGATTGATTCTACTCTATCCAAATGGAGCTTGCTGAGTTTGTAGGAATCCAAGTGAACTGCATGCTTTGATTTGTAGCCCACCGAGAGAGACACGTCCGTGTCCATGTCTTCGCTCCATTCTTTCCTCTCCACAAACAAGTAAACCTCGTACGTGACCCCGGGATTTATCAGTGAGTAAGGGAACATCCCGTTAACTTGCAGGACACATTGATCCGCCTTCTAGCTCCGCACCTTTGAGGCCAAGAATGGCCATCGGACAGCTGCACATTAATTTAGAACATTTTTTAATTTTATGCAAGATACATAAAAGACATATATAGCAGAGGAAGATGATCGTATGTATTTCCATAGACGACGATCTCCTACTTACGATGTATCGAGAAAATGCTTCTTTTTCCAAAAGTGTTGATCGTCAACTTGTTTGATTTCAAGCTCTGCAGCACTTAATAGGAAGCCTTTTCTTTCGTCCGATGTGCACGACTGATCATCAAAAAATGCAGTCGCAATAAATTATTATATATGACGATTATATCTATAAAATTTTGTAACATGCAAAATGTACCTCATCTCTCAAGTGCTGAATGAGCTGCGAGGCGCAGTGGAGAAGGTCTTTTCCTGCGGCGTGAGCTGTTCTTGCCATTGCTGTTTCTCTTCCCTCGTAACAGCTTATGCTTCTGATGTATAACTCTGAACCGAAGAGGGGTTTATATAGTGCAAATGGTTTAGCTTGATAAGCTGAAGGTTATTTTGGTATTTAAATTATTAAACGTTAAAGAAAGACTTGCAAAGAATCAGCATAGCAAGTTGGACAAATTTCACGAGCAGGTATCAAATCAAACTGTATCGTATATGAAAACTGGACTAAATTGTTCACCTTGGATGCATGGCAACAATGACTTAATGCATGGATCCAAAGTCAATAAAATTGACAGTACATAAACAATATAATATGACTTAACTTGTTTTTGCTCCTTAATTGATCAATTAGGTAGGATGCGCGGGTAATAGAGGTTAACAAAGACTTAACGGATTGATCGCTATGTTAATAAACTTGATGGTCCATATGCGATAGAGGTGAACAATGACTTAACGGATTGATAGTTCATGTACAATATGACTAACAATATTCTGATATATAGTTTGATATATAGCATTCGTAGATAAATTTATTATCAAAGAATGACTTTGAATAATTGCTAGTTACAAGATCACTTTACGGTTTTGATGCCATCGGAGTAACAAGTTAATTCAAATATATTGTATTTTTTTTTTCTTTTTGGACATTTACGTAGAAAAGCTATATAATAGTTATTAGATTCGTTATGACTACTTCGGCAGACTATTTGACACATTTATTTGATATTTTAAAAAAAAAAAAATAACCTAAAAATTTGTAAAACAAAATAAAAAGTATCATAATTTATTTGTCATTTTCTTTAAAAATACTAATAACATAAAAACAGAATGACATAAGATAAGAAGATGTTATTTGAATATTATTCTCACTACTAAGGGAACCCATTTGGTATATTTATTGATTTTTTAAAAAAAATGAATTGGAAAGTTGTAGAACAAAATAAAACGTACCATAATTTATTTGTCATTTTACTTAAAATGTTGAATAACATTAAAATAGAGAACGATAAATATAAAAAGCAATTATTTAAGTATCATTCTCCGGTCTGATTCTTCGGCCGGGCCGGCATATGAACACCCATAGTTATGACTCTTATTTAGGTCTAAGGTTACAGTTTTATCCATCGTGGTGAAGATCTCTTGCTTACTACAGCTCTAGGTCAGTCAATGCCGCAGATCCTCTGTGACTCATTTGTCTAGTAACCTGGTTGTGGGCCAATGCGGCTTGAAAGAGATGAGATGAAATACCATGCAGGTGCTTCTAACGTCGATCGTATTGAATATAGAGGATGGAGTAATGTAAGAGATATGTTTGCAGGAGACTCTTGAAAAAACATCAATAACGCAGACGTGGCCTTTCTCACGTATGACAGAGAACTTTATCTATATATCGGATCTATTTTCTTTTTGATAGAGTCGAGTTTCGGATGATGACAGTACCTAATTTTTAAAGATTAAAAAAAGGGAACCCATGTAAAAAGGGCAGATTCAAGTCAGCTTGGGGCGACAAATAGGCATGTCCTTTGCAAAGCCGATACTTCGGGTGATTATCTTACCATATAGGGTCGGTCGTTTAACTTCTTATCAATCCTTTGTTTCTTTTATGTCCTTAGAGAGGTTTTGTATAGATTTTGATTAAACTGGATAAATGGGTTTCCATCTCTCAAAGGTCTTCATAGGTTGTGTGCCCTTTATAGTCTTGTTTAATTGGTAACCGATTCAGATTTTCTCATTTTCCTTCGAAAATTTGGTTATCCACTAGACTAAGTTATTTGATTATTAATAATATTCGGAAGGATTAGTCTTTATCGTCGGTCAGATTTTTAGAATTTAAAGGTTAAAAAAATTATAAGGTACTCATCTATGCTCTACCAGTTAAAGAATCCAAGTCTTTTGATATAGACAGATCTCATGATCTTTATCATCCATCACCAGATACGAATGGGTTATATCCTCACACCTTAGCATATTCAAATCCGTGAACTTCACTTTATAAGAGAGAAGCCTCACCATCTGACCTAAACCTACTGGCAATAATATTTTAGGAATTGGACTATTTATGGAGGAATGGGGCAATGGCTGTATTGGTTGTATTTCAGATTGAGGTAAAGTGATCTCTTAAAAAATATAAAAGGGGGATTAGCGTGCCCTTATCTGAACAATGACTGGTACCAAACACTCAAAAGTTATCTAAATTCATTGGTATGTTATATCCAATTTCATGGTGCATCTTTTCATTGCTTAATTGGTCCGACTTATGGGATAGGTGTTAGGAGAAGATTGACTTTTGAAGAAAATAATAAAAGAGAAAAAACAAAGGAAAAAGAAAAATTTGCTTAATAACCATGTAATTCGAGATATTTTTTTTTTTTTTAATAAATGTATCTATAAGTAGGAGTTCCAATGAATGAGATATATAGAAGTATGGTAAGCGGAGGACACCTTAAGCTATTATTGAGGCTTCCACCTTATGAAGCGAAAGTCTTGAGATTGAATCTCGTAAGCATCAATTGTAAATTTTATCTCTCATGTATTTCCTAAAGGGTATACGGGCCTTGAATTTACCTAGGCGAAAGGCTGAGATTCTCCGATTGGTAGAATATAAATCGGTGATATTTTTGAGTTTATCTATTCCAACAGTTATACGAAATAGATGGTTTACAAACATATATACTTCTTTTTTATGATAATCTCAAAAAGGAGAAAAAAGAGTGAAAGTTACAAGTTATGGTATTTATATCTGGAGCACTATAAGACTAGCGAATAGAGGAGATGCGATGCAATATGGAATCAACATGGCCTGGTGAAATGCGGGGCAAATGAAGGACGAGTAAAGCTTTCAGGACAGTGGACTGAAATACGCCTCGCAGTCATTTTCGTGAAGATCAAAATGGTCACCAATTTATGTACTTTTTTTCTAACAAAATGCAGGAAAGAAGAGTACTCTACACATTACTTTTTAATCTTCGTCACCTTGATATCAATGCATTTGATAGTAGTGTAGGTGAGACGCAGCTATCAATCTTAGTATCAAGTTTCCCTTTTTTTTTTCTTTTTCTGAGATATATCGATCTTAATATCAATTTAAAATGATCAACTTGGCTCATCAACTCAAAAAAAAGGTTAAGAAAATTAAACCTTCTTCTATAAATGAGTACGCAATTATATAATTTATCAGTACTTGATCAATCTTTCTATGACCATGAGATCTTCTACTTCACCCTTGAACTAACCGCGAAAGACTGTCTAGGTTTTTCCTATATATATATAGGGCTCGTCTGCTCAATACATCATAGTTATATGTTTCGAGTTTTATAATTAAACATCTGCTGCAATGGAATTCAAGCTGCTGCAACATCGCATGGTAGCAGTTCTTGCTGCTGTTTTCTGCTTTGCGGGGTTGAGCTACTCAGACCAAGGTCTCTCCCTTAATTTTCTTTCTTATTTCATTTTTATTTGTATGATCGAGGTGTTTTTCTGGCGCCAAGGCTCTATGCCTCACAACTGTCCTCACCTGAACTCTACTCAGAATCCGAAATCCAGACACATAGATCTACACTTACAACTTTTATTTCTCATTCACAAATCGCTATTCAATAGAATCGGTTTTTAATACCACCAGCACAGCATCCGTAAATTGGTGGGAAGGTTTTCTAACTCATGCTGATCAACTACGACACCTCATCACCCCTGATCACTCATGGTGATGGGATATATCAATGGATAGTGGGAGATTAGGAACCTCTTCAATCCAGATTCGACTTTTCGTACCATCATGATCGCGCACATTTGCGGATGCTACGGTGGCAGTAATGCACAACTATACCCCATCAGGAGTGGTGGGTGTTTTCGGATTTCTGTAAAAGAAAATTTGTTGTATCAAACAAAATACAAATGCTGAAAGACTAGAATTTCTAAGAAGATGAAAGCCATAATATTCATGGTAGTCATTTTTGTTTATGAGCAAGTTAAACTGTTCAAAGCCCCCGAAAATATGAAAAGATTAAAACAAAAAAAATTTTAAAAAAAAGAAAAAGAAAAGAAACATACTATGAGAATTTGTGTATCCAACTTAACTCATTCCATGCATGCAGCACCAAACTACACCTTCATGAAACAAGCAACAGAAGCACCGGCGATATCCTACTATGACTACATCATCGTCGGTGGCGGCACCGCCGGCTGCCCAATGGCTGCAACTCTCTCTGAAACTTCGCAAGTTCTACTCCTAGAACGTGGGGATTCGCCCTACGGCAACGCCAACATCAGCAACTTCGCCCATTTCGCAGACACCCTGGCAGACCTCTCCCCGAACTCGCCGTCGCAGCGGTTCATCTCCGACGACGGAGTCATCCTCGCCCGCGGCCGCGCTCTCGGCGGCAGCAGCTGCATCAACGCGGGGTTCTACTCGCGTGCGAGCGCAGACTACGTGAGCAAGGTCGGCTGGGATGGCGCCCTGGTGAACGAGTCGTACGTATGGATCGAGAAGAAGGTTGCGTTCAGGCCGCCGGTGAGGGCGTGGCAGAGAGCAGTGAGGAACGCGCTACTCGACGCCGGCGTGACGCCGTACAATAGTTTCACGTATGATCATATATATGGGACGAAGATCGGAGGCACGACATTCGGGCCTGATCGACGGCACACGGCGGCGGACTTGCTAGAGTACGCGAACACTTCCAGGCTGACGGTGCTCCTACGGGCGACGGTGACGAAGATACTGTTTCGGAGAAGAGGTACCTGAATTATGAGCTTGTGGATCAAGCAACTATTAAATTATTAGGTGTCATCAGCATTGATTAAGTAGCAGCACATAGAGATGTTATCAATAATAATATTGTCATTTGAAATCTCTCGAGAGGAGCAGGTTTGGCTCGGCCACTTTCAATAATCCGAATCTTAAGTAAAATATAAAAAAATAATGTTGTTATCAATAATTCGATCCAGATAGATAAAAAATCATGTAAATTAACATAAAAGATTTAAAATTTTAATTAAAAGTATGTGGATACTATATCATTCTGCAATCGTATGGAGTTGCACTATCCATCGCATCTATAACGTTACTTAGCCTAAATTTGAACTCTTTAGCTGGAAAGGCAACGCCAGTTGCCCATGGAGTGTTGTTCAGAGACTCGGCGGGAGTTAGTCACAGAGCATATCTCAACAAGGGAGCAAAAAATGAGATCATACTCGCTGCAGGAGCCATAGGCAGTCCACAGCTGCTGATGCTGAGCGGCGTTGGCCCGGCCCCCCACCTCAGATCCTTCAACATCACCGTCGTCGTCGACCAGCCCGATGTCGGGCAGGGCATGTCTGATAATCCTATGAACGCTGTGTACGTGCCGTCACCGGTACCGGTGGAGGTCTCCCTGATCCAGGTTGTTGGAATAACGAGATTAGGAAGCTACATTGAGGCTGCCAGCGGCTCCAATTTTGGCATGTTTTCTCCTAAGGTAGGTGCTTAAAGTTTGAGTGTATGCAAACTAGGGACGAAAATGAGCCGAATTCGAGCTGAGCACCACTAAGTTCAAGCTCGGGTCGATTGGTTTAGTACGAGCTCAAGCTCGATGAGCTTTAGAAACTGAGCTCGAACTCGGCTCAATTCAAAAAATCTTGAGTCTAAGCTCGATTGTTTCAACTAAGCCGAGCTCGACTTAAACTTGGATTGATTGAATCAATTAGGCCAAGCTCAAGTAAATTCGTTTAATTATTCGAGCTCACATTAGTACTTAAGTGCGTTTCATGAGCAGCTGGACTCGTTTTCACCCTATGCAAAACTAAGTTGAAAAGTTAGAGTAGCACATTTATCATTTTTTAAAGGACATGGGTGTTTTCCCAGTGCTAAAATTCTGCACGCAACTCTCCCCACCTAGCTCTCCTAAATGATAGTCCCACCATAGGTGTACAATCGCATACGAGGGACGTGCGTGAGCATACCTACTAGCTAAATATTCATAAATATATAATTGACAGTATGGAAATTTGAACCGGTATGGGAAGAATTGTTGAGTCACTTCTAATGATGCCTTATATTGTAGCGATCCCTAGGACGCGTATGATAGATGTAGGGCTTTCAACTTATAAAGTCGAAGTGTTATATTGTGATAAAATACTGCAAGAGTATGGAAGTTGTATACTCTCTGTATTCCGTAGAATATTATACCAACCATTAGACTTACCCAAACTGAAGGTTTGGATTTTTTTTTTTTTTTTTTTGGTAGAATATTGGTCCATGGCATCTACAAGTTCATCTATCAGAATGATCGTATAGAAGTGGACAATTATGAAAAAGTCTCCCCACAATAATCTCACAAAAAATTATAGCTAAAATATATTTTTGAAATAACGGAGTGAAACCACCTCTTATACTATTTAAAATATTATTTTCTAATTATAATTTTTTTGAGACACACGTCACACTACTCGATCAACCGAGCATGACACAATTGTAGCTACGATATACTGCTAACCAATCGTTACTCCAGATGATGATACATAGAAATGATTTTTCTGCATGCAGACAGGTCAATTGTCTGCACTGCCTCCTAAGCAAAGAACTCTGGAAGCCATGGCAAGAGCAACCAAAGCAATGAGCAACCGTGAAGACTCATCCTTCAGAGGAGGTTTCATCATCGAAAAGATCATCGGACCGCTCTCTACCGGATATCTGGAGCTGAAGAATCTCAACCCCGACGATAATCCGCGCGTCACCTTCAATTACTTCAAGGAACCAGAAGATCTGCAAAGATGCGTCCATGGCATGAAAACGATCGAAAAAATCATCGAATCGAAGAAATTCTCAAGTTTCAGATATTCCTTCATATCCATGGAAGCTTTGCTCAACATGACGTTGGATTTCCCTGTGAATTCGATACCGAAGCACGATAACGCATCGAAATCTTTAGAACAGTTTTGCAGAGACACTGTGATGACAATTTGGCATTACCATGGAGGATGCCACGTAGGCAGGGTCGTCGATCGTGATTATAAAGTTCTTGGCGTGGAAGCATTGAGGGTGATTGATGGATCTACGTTCAATTTCTCACCTGGAACTAATCCTCAGGCTACTGTTATGATGCTTGGAAGGTACGTAGAGAACTCCATCTTGGCCGTTAATCAGCTTTTCGTGATATGTATTGTAATTATCATGTATTATTTTCTAATTTTTTTTTCTATTTTTACGTATTTTTCAGGTATATGGGAGTTAAGATTCAAAGAGAGAGGCTGGCGACAAGGAGCTGATAGGTTATATTAAAAAGAAATGAAAATTATGAAAGTTATTCTATTAAATACAAGCTTATGAATTCAAATAAAGTATTTCTTTTGGTGCGTGCAGCTGCTTTACGTTAGATAAGTTTGTGTGTTAATAGCATAAAGTTCAGGAAAGCGATAAGCTCCTGATCGGCGTAGCTAAAGTAGCATACTAGATGGCTCATGAACTAATATCTCATGATTTTGAGTCCCATCTGCTGCAATGTAGGATAAAATTTTTTTAAGTTTGTAGAAAAATATTTTGAAACTTGTGATAGTTAGATCATGTCCTTAAAGGAGTGTCCGAAGCAATGCATGCCAAAAAATTTTCTCCCTGACAATAGTCAAAATGACTATGATTAGAAAGCTGTAAAATAATCCGACATTTGCCATATGAGCCATTTGGGCTCAGATCTCCAAAATAAGCTATATAGAACGGGGATTGAAGTTGCATCTTAACATTTTTATCAGACAAAACAGAGAACAAAAGCTTTGCGGTTCATTGTAACATTTATCGAACATGTCTGTCGATTTTCTTCGCGCCACTTGTAATGTTTCAAAAGCCGTTCAAGGCTTATTATAACAGCATTAGGTCACCATTTGTGACATTGGATCGGTCCCCATGTCATTCCTTTTTTTTTGGAGATTATCGTGGAAAAACTCTGCCCGTCACCGACCCACTTTTGTGCGACCATCATAACAGATAAACCCACCGCCATACTTCAACCGTAAGGTTCACATAAAGTGTGCTCGTCTACACATTCTTGAGGCTGGATTGGTGATCCGGATATTTAACGCTGGAGAGGGACTTGTCGATACCCTGAAATGTCTCGAGAACTCCTTGAAACAGCTCATTAGTCGCCTTGGCGCCAATCGATTCATGATTGATTTGCATGTAGGTTCTTCTTTGGCTTGCATCCGCATCATCTACTGGATCGCCTTTTGGCTCACTGGTCCTGCTTTGTGTTCACCTCTTGGGGTTCTTCACCTGTTCATCTACTGGATCGCCATTTCTGAATGCCGTAGTAGGAGAAGCTGCGCCTCGTTATTTCAAAAACAAAAAAAAAAATCTCTCTACGCCTTTGCACCCGCACGAGCACTTCAATTCCATCTTCAGAGATACACTGGAAATTAAACCACATGAGCTTCCACCGCCACGCTGTGGTTCTTTACACGTCGAGAACATCTTCGCCCACGCCAAGTTGAAATCCAAACTTAATGTTTCTGCAGAGTTTCAGCCTTGACGCCTCTGCTTCGTGTGGCCATAAGTTCTTCAATACTCGTCCTACTTGAGCAAACATTATTTGATGAAACCGATGATTTTTTTTTTCATTTGAGTGCTTAAACAATCCAGATCATTTAAACATAAAACTTTAAAAATTATAATTTTATATAGTTAAACACCTAATACTAAATAATCCATTTTGTAGATAGCGGGTGTCTAAATAATACTCCCATTGATTCAACCACAGTTGAATCAGGTCCAACTAAACCATAAACTAAAGAATAAAATCGAGAAGAAAATCAAACACATGTTGAGATTGACGAAAAGACACCTGCTCGCTACTAAAAAGAATAAACAATATTTCAATAATAAGTCACTCCTAGACGAAGTCCGGGAAATTATAAATGTATACAGCCATATTCCGGATAAGACAGTTTCCGTACTAAAAAGAATGTACACAATATTGTCCTAACATTAACATTAACACATCTGTTCAATAAGAATATGCATAAGATGCTACTTATTAGCAACCATACAACACTTAAAAACACCGGTGCAGAGCGCGCGCGCACACACAGAGAGAGAGAGAGAGAGAGAGAGAGAGAGAGAGAGGTCATGCTATGTTGTTTATAAGAAAGAGTACCCAGGAAATTGCTAATATATAAAAGTGCAACAAATTTTCAATAAGTATTATACTTATTTTCATTGATATAACAAAAGCAATACATACAATATTTTTAACTCGTAGGTATAAACATCTTTTCTCGTTGCGTTTGTTTTGAAATTAGTGATGCATCATACAAGAAAAAAAAACATAATTCTCGGACTTTCTTCTATTCCTTGGAGGTTATTGCTAGCAATCCTAGCGTGCCGAAGAACACATACTGCAAAAACAAACATATTGAGATGCAACAACCATAGAGCTAAAAAATTAAGGTCCATTTTTCGTAGTTTGCTCCCAAGAAAAACATAGAATTGAAAAATTAAAAAAAAATAAAATCTAGAAACAAAACCTACTTAATCATATAATATTGATACCTCAGTTTTGGAACTAATTGATAGTTGCGTTTCTACAGTAACAACAAAATTCAAGGCTGATAGACTTTGCATGAAAATCTTTGCCTAATGTAAAAACATATACACTTGAAACGTAAATAGGAAATCCAACATGATGATCTGAAGGACTTCAGATGAGGCTCGACGTCGTTCGTAATTTATGTGGCAAAATGAATCGGTTGCCGTTTTATTCGTTTAGTAGCAAAGATCTCATTATTTTACTTAGTATGAGAAAACATTCTTTTAGATGAAATATTCTTTGCATTAGCTTTCTTAATAATGTTACTTACAGTTTGGACCGTAAAAAAGGATCGGTCTCCTGATTGTTGACTTAAACTTTGATTTGATCTTTGAACTTCTTTTGATACACTTAGATAATAGTTGCTATTGACAATTAAGCTCCTGGTGTCCTAATACAACTTCTTCATGTAAGTCTAAAATAAAAAAATAAAAAATTGACGATCAAAATCCCACTTCTAATGTACTTAACCACAGAACACTTCCACTTACGTAATTTCAAATTAGGGGTGGTTTTATCATAACAGCCCCTTGCCTGCCTCTCTCTCGAATCAACCCATGAACTAACAACACTAAATTAGTCCTCCAAAGCACTAACTTGACTTTGTAAAACACAAACTTTAATTTTGCTACGCAGAATAGCTCACATGGAACATTCCAGCCCAAACAATACGATACAGTGCTATCAACACTACGACATACCACTGGCAATACTGCACTAGCCACCTTGAACACTTATGAGTTTCCGACCAGGGGCTGATTTGATCATTTTTTTTTCAGGGATTGATTTGAATAGAGTTTGTAAAGCAAGTGTTGATTTGAAATTATCCTTTTTTTTCCAATTACTACAAAAGCAAGCAATCCTACAAAGCCTTCTAACTTTTCAAATTTAAATCATATTAAGTGACCATACCTTTGCTATGGGCATGTCAGTCATGATTATTGACATCCATCCAAGATAAGGTAGAAACCTGAAGGAAGCTACAGTACATAAGAAAGCAAAGACTAATCCAAGAGAATGAGAAACAAAATTGAATTAGGAGGTGAGATATAAATAAGTGCAAGTGCATGAGCAACTCTTTTTCCATACCCTACAGCTTTTCCAATAACATATTGTGGGTGAACCCATTGTTGACCAGAAGCATAGAGAAGCCTATCATCAATCTCATTATTATCACCTGAAAATTGCTTACAAGTAAGGATTAGAAGCTCGTCGGCTAGATGAGGCAAGTAAGTATGTTGCAGATAAAGTTGAAGTAAACTATGATTCGAGCTGAATTGAAGTAGAGATGCAAACAAATGAATATTCTCAATCCAAATTATATCGATGTAGCAAATGAATTAAACAAAGGCCTTGCTCAAGCAACTATATGATTCTATAGCAGCATGATATGTAAGAGGACAAATGTAAACAACATGAAAATGAAATCAACATTCAAATTCAAGAAAGAAATGTTACTTGTGTATCGTATTAACAATCAAAATCTCAGTTTCTTGCAACATAATAAATTATCAATATTCTTAAAGGATGAAGACAAACAATCTTTGAACGACATCAAGGGTTCTTGTAAATTCTTTCTAAAAAGTAAGAGTTCACCCAGCATTATCACGGAGGAAAGCAAATGACAGGATCGAATCACCGATCAAACTCTGATTTGAGAAGCTTGTGATTCCTTCCTTTGCAGTTCTTTCTCTAGAGAAGGTATCGTATTTCTGTTGGACTATCCTGACATTCGACACATTAGGAGAGAGTTGGACCATCTTCATATCAACCCAAGCACGTCCACTAAACTCCTTGCCAATACTTCTGTGTGCTAATTCACCAATCAAGGACCTCCTTAGCTTCCTGTTCATAGGGTAGCTAACTAAGCCGAATTATTTTCTGGGTAGCTAGTTCTATTCTTCCCATCTTAGACCACTCTTTCGCCTGTTAGGAATTTGATCATTTGATGGAATAAGGTAATAACTAGTCCTTAGATCATTCATCGAGGCAATGACCATTGGGATGGTATTTTGATACCACAAACGCGGCGAACATTTGTTCTTTGCTTGGGTGGGCTCTAACTGCAGCTAATTTAGTAAATATGTTTTACACAAAGCATACTTGTTCATTATTCTAATGAGAAAAATTTTCTTCACATGTCAGGCTTATTTGATTAACGAATGTTTCATAAGAGTTACTCCCCTCACACATAGGAGTTACTCCCAAATTACTATCTCACCCAATTTTAGAGGTAAAGATAAACAATTCTCACAAGGAAAGAAGAAAATATCTCATAAAGATAATTGTGCTTTCTTACCTTTTGTAAGAAGCTCAGTCATTCCAGAATCACGTCTTTTATGGGCCTGCTTAGAATAACCGCAGTTAAAAATTGTGATAAAAACTATTCCGCCGCTTTCTTCTAGAGTAAATTTAAATAGAGGCGTTTTTAAGAAAACAATAACTTCGTGAAGCTACATAGACATTTTACACCACCTAATCAATAAATTGAATGTAAATTTTGAAATGAGAATATAATGATGTGCATCAAGTGCTTCTTATGTTGTGTGCATCTTACATGAAGAAATATGACAAGACTTCTCTTAGACCTCTCCCTTCTAAGTTTATATATATATATATATATATATATATATATATATATATATATATACACACACACCACACACATAAGGTTCAAATAGAGTAGAAGATATCTTCTACTCTTATTAGTATCTATTGAGCTATAGATAATGCTAACTAATGGCAAAGATAAAATGAAAGATGATGGAAGGATTAAGTACCTTAATTACTCGATGTACAATCGGGATTGGTCTTCCCTACAAACAAAGAAACATATGACACAACAAAACTAAAACAGAAAAAAAAACCAAATTTGTCGATCTTAGCAACTAACAGTAGTATTTGATTCTATTGTAACACGAGTCATAAGCAAAGACAAAGGTAGTTTTAATAACATAGAACAGCTCAGAAAAATATCGGAATTTATTTACTATCATGATCATGAACAAACTGTCTCTGAAGCAGTTCAATCTCTATCTATGATATTAATACTATTAAATGCAAATTCAAAAGAAAGATGTAATTAAAAAAAACACCTTTAGTTATCATTACAACAGTCATTTCCGACTAACAAAGTTATATAGGTTTAAATACAAACTAACATTTATTTTGGTATGAAGAATAATAAAAATTTCTCAAATATATAAAGAAAACTCTAGAAACTAATTAGCAGAAACCATAACAACAACCAAGTATAAGCCTATGGCTCAAATCAACATATGCAGGAAACACATTTTTGTGCCCACTTTTGTGCGACCGTAACCGGCCCACTTTGGGACCGTAACCGTCGTACAAAACGACTTTAGAAGAAACCACTTTTGTGCAACCGTAACTGGCCCACTTATGTGCGACTGTATAACAACATATGCAGGAAACACATTATCGTGGGGAAACTTTGCCCGTAACCGGCCCACTTTTGTGCGACCGTCGTAATAGGTAACCCCATGGCACCGACCCATGTTCCACCAACCGAGGAGCCCCAACCTTTCGAGCTGGACAGACAGAAGGCTGGTGTTACCCTCCACGGGTTACAAAGGGGATAATCCCTCACACCCTTGCGGGTGGCACTTGCGGGATTCGAGCCTGAGATCTCCATTTTATGAGGTGAAAGTCCCAACCAACTGTCCTAAACGTCCTGGTCGCAGGAAATACATTTAAGCTTGTGAAGGTCTATAACCTACATATCATGTGAAGTTCTATAGCCTACATATCAGACATACTACAAAGAGCAGTGTGATGTCAGTGACTTTCTTTCACTTTTAATCTTCTTCTTCTGCTGCTTCTTTGTTCTTTTTATTTTTGAGAACCATTGTCATCTAATTCCATTTCTAGTTACTAATTACCACATATGCTAAGTTTAGTCAAAACTTCTATGATAATTATGCAATCTTACAAGTAGAAAAACAACTAGAGATGCCAACTGTTCTCTCTACCCTACCTAATTACAGCTTTCCTCCTCATCCTTATCGAGCCACAAAACAAAATGACTCTTCTTTAAAAGCCTGCGAAAGCAGATGAAATATAAATGACTGAAAATAAGTCACTTCGTCAGACTTACTTCCCTAGAGAGGGTACTTTCATATTAACATCCAAGGCAATTCTATATATAAGAAGCCCTCTAGGGCCAAGATTAGATAGAAACAACTAATTCGTGTTTGTTTCCTATTCCTTTGTTATATAAATTTCATTTTTTACCTTCAGCTTTCTTTTATTATCATTTCCCACATCAAAGAAGTAGCACATGATATAGGAAGGGAGAACAGTGTGTGCACCAAAATAACAGTATTAGAAGTACAAATGGTGAAAACAATACGTACCTCAACTTTGAAAACAATTATATCTCCAGAACCTATAGGATCATTATTCATGTGCAGGAAAAGAATATCACCCTACATAAAGAAAGGATTTGTGATTTATGCAATAACAACAATAATCGGGGAAAACTGCTCGACTCACCAACTAAAAAATGCAGACTAAGTGTATCTGGAACATTTGGTGATCAATTAGTTAGAATACACTCAACTATTAAGTTACATATACAGCCACACTCTCAAATCAGTGTATCAGACGGCTTTGGGACCAGTTAGGATCTACCATGAACACTGATAGCTAAAGTAAACAGATTTTTTTTATAATTTTTGAAGATATGCACATTTTAACTTTTATATGTGCATCAAATAGCTAAAGTAAACAGGAAAAGAATGTAGGAAATCAATGCACACCATTTTTAGCTCGCAATTATAGCAACAAGATCAAAAATTGACATGAGTTTCCTCCTTTTACTTGGTTAATATCTACACCTTTCTTTTAAATACTTTTGATTAGTAACACAGTCTTGATGCAGAATATTCTGGCAAGATATTACAATGCCTTTATCCAAAACAGATTTACTTTTATTGGCCGTCTCTGTAGGCTACAAATGGGTGCGAGCACATACTGTACGGAACTATCTAAATTTAAAAATAAATAAAAAGTCCAGTGAAAAAAAAGAGTCTTGCAGCTTGCAAGAGAACATAAACAAACAAAACTACAGAAAAAGATCTGCACGCTATACAGAGGTAATTATAGAGAAGAAACAGTACACAGGACTTACCCTCTTAAACCCTGGCTCCATGCTTTCAGAGAGAACTACAACAAGAGGGGCCTCGCAACCTGTGGCTAATATCAACCCTTTCCAAAAAATTATTCCCATTGCAGCAAACATGCCTACGATTTAGAGGAGGCTTTATTATATCTCGTGATATTAACTTGCACAAACGAGAATCCATGCTTCATGCAAGAAGACTAACAAATTCAAAGTACAATCATCGTAGGAAGAAAATATGAAAAGGTTCGTTCTTTAAGACATGCCCTCACTCATACTCCATGCAGTATAGCTGGCTTTACATTTAGTTTCTCTTTCAAATCCGAAAGACTTCTAATCTGAGATAAACATTCCATCATACTTTTATACCTCCAATAACATAGATGTACATTGCACAAACAGAAGATTATGTAAAACTGATGCACATTTGATAGTCTGTTAACCACTTTTTGTTTCTCTGTCTGTGAATAGATTCAACTGAGAATTACATTTCCATGCTTAAAAAATCATGATTTTCTTAAGAAATGCGCAAAATTAACTTTAAAAGTGAAGTGGTCTGAATATTAACGGTTCAAGTCTCTACAAAATTACTTTAAGGTGAAATGTGAGGATAACATGAGGCACTTCATATGCTTTTTTGTTCCTTTTTTTCCTCTTTTTTTAAAATGTCCAAGGGAACACCAACTGGATTGGAAACTCCTTATTGCACTAGCCTTAAAGAACCCAGGGGGCATTATCCACCATTGGCACTGCCCACAGGCTACCACGGGCTCAGTGCTGGGAACCAGAGACCAGGAAGCAAACCAGTGCATGCTGCATATTTCAATTGTTAAAACAAGTATGCTCATTCTCAGGTGCCGATAATGAATGTGAAAAGTTTTCAACCTATATAGTTTAATAAATAGTATACAAGAATTATCACCTCTAACTGCTAAGAATAGTTAAAAGATTCAAAATCCAATATAACACCCAATAAATCAGATAGTTAGGTTATACATCATGAAATATCATCGGATACGTAGCTGTCTAAGGATTACTATCAAGTTGCGAAACACATAAAACAACAATAACTTTCTTTCACGATTGAGAATCTTAAAAAGCCTCTATTTGCAAGTTAAAAAAAAAAAAAAAAGCTTCAATTTTTCGATCAACTTATAAATTACTTCAAAAAATACAAACACACATATATATAAATATACATTAATAATAAAATAAATTTTTGTATGCTCTATATATTTTATATTTAAAATTTTTAAATATATTTTTATTGTTCCAAAATTTAGAATTAGTAAAAATTTTAAAATTTAATACATAAATTAAAAAAAAATTTAAAAAAAGTTTTAATACAAAACTTATAGGACAAATCAAAATTTATTTTTTGTATTAAAAAATATTTCAAAAAATATTTATATATGTGTATTTTAGATTTGATTTAAAAACTATCAGATAAAATTAGAGATTTGTTGAACAAGTTTTAAAAATCAATCCCATCAAAACGAAACTGTTGCTGACCGAGAGTGATGGCTTGCGAGAACATATGCCTGAGACGAAGAGATCGGATTGAGTCAAAGACATTGCTCACGCACCTCTGCATCATCATCATCATCAATCACTCACACACACAGTCGCTCTCTCTCTCTCTCTCTCTCTCTCTCTCTCTCTCTCTCGATCAAAAAAGAAAGAATGAAAGAAAAACGGAAATAAGAGTCGATTTCTCGATCAAAAATGAAGAAGGAAACGAAAACGAAAATAGGAGTTGGTTTGAATGTTAGAACAGGATTGGCGAATAGTATTCACGTTGTAAGTGTTAGGTAACTGCTACTTTGAGTAACAGCAAAATTCTATAATGAAACGTCTACGCCACGTCTAAATATATTTATCTTATATTTAAATTAAAAAAATAAATTTTATAATTATATTTTGAAACAATTTCGTAAATAAAATTTATAGATTTTGATGAGATCTATAATTTTAATGTTCAAAATTTTTTTCATAAAATACTTCCGAATAGATATTTTAGAACTCCAAAACTTAACAAATTTAATGAATTCTTAACTAATTTTTAAATCCGTTTTAAATTTGTTAAATTTTAAAGTCCCAAAATATATTTTTAGATATATTTTTTGAAAAAAATTTGAATACAAAAGTTGTAAATCTCGTCAAAATCTATAACTTTGATATTGAAAATTTTTTCAAAAAATACTTCTAAATAAATTTTTTTGAGGCCGTTATACGGGATGATGTGGTATAACCGTTATAACCAAGAATCTCTCTAAGTAACAATATTTTGCCAGCAGACCTAGCCAATAATATTTTGACACGTCTTTGTTTAGTTGCATAAGAGACCCCAGTTATCTGATTAAATTTTAACGTTACATAAAAACCTAATAAGCAATATACAGAACCGCTTTACTTTTACGTTTTTATTTATGGTAAACGTGAAATTTTAACTCTAAATATGTCAGACAACTGCTACTTTGAGCAATATTTCGCCAGCACACAGAGCCAATAATACTTTGACACGTGTTTGTTGAGTTGCATGAGAGGCCAGATTCCCTGCACTTATCTGATTAAATTTCAACGTTACAATAAAAAAACTAACACGCAATATACAAAACTGCTTTACTATAGTTGCATCAAATCCTCACAACGTAAATCTCCATGAAGCATGCACCGAAAGGAAATAAAATTTAAAATTTAAAAAAAAAAAAAAAAGAAATCCAAGCTGCCAAATGATGACTTGATTATTACAAAAAAGCAAATTGTAAATAGCTCAATAATAGGCTACAATACGCGAAAACCTATCCACAGCAGTAGATCTACATTTGTGACTCAAGCAGCTTATTTGGGGGAACAATACATAAATAATAGGAAAGTGTGTCACTAACAGGTTTAACAATTACATAGTAAACAGAGGGCTCGAAGAAAACCCGAGGCAAGATCCAGACGTGCGTGAATGAATAACAAGGATGAACTCTCTGAGATGGCCATCATACGAAATTTCAGCGCAATTCATCCTCAAGATTCCGGAACCCTGCGGTTAAGTCATCGAATAGTTTCTTGAACTTTGCGACGAGGGCATCCTCACCTTCTGCGGGATCCTCAAACTTCTGTGACCTGCATTTTCACAACAGCAAAGTGATAAGCATGATACAAATGACTCCCATCTTTTCGCTTCAAGAGGTCTGGCTAAAGCAAGTTCTTCGTCAAATTCGTCGGTAAAGATCATCGTCAATCTTTTATAACACGTGCATATGAGAAAAGATAATCAGCCTGAGAGTTGTTAATACTAGGAAAATTGAATGCAAAGACTATGCCTACAGAAATCCAACGGACGCATGGTTGCGATCCCGAACTTGGCATATTAATTCCAAATTTGGGGTCCACATAAGAGAGAAATAATATCACCTAAAACTGAATGCAATGAGCAAAATCAGGCGCCTCTAGATCAGCATAGAATCAGCTAAGAGATATGTTAACTTAAATAACATAACGTAAGACTATTCCTTGGTGAATCGGACAAACGCCCTCGTTAGACTGGGATATAAATTCCAAAGATTAAATTGAAAGAAATAAACAAAATCAACTTAAAAGAAAATGAACGCAATGTTTCAAATTTGGGGAATCTTGATCAGCATCTGAGAGCAAACAATCAGCTAAAAGTTAATGCTAAAAAAAGATTTAACACTAAGACTATAAGCCTATAAAAATCCAAAGATGGTCCTGATTGCAATTGTAAACAGTGGCGTATAAATTCCAAATTAGGGTAAAAGAAGATGAAAGCAAAATTAAGGTCATTCCAGCTCTAGGAACAACATATGCCGATCAACTTACACTAGACGGTAGAAAAGGTCACCCAGCCGATGCTTGATAACACTGTAAGTTATCTTCTGGCCATCTGTACCAGCACCTCGCTCAACTGCCTGAAAGTTCATAAACCGAATTTGGTGCAATTAGCTAAGATGTATGAAACAAACCAATCTACAGAAGCATTTGAACCTATCACCACAGATATGAACTTGAGACTGCTGAAGTGGTACATCTTCATAAAATAAAACATAAATAAATAAAAACATCCTCATATGGTTATTATTTGCTTGGAAAGTTTGATCTCAAATATTCTATGATAGGTGAGAGAGGGGGGTGTTGAAGTTATGCATAGGAAATCATAATCATGTGAGATGCCTAACAGTTGTTTAGCCATAAAAAGACACAAATATAAGTACTATAAAAAGACAGATTCAAGTACCTCACTAAAAATAAAAGGGCTTACTGTACAGTATTACCAAATGCTAGATCGCTTGAAAGAACAGTTAAGGACAACATACTCTAGAATTGCCTAGAACAACGTTTCTAGAGAAAGAACAGGTTATTCTCAAAACTAATCGAAATTAATGGACATTGCTATCTGCATTGCCAATTGCTAAATAATGTTTCTTCACACAAAAAGGGAAACATAAAAGATCATGGCATAGTACCTGATTAGCCAAGGTGGAGAAATGGATGATATTCCGCATCATCCAAACTGATTTGTAGAACGGACAGAACTTGTCATATCTGTAGTCATACCAGAAAAGGTGCATCATAAGAAAAAATACTATAGCCGAAGAAAGTCAATCTGTTAGGACTTACGGTGTGTATGCGTTCTGTGCCAAATAATCCTCCCTTAACAGCTTAGCAGTTTCCAAAGTAATTTTATCAGTTTCTGCTAAAGCATCTTTACCAACAAGCTGCAAAGTTTCTATTGAGATTAGAAAAGACAATGCTGCTATGAGGGTAGGTACAGACTATGATCAAAAGATAACATAAAGTGCTATAATCAAGGATTCAATATGTTCTAATCTTTAAAGAAGAAAAGTAAGCTACATAATCCTATACACTAAAACACTAACGCAAGTGTTTTTTTTTTCGAGAAAGGAATAGGATTGTCCAGAGGACAGCAGACAAAACCAATCATGTGAATCACATGTTCAAGTGACATTTGTCAAACTCTAGTTCTGCAATTCCATTAACATGAGGTAGTGACAATGGCCCCATCTTTGCCATAAATCCTTGCTACATAAGTAATACAAGAACTCATAGACAACAACCACACATATATCAGTTCTGATTAATAAACAATCATTAATTCTTAAAATCCTCCTTTCTGATGAGTAAACAACCCTTAGTTCTCAACTTCTCTAAGGGATTATATCTACAGGTATTCACAATAAACATCTATGACAATAAAATCCAAACAAGGTGCATAATGAAACATGATAACTTCATGTCTAAGCAGTCAAATTGAAGAATGTATACCTGGACAATTTCATTCAGGTCATCTTCTCTCTGCAATACTTCACGAGCTTTGGTTCGGATATCTATAAAATCTGGGTCAAATTTCTCATAGAAGGATTCTAGAGCCTGCAACATGACAGATGAGCACAATAAAGTCAGCTGAAGCTACATAAATCACACGCAATTACGCAAGTTAAGCATCACTAATCTTCTTCTCTAAACTCGTTCTACTGAATGGATATAATGAACCAGGTCGGGTCCAGAAAGCAGTTTCAGATAGGTACTTTCAATCAACTGTCTCTCCATTGCATCTTTAACCCAACTACGTAAGCTCAACTTTCTTCACCATATGGAGTTGGCTATGAAACAAACGCTACATATACCAATCAAAGATGTCAAAAGATCGCATGTACAAGTGTACAACCCTAAAAAGCCTTCTTCAAATATTATGCATCTAAAACCCGTCCTCTGCAGCTCTACTACATAACCTTATTTCAAATTAATGTAATTGATTAGCTACCTTTGAATAGTTTGAGTAAGATATGAGCCAGTTCACCGCGGGAAAATGTTTCCTTTGAGCGAGCTTCTTATCCAAACCCCAGAAGACCTGCAACAAGTTAAAGAGGAAACATTAAACTTATGCAACTTTTATGTAGCAAAAATTGAGAGCTAAGACTACAGGTATACCTGAACAATACCAAGAGTAGCGGTTGTCACAGGATCTGACAAATCACCTCCAGGAGGTGACACAGCACCAACAATGGTCACACTGCCAGTTCGATCAGGACTACCTAGACATTTCACCTTCCCAGCACGTTCATAGAAAGAGGCCAGACGTGCTGCTAAGTATGCTGGATAACCACTATCTGCTGGCATCTCAGCCTGCAAATTAATATTAGGAGTAAAAATTGATTATCTCTAAACCAACAGCTCATTATATAAACATGCAGACAACCAAAACTTGGAATTGCACAGAATAACAGCATAGAGAATTAGAGATGAACGGTATATATGATCCTTCTCTGTAACTTAACAATAAAATATCATGCATCGATGTGTACAATAAGTGATGAATTTGAGTTTAAATTTGCATATAACCCACAAATTTTACAAACAGGAATATAAAGAAGGATAAAGTGAGAATAGAGGTGACAGGGAAAATTACCAATCGTCCTGATATTTCACG
The DNA here is from genome assembly GCA_002076135.1 of Xerophyta viscosa. Lineage (NCBI taxonomy): Eukaryota > Viridiplantae > Streptophyta > Magnoliopsida > Pandanales > Velloziaceae > Xerophyta > Xerophyta viscosa. Next base: position 418,576 of record MJHO01000018.1, read on the forward strand.
CAGGGCTTCTGCCCAACGAGAAGTGGAGTCAGCCATCATGCTAACATTGTAACCCATGTCTCTAAAATATTCAGCTATTGTTATTCCTGCAAAATCCAAATCACAAACGCTAAACAAAACTTGATTAACGAGTACAGGATTCCACCAAAAAATAAAGAACCAATTATGTTATGATGTCTAAGTGGTTATAAGTAAATGGTGCACTTTGTCTACAACTGAACAGCAACATACACCTATGGGAGTAAAAGAGACAGGCTTACCTGTATAAATAGAAGCCTCTCGAGCTGCCACAGGCATATTAGAAGTATTTGCGACAAGCGTAGTTCGCTTCATGACAGATTCTTCACGACCATCTGGCAAAGTCATTGTTAATTGAGGGAAATCCATAAGCACCTGAAGAAATGATCAACAAGAAACAGCAATTAGGAATCAGAAATTAAAACGTAGTTTAGTGCTAAATTCATATTGTCAACATATTAACCTCTGCCATTTCATTCCCTCTTTCTCCACAACCGACGTAGACAACTGTCTCAGAGTTTGAGTACTGAAAAAGATGAAAGATAATTAGAGCTAAAAACATGATAACAGGAATATGAAGATTTTATATCTCTACAACTTCACTACCTTTGACAGGGCTTGACTAATAACTGTTTTGCCACAGCCAAAAGCTCCAGGTATGGCACATGTTCCACCAAGAACAGAAGGAAATAGAGCATCAAGCACGCGCTAATGAGAACAAAGAAACCGGAAATACAGCAATGAGATTTTACCAAAAACATACACAATCTGGACAAATAAGCACTGCAGGATCACAAATTAAGAATGGCTTTACCTGTCCGGTCAAGAGTGGCGTATCAGCAGCAAGCTTAGCTGCAACCGGCCTTGGTGTACGCACAGGCCATGACTGCATATTATTTTTCCAAAAAAAAGGGCATTAGTTAGGCGGTAATGTACTGATTTAGTTAGGTGGTAATGTACTGATTGATGCCACTCAGAAAGAATAGTGGATTAACAACCTGAAGCATAGTATACTGCTTTTTAACACCTTGAAACTCAACCTCAAGAACGGTATCCTACAAAATTCCAAATAAAATTTCTCAGCATTGTATGTAATTGAGAAACATCCTGTGTTGTAACTAGATGTATACAAATTGAAGGGACATAAAACAGTGGAAGTTGCACACCTTCAAACTGTATTGGCCAGCAGGCGCAATATAAGTGATCTTCCCCATGGCACCAGGAGGAACCGGAACATGGTGTTGCACCAAAGTATTCTCAAAGACATTCTGCAACGGAAAATGAAAAATTCTACACCTAAGGAATCTTAATAGATATAAGTGATAAGAAGAAATTGAATCATTAGCTAACATAATGTATATGATCACATTAGATCACAATATATGTGTGATACCACAAAGAGAGAGAACTTACAGCAAAAATATCACCACCAGTCAGAAGATCCCCCTCACCTGAAACAAATACAGAAGATATTAGCTTTCATAGACAAGATGGAAAGTTGATGGCAATAGAAGCCAACTTAAGTTAAAGCAAATTACCTAGTTTCTTTGGCTGAAATTCCCATAAAGTGTCCTTATCAAGTGCGGGAACTGAAACACCACGAGGAATGTACACATCACCTGACTTTATAGCAATGGTCTTGAGGGGCCTCTGTTAAATACGAAAGACAACCTTCCCTTCAGCAAACGACTCCCAACAATTATAATTATAGAATCCTAAAACCTGCTATATAATCAGTCCTACCAACTAGCATAACTTATAAATATCAGCGCGTAGGCTCTAACAAGAACATAGTGAGGAGGCCCGAAGACAGGAGCCAAAAGTTCATATGAATATAAGCTGTTATAAGTTTTGCTGAGAAAAACTATATCACCATGAAGTATCAACAAACCTGGATTCCATCAAATATGTTGCCCAAAATTCCAGGTCCTAACTCCACTGAAAGAGGCTGCATATGTTGTGTTAAGGGGAAAAATGATCACATCATACAACTATACACCGGTTACTTCCCTAAAACAATAAACAAGATATCACCTTGTGAGTACGCAAAACAGGATCATTCACCATCAAGCCAGCAGTTTCCTCGTAAACTGATATTCAAATGGCAGAAGACAAAAGTAAATTTCACCACATAAACTCCAATAAGAAAACAGACTATAGTGCAAAGGAATATAAACAAAACCACATGTAGAAACAAGTTAGTCAATCCTTTTAACCTTGAATGGTTGCTGAATCTCCCTCCAACCTGATGATTTCTCCAATGAGATTGTCATAACCAACACGGACCAATTCATACATGGCAGCACCACCCATCCCATCAGCAACCACAACAGGACCGGAGACCTAACATTTTGAACAAATGAAGTATGTATCGATGAACTAAATTTGCTTCCGCTACAATAAACATTTAAAAAGATGATCAATTAGAATGCCCTCGTTCGATGGCAGAACCTAAACCTTGATCACAGTTTTTCAAAAGCTCAGGCAGCATAATGACTTCCACACAATATTTGATATTACATCCTAAACAACATTATCAGCAGGAATTGAGATGAAATCATTCAGCAAGGAGAACCTAGAACTTGGCTTAACCCGACTCCCAGAAAGCTCACTTAACAGCATAACAATGATTTGCTCTGTAACCCGCTGGTTGGAACACTTGCTCACAAGAAGTTACCAGTTTGGAAACCTCATGTCACTTTGGGGTTGATTAACACTCCGTGCATCCCATTAAGGCATCAAGACGTGGGTCAGGAACTAGGTCTAACAATGGAGCAAGGGGAAGTGCCACACAAAGTTTGATAAGTTGGCAGGCTCACAAAGTGGATCTGTCTGCCAAGAATCTGAATTACATCCAACAACAAGTATTCTAAATTACATCCAACAACAAGTTTGCCAAGTCCAATTATGCATTTGTTACAAAAACTGTAAGAAGAAAGAGCTTTGCTACCAAATAATATGATAGCAGTCTGACATGCTGTTCCTAAAACAAACATCATATTTATGTTTAGAAAATGGAAATTTTATCAAAAAAGTTATCGTCAAAATGTCATATTTATGTAAAGAAACTCGAAAGTATATCAAGAAAACAAAGAGCTAGTGTCAACAGAAGGACACCACTCTAGATATTAATCAACTAATACATATGTAATTAACAGCATAACAAAATTATTTAATCTCCTATTCAAATCACATCTGAAATTACTACCAACAACAAGACTGGCAATAGCAGTACGACTAAGATCATACCTTGCGGACGTATCCGTACTCGCTCTCCTTCTCCGAATCCTCGAACGTCGTCATCTTGTCGCCGTAAGCCATCTCAACGGCTAGATAGAAACGTAGCTCCTCCGATCAGAGATGAGATATCGATTATATGCAGAAAAAAGACTTAGGGAGCGCCGAAGAAGTTAATTCTAGGGTTCCGGCGAGAAGCTTGGAGATCGAGCGAGATCTAGAGATCGAGATGAAGCGTGGAGGGTTATAATAGAAGGCGATGGGAGGAACGGGCGCGGATATTTTTATTTGTGTTGGCTGGTAACGATGTTTTGTGGATTCTAAGCGTGTATTGGCTGGACAGGTATATGTGCTTAATATTGGACGGTCGACTTACCTGTTTTGTGTTTTGTGATTGGTAGCGTCTGCCCGATTCTTATTACATTATGGTAAAAAAAAAATTTAATACCGATCAAAATGCGTCTAATTAGCCAAGCTGAATATTAAAAAAATATCACCGTCTATCTCTTATAAAAAAAAAAAAAATAAGTTAAAGGTTTAATTTCAGCAATATTTGATTAGAATGATCTATCAGTTACAACCTACTATCTGATCCAGATATAGTAATTCATTTCGATGGTTAAGACTAAAAAAAAAAAGTTTCTTTTTGGCTTTTATCTTTTTTTGCCCACTTAATTGGATTTGATTTTATGTGCCCCCTAAAATATTTTGACATAAATGTACTTTCTTACTATATGAAATGATCAAAATATTTTTAATTTTTTTATTCCGAAGAAGATACGAACACTTGGTGTGCTGAACCGGAGCCGCGATATGGCCTGACCTGGCTCACTCAGCAGGCATCATATGAAGTAGTGAGTGCTAGTTTGGCCCGCACTGTTCCGAAATGGGTCGAAAAACGTAGTTTGGCTCGCTATAAAGTGCGGACAGTGAGGAGCGAGTTCGGTCGCACATCTTCGGAACCAATCAGATTTGGCTTGCAGTGTTAGTTATTTCGCCGACATCCATGAGGAGTACTTCAAAATATAACTTCAAATGCTATGTTAATGTGAGTTTTTCTTCATCATCAGCTAAATTATGTGCACTTTACAAATGATCTTATAAATCTGCAGTATTTGATTAAAAAGAATGACATGTAAGCGTGATAAAGATATATAAACATGTAAACAAGGCAAGTTGGGCCTCAGTATTACATGTAAACAGAAGAAAAAGAGTAAGGTTGCTATTGGGCTGGACTAAAGACTGAAAGGCCCATTCCGCTTGGCTGTCAGAGGATGTGTTATCTTATGTGTGTGTGTATTTACACACATAACTTTCCTATTAACCTTTTATTTGGAAATTATCTATTTAGATGTATATTTTGAGAAACTTTTGAATACAAAAATTATAAAATATTGCAAAGAAAAAAAAATTTGTATTCAAAATTTATTCAAAAATACTTTTGAATAGATTTTTAGATACTCCAAAATCTTAGCGTATTAGTAATCCACTCTTGGATCAACTCCCCGGACTCGTTATGTGTGTCCTCTCTCAGATCAACCCCTCAACCGACAACCACAACACTAATTTCATTTCACAATAATATACACCTCCATTTTCAACATATCATATTTTGTATTGATAACACTACGGTACAATCTTAACAACACTGACTTAGCTCGTCCATAATACCTCATACACAGAACTATGATAGAATGCAAGTAATATTAAGATATATTACAACAGTACTATGCTAGCCATATAAAATACTAAAATACTCATAAGTGTTGGATTAAGTTTTATCAGTGTTGATACTAAAGCATTTTATCACTGTAAAAAAAAAATAATAACAAATAAAATCACGCTATATAATTTTCTCAAGTTTAGAAAACCTAATAGCAATTTCTAAAGTTAAATATAAATTTGGTTAAATATCTAAAGTTAAGAGGACCACATTATCACTTTTTTTTTAAGGATTTGCTAGAAAAGCAGTATCATATTTATGCCTCCACTATTAACATTGATGAACATTGATGGATGTATGAGTGTGACCAACCTATTATATTCTGTTGTTCTATAAATTGATGGAAACTTACATTTAAAAAAGAAAAAACATCCGTGAATCTATATATATGCTATTCTCGGCTCGACCTGATATTAGCTTAGATAAGCTAACATCTCAGCCGTTGATCTACCTGATCTAACGGCTGATATTTAATTTTAACACTTAACGGCACCGTTAAATATTTAACGGCGTAGATCGTTATTCCGTTAAGTATAAAATTAAATATCAGCCGTTAGATCAAAAAGATCAACGGCTGAAATAGCTTACCAAGACTATTCTCAGATCGAGCAGAGAATAACATTCTCTCTATATATATATTGTCTGCTGCAACATTCATTACCTTGTCGAGTATATTTCAGTTAAAACACTACTATACAAACTACCAATACTAATTAGATTTTGGAACACTTCTGGAATATTTAGAAATATCCTATTAGAATTATTTTTTGAGAAAATTTAAAAGACATGTGCTGATTTATACAAATTTTGAAGAGCATAATATTTATTTATATTATTCTGAACATTTACTTGCATGCTTTTAAAAATTGTTCATATATAAAATATTAAACGAAATCATATGGTCTATTATTAGAAAATGAAAAATAATTGTGATAGTAGTAACTAATATAATATAGTAGCTGGATAATATGATTGGGTATTGTTTAAAGGGGGTTTTGTCAAGAAACCAAAAAAAAATTGCAGCTTTGCAATTTCAAACTAATCTCTACTTTGCAAATATTTTTAAAATCTATTTCTCAAATAAAAATACTAAGCTAGTCCAGAACACTATCATAGGCTCATAGCTTGCAATAACATCAGCATAGTTCATACGGAATGCTAGCCGCTTTGAATACTAAAATAGTCGTATGGAATACTTTCGAGTTTCCGACCAGAAGCTACTTAACAAATTTAGAAAACATAGCTGCTAATTTATACGAATTTTTAAAAGCAATAATTGAGTTAAAAGTTGGAGACAATGACATATCAGTCATCCATGGCCAGATATCCTCCAAATAAGCTTATAGAATTAAAATCAATCTCTATTTTAGCTGCTGTTGCATGCTGCCGTGACAATAAAAATAGTGGCTGATTTGGACTTTAAAAATTATGGGCCTGATCGGGAAGAAGTTGTAAAAGATGCTTATATGTAATTAATCCATAAAATTATCCTATGTTTCAAACTATAATTGATGAGGCAGATGTTTTATGGCTGTTTCCTATGTTTTATGGCTGTTTTAGTGCTGTCTGACAATTTATTATGGTCATTATCATTACCCATCATGTATCAATGCCATGAATATCTCATCTAACCTTAATTATTTTATTAGAATAATATCAAAAAATATTTCTATTTTTTAAAACTCGTGAAATTTTTTAGTATCTTTTAACTTTTTCAAAAAAGATAGTCTTAAATATTTCAAACGTTTAGTATAGTACAAAATTTTTAACTTGTATTGTAATATTTTGGCTGAAATATTACATAGTTAGGAGTTTCAGATGAACTAATAAGCTATTTTGCCAAACTAAAAAACTGTTCTGGATTAAAAAAAAAAGTGTTCTGAAAAATTAATATGTAATTTATATACAAAGAGTTAATTTATAAATTAAATTTAATTTATTTGTATTTTATAAGGTTTATTTTATTTTTAAACAAAATCCCTAATTTATTCCTTTGAACCTTCTCTCCGTCCTTCGTCACCACCACCATTCTCCTACTTCCACCACGCTCAGACCACTCTCTCTCTCTCTCTCTCTCTCTCTCTCTCTCTCTCTCTCTCTCTCTTATCTGAGAGAGGAAAGATAGATGAAGGTGCAGTGTGACGTCTGCGGCAAGGAGGAGGCGTCGGTCTTCTGCTGGGCCGACGAGGCCGCCCTCTGCGCTCCCTGCGATGGCCGCGTCCACCGTGCAAACAAGCTCGCCGGAAAACACCACCGCCTCTCCCTTCTCCCTCCTTCTTCTTCTCTATCCTCTCCTCTCTGCGACATCTGCCAGGTCTTGCCTACTTATTAATTAGTTAACCTTCGTATACGTGTTTTCTCATCTAATCAACAATAAAAATAAATTAAAATTTAAAAAGTAATTATTATATCTTACAGGAGAGACGAGGATTTGTGTTTTGTCAAGAAGATAGAGCGATTCTATGCCGGGAATGCGATGCGCCAATACACGATGCAAACGACCTGACGAAGAAGCACAGCCGCTTTCTTCTCACAGGCGTCAGGCTCTCCTCTGATGCTGCTCCAACCTCCTCCGTAGCCGCAGACGCGGTGGCGCCGGAGGTTCAGTCTGAAATTCAGACTACCCCCGCCGCCGCCGCAGTCACCGCCACCGCTAGTCATGCGACAACTACCAACAGTTTCAGCAATAGCAGCTGCAGTAGCAGTATTTCTGATTACCTTATCAAGATGCTGCCAGGATGGCATGTCGAGGATCTGCTCGTGGACGACGCTGCCGCCGCCGCCGCAGCGTCTTCTGGCGACGGATTTCTCCAGGTTAATATATTTTTCATGTTTGCTTCTTATTATATTTGCTAAAATAGAAATTAACTAAAATTACTAAGAAATTCTATTAATTATGTAGCAGAACGACGAGTTACAGCAGTTCCCGGAAGCTGATCATCTTGGCGAGGCCGCGGTGGCAGAGTTACCCCTCTGGGCCCCGCAGGTTCTACGACCAACCCCGCAGAACTCAGTTCCGGCGACGGAGACCGGCGGTGCCGCTGTCAACTACTCTCAGAGCTTCGGTCGGAAGGAACTAAACCAATACCGTCACCACCACCACCAGCAGCAGCAGTTAGGAGTTACGTTCAGTAGAGATTGGTGGAACGATGACTCATTCATAGTGCCACAGATTTCACAACAGCCGGCGCCGGCGGAGAATAACAAGAGACGCCGGTATTCCGCCGCCGCAGCATGGTGTTCTGATAAGTGTAATATTTCCGTATGATACTTCTACAGGCCGGAGCTGGTAGAGGCCCTATAGAGGGGAACACAAACTTTATTTTGGAATGTTTATTGGAATTATGTTAAACTAAAATTGTATAATTAAAAGTTTTATAAAATATTAAAAATATTTTCTGCATGTCAAAGGAAAAGATAAAATTAAGAAAAAATTAAGAAGATTAACATGAGATTAGAAAAGTACCTTTTTTTAGTCCATTAATATGAAAAATTTTTGCACGCACTCATCTTTGAGCAATCGTCATAACAGATAAATCACATGAATAATATCGATCCATATTCTACCAATCGAAGTAATCTTTCATTGTGGATAGGACAGACATAAAGTATACATTTTACTTCTTACGAATACATGAGAGCTTTGCGTTTCATATCTTTGCCGACGACATCTGCGGAATTTGAATATAAAATTTTCGATTTTTGAATTATAAGTCCTAAATGTTCATCATAAACGAAGCGGGCTTATGATAAGATTAAAAAGTACTTCTAGAAATTTAAAAATGGGCAACTTGATCCTTATAATCAAATATGAAAAGTCTTTATTTTATCTCAGCAGGTTAAAACAAAAGTTATCTAAGCTCTGAACGCGAAAAGTTGTTTTGAAATCTGCTTTAAATTTGTTAAGTTTTAGAGCAACAAAATATCTAGTTAAAAATATTCTTTTAAAAAAATTAAATATTAAAATTATAAATCTTATCAAAATATATAATTTTTATATTAATTTTTTTTTTAAAAAAAAACACTTAAATTTTTTGAACAAATATAAACCATGAATTTGAGTGCATGGGTTCATCACACAGCGTTGAGCTTTTATACCGTGATGGAACAAAAATACTATAGTCCCCGAATTTTTTCACCGAAAAAATTTCCGAAATAAAGGGAAACGCGTTTTCTCACGCTGTGAAACGCATTTTCCTATACGGTGAAACGCGTTTTACAGCGCAGAGAAACGCGTTTTCCCTAATTTCAAGAATTTTTTCGATGGATAAATTCGGGGACTGTAGCATAACTCGTGATGGAATGCATGCTCAGGATCGTCGTGATTTTCAAAATAATCGGACACAGTGCGAAGCTTTCGCCATTATTACATATAATAAAATCATCAACAGATTAAGCTTTAGACTTCTGCTGCATATAACAAGCATAAAATCTCTCCCGAAACCTTCATTTCTAAAGGTTTTATGATTTGCTTTTTTCTATTTTATCTATTATTTTTATTTGTATTATGATAAAATCCGTAATACGAGCGTATATTTCCGTAAAAATTTCAAACTCGTAGAAAATTCTCACGCACGCATAGGTCCGAATGGAATCCAAATAAATGCCTTTCATGAACGAGCTCCTTCTACGGAGTACATATATACCTCAGCTTTTTTTTTTTTTTGAAACAAAAAATATTAAAAGAGATCATTGTGATTTTTATCATCCGCAAAACTGAAAGTACTCCCATTCTCAAGATATTATTTAATCGGATCCTTTTGTTGCACCCACCCACCTCAAAGAGTAATATAATTTGTTAAATTGTTGATATATATAAATTTTTTAGTAATTTGTTGGAATCCAACAAATATTTTCTTATATCTAAATATTAAGCTACTAGTAAACCAAACATGAAATGTGATTGTTTGGTTATCAAAATCCTAACAAATTGATAATTGTAAAGCAGTTGGAAAAGAAATCCATGGCTTGTTTTTCAAATTTATTGCTTGACAACCTCCTCCATAAATAGATCCGACTTCTAATATATTATAGTCACGACATTTATGATGGATATTGGGACTTCTATATCATAACATGGAGGTCTTGGATTTCAGTCTTGTAAACATATCTATAATAATGTGAAAAATTTATTCTCTTTCTATCACAAAAAAAGGACAAAATTGTACCCTTGTTACTATTTTTTACTTAGATACTCAGAGTTGTGAAAGAGCCGCTATTAAGTGTCGTCTAAGGACGTAAGGGCATGCTGAGATGGTTAATTTAAGCTGACGTGGTAGAATAAAAATTCTCTTAGAGAGGGGCAAAAAAAGAGACAGCGCAGAGAGAGAGGTTCAGCAGGTGACGTGGTCGAGTCGTCCAGCTCTTCATCGGCCCCACCGCGTCTTACCACCACCATCACCATGGCACCGGCGACGGCCACGATCAGCTCCTCTCTTCTCATTCATCCGAGCATCCTATCTATCCTCGCCGTCACCGACATTGTGGCAAAGCACGCCGCACATCCACCGGAATCCATCTCTCTTCTCGCTCTCCGCCCCCTCTCTCTCTCTAATAATTTTTTTCCTGCCACGTCAACACTTCATTGTGTCCTCAAACGTCGCTATGGACGATAGTACTAAAATCTCGCTTCGTTCACAACCCTGAGTATCTAAGTTAAAAATAGCAACATTTCAAAATACCAGCAGTACAATCTGGTCCCACAAAGGGTAATAAAGATTTTCGGATCTTTTCATACAGTCATATAATTAAAAAAGATCAGTTATGAACAATTTTCTCGAACAGTATGCTCAAACCTTGGTGCACTGTAGAGGGTCGCATGGTACAACCTCGGCTGTTTAGCAGTCCTATGTTATCCTTTTAGTGGTTCAAGGACTTAGTGGTGGTAGTTTTGATGTTGCTATCATCTTAAATTTTGATGATATTCAAATATGTGGTTCTTTCAGATATTTTCATAGATGGATTAATCCACATATTATACTATAATTGAGGATTTTTTTTATATTTCGACGATGGAGCGAAGCCTCGCCTAACTTTTTATTTTTAAGAAAAAAATGACTCACCCCCAATAAACTATCCAATAAACGATACACAATCAATCTTCACCACACATACGCTTTGTGATCCGGACAATTTTTCTCGTGATCCGTACAATTTTTTCGTGATCTGCAAAAAATATCAAAATTACATATATTCCCATCGTGATGTATGATCCTGATTGTGCCACGTCATTATTTGTGATTTCTTGTGTGGTTTCTTGAGAGTGCATAGCAAAGCCTTGAGATAATTGTAGGGTACGAACAAGCAACTTGCCTTGCAACTGCTATGCACTTCACCACTACGACAACTACGAGCAGCCCGCCTAACTTAGGAACTACTATCTTATTGCGACATTTTTATAGCACTATCACTTAATTTTAAAATATTCGGTATCCTTTCAATATTGGTTTTGTTAGAGCTATAACATGGAAATGCATGTAAGGAAAACAATTTCACTTTTTTTAATATTATGTTGTAGTTTATCCAACCAAATGAATCGATGATAAACTCGGGCCGATGTAAAAAACCTGGGCTTTTAAGGATCCGGATGTTTTTTATGCTAAGACACTGCCGACAACTTTTCTCAAAAAAAGTTATTAGACGAACCTTCACTTGCGATGGTGATCCACCGGTAAACCAACCTCGTAGTTGTTCTTTCGCACGAAATTTTACCCGAAAATATTCGTAATTGTTAATTGGAGCAATAGGGTCAAATATGGGTGCATTGGTGGAAATCAAACAGTGCATAATGAAATGTGTAACACATTCTGTCCTAGAAAAAAAAAGTAGGGACAAAATCTGCCTTTTTTTTTTTCTTCTTCCCATTGAAATTGAATATCATAGTTAAAGCAAATAGTGCAAGGAAGCATCAAAGAGTACTGCCTTTTCTATCTAAATTTCTGGATTACAACAACATCCCAGTGGTAAGTCTGTAATGACAGAATCTAGAGAGTATATATATATATGTAATCATGCGTCAGATGAGACTGCTTTTGTAGAACACTGTCTAAAATATAAAGATTCAAGTCGAACGGACATATGAGCACGACCGTTCACAAATAAATAGATCGAGTAATGCTATTGAGCCGAATATTTAATTCGAAAAATAGTTTGCTTTGTCTTTTTTTCACACCTCGGATCAGTAAAAGATTAAATACTGTTCGAATTTTTTTCAGACTATTTTATCGGGCCTAATAATATTTTTGTAAAAGATCAAATAGAGTACGTCCAAAACACGCATAAATCCTACTTAGATTTCTATATTTGCCAAATTAATTTCAAAGGCCATGTGATTAAGAAATGTACCTAAATCCTTAAGGTGGTCACCATTTTGTACTAAGAAACAGTAGTAGATGTCCCATGGTTGATTGCTCCTTATCTGGCCATGGTAGTGTTTGGTTCATCAGAATCAAAAATAATATATATATATAAAGGGTATTTGCATTCTTATATTCTTCCAATAAAATAAAATTGCAAAAATTTACGCTCCTAATTCAAAATTACATTTTTATATCTTTTAACTTTGTGAAAATAACGAAATTATTCTCACCTAGTTAACTACCATCATTTTTTAAGAAAAAGAATTAAAGAGAATTTTGCTTTTTCATATTGTCAAAGGGGCACACAGAAGCGTCATTTTTAATTAAAAAAATATAAAAATATAATTTCGAATTATTAGGATATAAAAATATAAATGCTCCTATGTAATATCAGGTCCAGAAAGGAAATGATTAATAGTTTTATAACATTTGGTTCAGTAGATTGAAAAAATGAAAATGTCACTACTCAAATGTAAAAGGAAATCCGGATCTCAAATGTTCCAAAAGAAAAAAGATCTTTAAAGAGTGAAAACAATTTTAAAAAGCCCAGTCGAGCTGTGCGGTTAGCTCGACTGGTGCAAGGTGCCTCAAAAAGTATTATCACTCATATTCAAATTTGCGTGGGATAAAATTTTTCGAAAAATATTCTAAAAATTCTCTATATTCTGTGACAGAAACCTTCATTTATGGAATATCTGTACTCGAATCTCAAAATATCGATCGGATTTGAATATGAAGGTTTTTCGCAAGTTTGAGATTTCTACATCGCATGCGCTCGTATTACAAATTACACCACGATAATCTAAAAAGAAAATTTTTTAAAAAGACTAGTGGCTGAAAAAATAGGTGCTTATGTGTCCCAATGAAGGCAATCCCAAGCTTAGAGAATTCAAAATTTTCTTCTATTATTAATCCGATAAAATATTTAGAAGAAAATTTTCATAAAATCCTATTATACGGCGATTTAGGAACTTTAGTAGTAGCATAGTGATATGCAAATATATTAGGGTTTTTGCGTATCAGCCCTTCGTTTTTTAAATTTGTACAAATCAGCCACCGAAAATACGTTTTCGGAAGCTGATTTGCTCTTTTTTTAAACAAATCAGCTCTCCGAAAATACATTTTCGAGAGCTGATTTGCGCACCCCCGAAAATAGAGGGCTGATTCGCAATTATCCCAAATATATTACGGGCCTTTTGCATGAACTGATATAATATATTTTTTCAGGGTTATCAGTGTCTCCTAAAAATATATTTGTGATTTAGAAATTCTTTCAAGATGTATTGGATGCTAATTTTAGCCACAGATTTATGCTAGCTTATTTTCAGAACAAGCCGATTTGGCTTAAGCCAAATTAAAAAAAATAAATAAATAAAATATTAATTAGAATCAATATTATCTAAATTGTAGCATTAAATTATAATGTCTTGAAAATTATGATAATTTAATTAGTGGGCTACTTTTAAGTTGGTAGGCACACAACAGCCTGGATTTCACATGGGTGTATCATGTTTTTATTTTCTCAAAAGAATATATTGATTAATACCCCTTGCATTTTATACCACAGATAATTCAATTTTTTTAAAAAAATTCCTAATTAATTATATAATTCTATGTAAAATTAGAAATTTATTTCATCAAATTAATTATTTCTATTATTCAAAAATAATAATAATAATAATTTTATTATTACACAAATTCAAAGGTTAAAATTACTATTTAAAATTAGGGGCATAATATACACTCTTAATTATGGAGGCATAACAACGCAAATGCGATCTGAATTCGAATTGCCGAGCCAAAGCACACGAATATGACGTCATGCATGACGTCTCGCTATCTAATGTCCAGCCTGAGTACTGAACCCATGGGTCATAAAAATAATATATTTAGAACTATTTTATCTTAAAAAATATTATATAAATAATTATAGATTATAAAATCTAATTTTTATTTTTTTTTAAATACTTCTAAATAGGTATTTTAGGACTTCAAAGTTTTAACGAGTTAAAAGAAAATTTTAAACAGCTTGCATCTATTAAGATTTTGGAATTTCGAACTATTTATTTGAAATTTTTTTTAAAAATTTGAATATAAAAATTAATATATTTTATTAAAATTAACGGCTCTTATGTAAAATATTTTTAAAAATTAGCTCCAAGCATGTTTTTTTTGTTTTTTTTAATTACCATATATACCAATATGTGATCAAAATTTATGTCCAGGCCCCCATTAGCTATTTTAAAATTATCAAAACATTTGCAGTTCTCACACATAACGTTGTGGGCTACTTTTCATATTAGCCCATGCCTATGTGTTACAAGTTAAGTCTTTTACTTATAAGCCGTTATTGTTACATCCCAAAACACTTCTGTATAAATACTTTTTAAAACGCTTTTAAATACAACAATTATAAATCATATCAATTTTTTTTTAATATTTTTTTAAAAATATTTTTAGGTATTTGATGCTCCCAAATCTATACAGTTAGCAAATTAATTTTTAAATCACTAAAATTTTGAAATGTCAAAATTACTACCTAAAAATATTTTTGTAAAAAAACAAAAATTAAATAGTAAAATTGTATATCACATCGAAATCGATTTTTTTATATTTGATTTTTTTTTGAAAAATATTTATATAATAATTAACATGCATCAGAGAAGAATTTTGAAACAGTAACTGAATTGTAAGAATTTGAATTACGTGTCTAATCTAATAGTTTGAAATTTTAGAATTAATAAAGAATTTTTCATACTTTTTTGGCCAGTAAATCGGAGGCTGTAGGTATTCTTTTGCCATTGCAATAAGGGGTAATTCCAAATCAGCCCCCGTAATTTCGAAACTGCCATATCAGCCCCTGAAAATGCGTTTTCAGGGACTGATATGGACCCGATTTCGAAATAGGGGGCTGATTTGAAATTATCCGTTGCAATAACAATCTTCATTAAAGAGTTTCGTCTAGACGAAATTTTGTAAGAATAAAATATAAACAATTATATTTCAAAAAGTTTATATCCGTAAAACTCTCAACTTGAAAAAGTAAAATCCATCAGAAACAATTTAGGCGAGGTGACGTTATAGATGCATAGCAATAGTTGCACTCTGACAATCCGACAGTCCGGAACATCGGAACGATTCAAAATTTTTGATCGGTAGAATATTAATTGATATTATTTATGAATTTATGTGGACGTACAAAGATATGCGGTTACGGATATAATTTTTTGTGATGATTTATTAAAAATAAAAAACCTTGCTACAAGGTATCAATGGAGTGGCTGGTTACCTTATTCCTAGGCCCATTCAACAGACACTAGTCACTCCTGGTCGATTATAATTATTCGGCCCAACTTTCGAACCCGCATCGCGCACGGCCCACACAGCCAGGCTTACCGCTTAGCCAAGTTGCAAACATTTTTGCTAGGTTTCTTTCTTCTATTTATTCAATACAATAATTTTTATAATTATATATATATACTACATCCGCCGAAAAGCAGGAGTATTGCTTAACACCCCTGCTACTATGTTGGGTTAGTCCCTGCTGATCGGTTATGGTGTATTACAACAGAATTTCTTTCCAATAAACTAAAAAAATAATAATAATAAATAAATAAATAAATACCAAAAAAGGCTATGGTGTCTATAAGCCGCTCATTTTGTTGTGGTCATTGTAAAATTGATAGAGGACCCGTCCATGTATAGCAAATAATGTGCATAAAAACTCAACAAATCACCTCACAGGAGTAACATCAGCCACAATAGTCCTCATCAAAGAACCCTAATTTTGAAGTCTCAAACAAACCACCCATGAAATAGTTTACGATCAAAATGCCCCCTCGTCGTGTTATGGACGAGCAAATACAGAGATTAGTAGGACAAGAAATCGGCATATATATAACTTCTATAATACAACATTAAGATTCAGAGGCGACCCGCTCTGATAAAAATGCCAGGAATCCTAGAAGACTTCGGGTATCTTGCTTGCAAGCACACGATCCCGTCTTTCAATGTATCCAAAAGGGAACCAACCAGCTTTACCCTTGCATTCACCTTCAGCCCACCCGTCGTTCGATACCTGCATATATGAAAGCCAGCATCATACTACAAGTTTTTTAATAGTTAAATTATTTCGGAACATATAATGCGATGAAATAACTCTAGCTATATTGTAGCCAAAGCCAACCCTGGACAAGGGAGTGTAGATTGGTAACATTCATTTCTAAGCATCCTTGTCTCTACTATTTCGCCCATAACCGTCGCAAAAATCACGTCTTGCACCACCATAAGCAGCAAATATTCACATACTTATATTGCTCTTATGGACAAAAGCCAGCAGACTGCACCTCCTTTCCTATAAAAGCTATAAATTGTAAAGTGCCTTTGATACTCTATAAACTCAAAAATAGATTCAGATTACCAGTAAGAAAATTCTGTACTAAAGTTCATATAAAGAATGTGGACTAATTCTGACCCCAAAAAAAAATTCTGCACTAGTTTCCAGCACAACAAAGACAAATTTAAGCAATAGGTAAAGGTGAACCGAGTTCACAAAGTGCTCCTGGTATCCAAGCTCTGGTGGGTCTACGGTGTGTATGCACCCACATCTGCTACTAGCGAATGATGTTTTCTTCCTGGCTTTGCCAGGATTCGCACCCGCACCATTGCTCTGGGATGAGGTAACACCTACAATGTGCCGCCGGCCACATAATTGGACAATAGTGCCAGTGAATCATCAGTCATATAAACATTATGTTATATTGTTTTTGGGAGAATTGCTGAAGTTATTATAACCTTCAATTTGTGTGCCTGGATCATATAAAAGAAGAATCCTTACAATACAATTCAGTATCACCAAACAATGACCTATTTATGGATTACGACTATCCATGTAAATATGATATATATCCTTCGAACTAACTATTTACAAAAATTACCCATGATAAGAAAAAGGAAAATAAGGTAGAACATATGACAGATAAATAAGACATAACTAGTGAACTAAAGAAACCATGTGGTGTTCTCAAGTATATTTCTTTTATTAAAAAAATTGTGTTTAGTAATAATATCTTTCAGTTCAAGTGCCAAAATACTTTTTATGCTCAGTCCAAAAGGACAAGTTAGGTGCAAAAGATCAATTAGCCACTAGAGTGATTTTAGCAATTTAGTTCAGAGGAACAACAAAAAGAACCAACTTAAAACTTCCATTGACAACAAAGTTTCCATCAATGCATGTAATGACATGGAACGGTAATCACCAGAAGCAATTAATAAATGTTCTCCACCAAAGCAGTTTGCATATTGCTTATATGCAAATTCTCCAATTGTTAATCATGTGAAGAATTATTTAGGGAAAAATAGAATTGCGGTTTTTGGAAAAGCTACCCAGTTTTGCCCAAGTGACACTGCATTAAATTCCCAAATTGCACAAAGTACCGAATTGGTCTTTCGAGGAGATCACAACGGCTATTTAAGCAATTAGTCCCATTTTTAACATGCTATTTTGGATAAAATAGAAGCAATTTGACATTCTACTAACTCTCGCAAATATGGAATAAGGTAGAAGTTCACATACTGATTGGTCAGAAGTCGAGATTTTATGTGCAAATAAGAACGGATTATTTTATAACAGCAACATACTATGCCAAACCAATTTCTTAAGAAGACTCCATGAAAGTATTCAAAAGTAATAAAAAAAAAAAACTGTAAAAGTCTTCAACAAAGCATTTATCTTCAATTTCTTTGAACAGGCCACAATATTGAATTGAAATCCATATGTGCCCAGCAATCTACATAAACGTCCTATGGTTTGTACTCATAGATAAAAAAAAATTCAAAAATAAAAGAAGAAATAGCAGAAGCAAACATCAGAACACCAAAGAACATATTAGTAATGTAACATAAGTATGATGAATGATGACTACCTTTCTTACAACAACATAATCACCAACACATAAGCTAAGCTCCACAGCAGACTCGGCCTGAAATGAATGCATAACCTGTACACCATGCAAAGTTAAAGAATGAATAAGAACACAAGATAAAGCACATAGTATCTTTACTGGAATTACCTCTCCCAGAAAGTAACCCATGTCATCAGTAGGCCCATCACCAGGTGGATCTTTTGGAAAAGAAAACATGCCATTGGCTTCTTCATATGATGGTGGTGGCGGCGGCATATAATATTCCATTACTGGACTTGGAAATGCTTCAGTTCTTTGACGTTCAGATATTATCTTATAATGAAATAACAACAGGATTAAGAAACCAAAGGCATAGTATGGAAAATATAAACCATGGAGGAGTATTCACTAAGCTAGTATTCCACATAAATTGATCTTATGAACCCACAGCAAAACCTACCTCAGCTTCAAGCTGATCTAGGATTTGTAAAATCATCTGATGGTAATTGCGTTCAGCTTCAACCTTCAAGGTAAAAGAGAGACTATGAGTATGCTAGACAAAGTACTACTTCACGCATACATTGAAATATAGAAAGAAGTACCATGTCGATAAGTTGCTGCAAGGTTAACCTCTGTTGCTGGGCTTCAACAGCAGCCATTGCAGCAGCAGCCTCCTTAGCAAGCACTGTCACATTTGATTTGAGCTCTTGCAACTTACTTTCAGAAGCTTCCAGCTTTAAACTATTATCAACATTGCCAGGGGCTTCCCTAACTTTTATCTGGCGCTTTGCAACTTCTATAGCCTGTTGATGTACAAGCAGAGTTGATGTACTGAAAACATCTGCATACTAAATTGTGCTCAGAAGTTTCTAATAAAGCAAAAGCTCAAGAAAGGCCTATAATTTTGGAATCAGCGGGCAGCATGAAAAAACTAACGAAATAGCAAAATTAATATAAACGAAACAGTTAATGTTTCAAGTACCAGGGCTTCAGCTTCCTGCCTCGTCTTGTCATAACGCTGAGCCAAGTGCCGAGCATCTTCCAAAGGTGCACCCACTACCATAGCTCTTAATGGCTCAGCAACCTATGCAGATGAAAATATGTTTAACTATATTTCAGAAAAATATGCTTAAACATATTGCAAGAAAGGCATTATGGATAAGAAATTTGGAATCTTCAGTGATTTAATCAAGACACATATAGAGTTTTCACGATCACGAAAAGCATATCTACGTATAGGTAGTAAAGCGACTCAAAATAGTCAGTGCAAGTCTATCCCAGTGGAAGTCTATCCCTATCTTAACCACCATTAATGATGACATAGACATAGTGCACCCAACATTGCTATCTCCAATTATTTTATTGTGTTGATTCAATGGGGTGAGAGAAATATAAGGCAAGTACAGAAGTTTTTACTTTTTATAGATTTAGGCTTTGGTAAGAGGCAAGGTTTTAGGTGCCATTTTGTGCTGCATTTCAGTAAATCCCAAACTCGAGACGTTCCGACCGTGCCGTGCCGAGCGTACCAATCCATGCCGAGAATAAATTATTTTTTATAATCTTATAAAATTAAAAACAAAAAACTAACCAAAACTTAAAAATTAAAATAAAAATTAAAAACGAAAAAAAGAAAAGAAAAACTATACAGGTCACGCGCCACTGTTCATCTTCCTCTGCGAACATGGAGGAAGTTGAACAGTGCCTTATTTAAAATACACTGAGAGAAAGAGAGAGAGAGAGAGAGAGACAGAGAGAGAGAGAGAGAGAGAGAGAGAGTACTGTGAGGAAAGAGGGAGACGGCCGACTGGAAAATAGTCATGTCGGCCATCTCTATGCTGGATCTAGCACATGCCAGGTCACACGCGCCTCGTGGGCCCGGCACCTAAAACCATGGTTAGAGGTCAATCTCCATCCAACACCTTGTAGTAAAATAGCCAAAAAGGGACAAAATGTTCGTAATAAAATCTACCACAAAAACAATTAACACCAAAAAGCCTCCCAACTTCCACGGGCAAAGATACAACCTTTAATAAAAAAAATAAATTGACAAAAGCTCATGTACTGAGATTTAGCGGATGTAGAGAACTGCTAACAGGATGTAGAACAACATGATTATCAAAAATATTGAAAACCCTATTCTTACCACAAAAATACTGCACTGCATTTCCTTCACTCTTGCACACATAGAAATGTTTTCAACTTCATGCAATAGAATGCTTGCTTAAGATGGAATATGTAAACTAAACAAACAGTAGCTATTTATTTAAGATATGTCGACAATTTCAATCGACAAGATGAAACCTATTTTATGAACATAGGTGTAATATGGTGGATCATGGGCTCATTCTTGCGGTAAAATAGACCAATAATATAGAATAGATATACAAGTACAAACATAAAGATACTGAAGGAAGATATAACTTCTTGACATCTTGAATCAAGGTAATCTTTTTCTTTCCGCAATGCTACTGTTGCTACATACCGACATTCAAATATCCTAGAAGTTTCCATTAACAAGTCATTCGTTTCTCAGCATGTCAACTTGATAGATTGCAAGTGGCGATTTATGGTTGAGTTAATTACTGACATAAATGCTCAAAATTATTTTGAAGATTCGTCAATCAGTATGAAGATGGAAAAATGTATGTTGTTCGACAATCACATTGGAGTTATCAGAATTCAAAAAGCTGCAGCTCAGCTAGAAGAACAATTCATTTAGCGTTAAGCAGGCTAATAAAAATGGCAAGTGAGACTTGGACTTCATAATCCATATTTAAATTTGCAAGTTTATTCTAATAAAAAATTGAAGTGAGACTTGGATATTATAATGCATATTTTGAATTTGGAACTATGTTTTTAATACAAACAAAACCATATTTCTTGTCACTATGTTAAAGGAAATACCTGGGTACCAAGGGCCTTCAAAAGATTTCCCCGTTCTTTCACCATTTGGCTGTGAGCTCTTCCAAAACATAAGGCAGCTTTTGATAAGGTATTGCCACTTGTGCATGTGTTTTCAACACCATATTTCCTGCTATCTTCGGATAATTTGGTTCCTGTGACATATGTTAACGAATGTAACATTTGAAAATTATCCAGAAACTCCACAATTAGCAAGTATGCCCCACAATTAGAGAGTATTCCAGTTAGAAGAGAAATGTACGTGTCATAACTATCTTTAAACAGCACATTTCTTCATCAGATTAACTCAATCATTGGTATTATAGCAAACGTATATCTGAAGAATCATTTCATGAGTACCTATTTCAACTTGTTTGGAGCCTGTAACTATGTATCCTTCAACACCGCGCACTATATCTCTTTGAAAGTGCTGCACAAGAAATAAATAGTAATAACAATCAAAATGAAACACGCAAAAGGAAACAGGGATATGGCTGAACCTTAGCTGCACGAGTTGAAATATAAAGCTTCTCTAGCTTCTGATGAAGCTGAAGCTCAGCCTCTGTAATTACGCTATCAGAACCATATCCAACACCTCCAAATTGCTTCAAAACAGACTATAATGGATGGAGGAGTTAATCAATTAGCTAAAAATATTATGCTAGCACTAAGAAATACGTAGAAGTTTAATAAATATGGGGAAAGCATTTACTTAAAAGAAGGCCACTTATAAATGGCTAATGCAAATGTTGGACTTCACATTTTATTATATGTTGCAACAAGTTTACGTTGTGGAACAAGCATCAAGCCTATATAGTCAGATTAGCTTTAGACCATTTCTTACTTCAACCTTATTTCTACTATCCTTATAGTCAGATTGTATCAGAGCAACATAGGAAGATCAAGTTAGTTTGCAAAGGAAACTAGGTTGCCTATTACTTATCGTCAAAATTAAGCTCTTTCATATTATTTTATTACGACTTCAACACCTAAGCCATCCCTCACTTCCAAAAGGGCCGCTTATTTTGCAGAATAAAGTGAAAAGTGAGAAGTGAATGAAAAATAGGAAGATTGTATCTGACCAACATAGGAAGATCAAGTTACTTTGCAAAGGAAACTAGGTTGCCTATTGCTTATTGTCAACATTAAGCTCTTTCATATTATTTAATAACGACTTCAACACCTAGGCCATCCCTCACTTTCAAAAGGGCCGCTTATTTAAAGTGAAAAGTGAGAAGTGAATGAAAAATAAGAACCGGAAGAAAAGTAGGTGGATAGTGGATGAGAAGTGAAAAATGTGAAGTGCAAGTGATGGATGAAAAGTGGGTAAGAAATAGAAGTGATGGTTGAGAAATGAGAAATAGAGACCGGGAGGTAAAATAAATAAATAATTTATTTCATGTATTAGATATTATTTTAAAATAAATTATGCTATTTATGTATAATATTTATACTATACATATAATCTTTTAATACACAAATAATTTATTTATTAATATTTTCTGTATATATAAATAATTATTACTATTATTATTTATTATAACTAAAAATTGTGATAATTTATTATAATTAACTTATTGTTTTATTTTTTATATACGTAAATAACTTACTTTATTTATTTTATTTATAATATAAATAAATTGTGTTGTAAGGGTTTGCATTACAATGTCTACTAATAATAATTAATACAGTTAACTAACATCACTTCACCCAATTTCTACCAAAAACCTATGAAGTAAAAAGAAAAAAAAATTGAACTGCAATTAAGAACTAAAGGAACTAGTGAAACTCAGTTATCATCCACTTCCATGCGAAGTAAAATAATAAGTAATTTCTCACTTCTCACTTCTCAATTCTGGCCCAACTAAATAGCCATTAAGTTCATCCACTTTTCAAAACGACGTAAATAGAGAAAGTGGGATCCCACTTCCAAGTTTCTCTTCCTCCAGTTCCAATCCAAGTACAAAGTGAAAGATAAATTCAGTCATTACTCAAAATGACGTAAAAGGAAAAGTGAGATCCTAGTTCTACTAGTTCATTGTGAAGTAAACAGCCCCAAAGATCGACATCACACCACATAGATACCAATACCATCTACAATAGTCATAGCATGCACTTGTGTACAACCAACTTCATTGTTTGAACTATAATACATAATCATGAATACCACCCTCTAGTCTAACCATTTGCCATAAATAGCATCAGCTATCTCATTGTCAAGTGACTACCTAGATATTTATTTAATATTCAGCCACAAATTGTTTCAAGAACATGTTTTGCATAGCCCCATCAAAAATATATGTTCATGTTTCCAATGTAGTTATCCTCAGGATGGTGCAAAAAAAGTTATTAACCACCTAATCAAACTGCACCAACCCCTTTCGCGTAGCATATACTGTTAATTGGCATTGAATAAACTGGATTTTTTCAAAGTTGATATTCATACTAAAATCTATTTGAACAACAGATTAGCCCGTCACACTCTCAGGCACATTTAATCTCAGTGTCAACCTATCGTGGAACCATCATCTTCTCATAAATTTTCTTACCGTGACTGCACCCATATCTTTAAAGACAACAGTGCAGCCAAAAGCCGTGATAATAAAGGTATAAAATGTAGAGCATAGGCTAACAAAAAATTGAAAAAAAAAAAAAACAAATTCCTACTCATCACAATCCAACATTTATCGCTAGCATCAGCCAACAGATCTTAAAAAAACGATGGTGGATAAGATTACCTGCTGTTGGCGTGCGACCTGCTCCCTGAGCTTTGTCGCCTGCTTGCGAATGGCTTCCATTCAGCAAACGCCGTCGAGTGACGACAGAGAGAGATAGAGAGAGAGAGAACCGATTATCAGTTAGAGGAGCTCTGGCATCGTTGATTAAGGCCTCGGGAGAGAGATCGAGAGAGCGAGTGAGCAAGCGCGCGCGCGAGAGAGAGAGAGAGCGAGCTGTTTGAGATCGCTGGATCTATTCTGCAAACAAAAGTCGCAGTCAATGGTTATTTAATCAGATATTTGACTGAAAACCTGTCTATGGCCATTGGCCAATTTAAAGGAGAGAACTATACCCGAATTTAGGGATATGTCGTGAATCAGAAGAGAAATTTTATTATGTTTCCAAATAACTCTTATTATTTGTATATAAATTAAGTAATATAAAACTGATCAAAAAAAAAAAATTAAAAATTAAAAAACTATTTAAAAAATTAAATTGAACATATTTTAAAAAGCCATGTAATATGTAAACAAATAAAAATATTATGTATACATAAATAAATATTTACGCTATGATAATCCTTTGACATATTTTATATTTTTTGCCAAATGTACTATTTAATTAAAATTAATGTATTATACTTGACAGAACAATGCATCGAAACGTATCATTTGAAAGGCGAGAGGAGAGGGAGGTGGTGGTGAAATACAAAATTAGGTAGCATGAGCTTTAAAATTTTGGGAATACACTTGTAAATTTATATGTATGCATGGCAGTGTGTGCTTGGATATTTTTCATTAGACCAAATTCTATTAAAATAACCTTCTTCGAAATATGATTTTCCGCATCTACTTTGTTCGATCTTGTTTAGGCAGAATTTTTTTATCGAGTTGATGGTATTTTTTTTTTGTGGTTTATAAGGCCATGTGTTTTATATGTTGCTAGATATTGTAAATTACTTGTTACTTGTGCAATTCTATCCACAAGTATTGTTTTTAATTCGGTAGTTAGTTAATATACAATTTAACTATTTTGATGTTAATATATATTTATATAGATCCTTCTATAAAAAAATTAATTATTGTTTATCTTAAAATATTATATCTTATTAGTTGTAATAATATATTTTTTACATTCTTCAAATGAATTATATGAGGGTTTAATTCTTCTTCGTTAATAAAAATATTATATATATTTCTTAGAGTAAAAACTAATGTCATATAATACACCTAAAAATTATTTCTAGTGATACAGGGCCCAAAAATTTAATAGCATAATTTATATATAGATTTTATTGTAGTGCTAGATTGTATAAGTTTAGGACATATTTGAGCGTCTTGTATGGGCAAGGAGTAGCCAAATAAAATTAGCTCATATTTTGAAATATAATTATTTTTAATTTTAAAGTTGAGCCTAACAACCACTAATAGTGCCCAAAAGCATAAGTTGTAAAGTGACGTTGAGATGCAACCAAATTAGCTAATAACTCATGATAAAATTATTAAATGTTGATTTATCATCTTATTAGTCTGGGCCTCTGGCCTAGGATGTTTATGATGAATACCGAAGCTTTCATCTTATAAAGTGGAGTCTTATGCTAGAATCGCGCCTGCGTCCGCTTAACAAATAAATTTTATATTTTCAAAAGTGTAATACGTCTAGGGGTGTGCAACCGGACCGATGACCAAACCAAGAGGAGAAGATAAATCGACCGGAATAGGACCAGTCCGTTCTGGACTGGATTGTGAAAAAGCTTGATAGAACCGGACCAGACCGGTTTGGATCGGTCCGTAGATCCTTGAATATGAAATCTCAATCGAATTACGATTGATGTGCGCTCCAAGCTCTGATCGTGAACGATGTGCCTTGTCGTTGACGTAGGCCCATCTCGACGCTATGTCCGCGACGCCGCTGCTCCGATCGATCTCGGTCAGGGTTGAATCGACGGCGAAGGAGACAACAAGGCTTGAGGGCATCGATCCTGGAAGGACAAGAACGAGGTGGTGAGGGAGGCGATGGTTGCAATCGGTGAGGTAGGTGGCTGGCGAGATCGATTCACAGCCAAGCTAGAGAGAGAGAGAGAGCAGAGAGAGATTGACGAGGCGGTCGGCGGCGTTGAACCTTCGCGAGTCATGACTCACGAGGACACTCAGGGCACACACACACACACACAGAGAGAGAGAGAGAGAGAGAGAGAGAGAGAGAGAGAGAGATGGGCTTCTGGGCACATGTGCTCGCCAACGAGACTGGCATGCAATGCGTGCTGGGCTGTTAGGTTGACTTCACATTATAAATTTCAGTCATCGGTTCTTCCACTATTTTTTCGGCTCCGGGCCGAAGACCAAATTGCAGGTAGATTCATAACCGCGATCCGGACTAAACTGTTACTGGTCCGAACAGGACGAACTCACAGCTCTGGTCCGATTTTCCGATCTATACCGGTAATATGCACACCTCTAAATACATTTCTTACCGGACATTTGATATAAAAAAGTGATAATCTTACTATTACAGTTTAACTAGATGTATCTTATTTTTCTTAAGGTAGGTATATGTTGCCATTATCGCGTTGTTATTGATCAGTATGGTATCTGATGAGGCATGTGTGTATGATATAGTTTTTAAATAATAGCCACTGAGATACGCTAATTTGGAGTAATAAAATGCTTAAAGGGTTTAAAAATTTTTAATAATAGATTATGAGTTCAATTTCCTGATAATAACATATTTTATAGTAAGAGAATTCAATGTTATTTCTCTCTATTTTCTTTTTAATTTTATCTTTTATTATTATGCTTTATTGATTCCACACGACTTAATATTTTCGTCTATTATATTGATGATAAAAAGTTATTTTATATATTTTAAATATAAATCTATAATATATATTAAAAAAAAATTATTTATGTATTATAAGAGGAAAGAAGGAACTGGGGTAGTGGTGTGGAGTTGGTAAGAAAAAAAAAAAAAAAAAAGAGGCTGAGGATATTTTGGTAATTTAACGCTAAGGGGCTGTTTACTTCGCGCGGAAGCCTGAGAAGTGAAAAGTGAGAAGTGAAACTGTGAGAACTGAGAAGTGGGTGAGAAGTGGTGTTTTGAGTTTCTCTGTTTACTTGGGATTGTGAAGTAGAGGCTGGAAGATAGTTTCTTTATTTACTTGGGGTTGGAAGTGAGGGCTGAAAGATAATTTTTTTTGTTTACTTGGAATTGGAAGTAAATTGAGACATAAAAAATATATTATATTTATTTTAAATTTATAGTTAAATATTTATATTAAATTATATATTATATCCTATTTTTTATATGTATCTCTCATTTAATATCTTATATTTATATATTATAATATATATATTATATTACACAGGATATGTTATATTATATATTTTTTTTATTTTATATGTATTAAATATATATCAAATAAATTTTATATTCTTGAATACTAAAAATTATAAGATATAAGTTCTAAAATTTGAATATAAAAAGTATTAAATACAAAGACTTTGTATTGAATAAAAATTTACAAAAGGTTTATTATTACATATACATGTATCCAAAAAAAATAAAAAAAAAATACTAATTGTACAAGTATTTCAACCATTGACTACAGTGGTCGCCAGAGGAAGGAGAAGAAATCGCGAAAACACAACAGAACTCACGCGCTACATAACGAGTTCGCCCACTTCGCAGCTAAAAGCTGCGAAGTGGGCGAACTCAATTTATTATATACTCGCGGAACTCAGAATTGAGTTCCGCGAGTTCCCGCGGCGAAGTAAACAGCGAAACTGTGTTCTGAGTTCCGAGTTCCACGAGATCCACCAGTTCCGCGCGAAGTAAACAGTCCGTAAGAGGAACATGCGAAGGTAATAGGGGCAAGCATTTTTCTAGCCAGTGTAAATAACTCAAGGGTCGAGCAAAAACCCTGCTCTTTCTTGATTTCCTCCTCTGCGCCCGCCATGGCTGCCGGCCGGGTTTTCTCTGCCCTTCTCCGCGCCGCTTCGCCGCGTTATTCTTTTAGTCCTTCGCCGCCAGCGATGATGAGGAAGTTTGCCGTGGCCGGTCCTACCGAGAATATTACCGTACGCTTTTTTTATCCTATCTATTTTTGTGATATTCTTCCGATTCGTGTGTTTCTTATTTGATATATTCTATTTGTTACATTTGTTCTAATCTGGTGTTTTTTGTATTTCATAGATGATGATTTCATTATTGTATTTATCTACTGAAATGACGGTCTTTTCTTATTTGAATATTAGCATTATGTGTATGATTTCAATTATGTCATACAGGGTTTTCTAACAATTATCTGCTTTTAAAATTTATATATTGGAGTTCAATTGGTTCGTTTGTTATGGAGCTACTGTGACTTGGGACATAGCCAAACATGTGTAGTTTCATGGAAGTCACTTCCATGGGGCTCATACGATGTAGGTGGCTCAGAGTTGAAAGTGAGATCATAGTGGTTTAGGCTACGGTACTCCTATGATACTGGAAAACTTGTATTTGGCTCACTTTTGTCCAGCTAAACACATTGAAGTGTCTAGGAACTAGGAAATGGAAAAAATTTGATAGAAAAACATTGAGATCACTTCTACTTGCATGACATTAGACACTTAGACTTGCAGTAATGTTCACTGTGTTCTGGTTGATGGCCTTTATGTGGACTGCTATTGTTAGGGGACTGCTTTTCGTTTTTAGCAGTTTTTCTTTCTGAGCTGCATTATTTACAGATCTACGATCGCGCTATAAAAGAAACCAGCCAATTTCAAAAGTTCTTATAAAAGTCTCTCTATGAAAATTTGGTTTTGTAAAACTGGACCAGCTCTACTCTTAACCTAATTAAATCTAAAGATAATATCACAAGACTGAGGTATTTGTGACCAATCAATCTTTGTTTCTTCACTTGAATTGCAGACACATTGGTTCCTATACTCACTCATATCTGTCACAGATGTGGGAGCCAATTCGAGCAATGGTAGGTCATGGTTGCACTTGTCATCTCTTACCATTTATGTTATTTGGAAGAAACAACCTTTCCGTGATTGCTTCTAGCTACAGCAAGGGAGTTCAAAGAAAAAAGACCAAACTAATCTATTCACATGATTGTGGTGGATAATATTTTCATATTGTTTGCCAGCTTGGATGCACTGCTAAGACTCATGTTTTTGGGCTTTGTGAGCTTATGTGACTTCAGATTCTCTATCATAATTTTTGTCAATTTTACCATTTTCTTCGTTATCTCATGTATACTTAATGCAATTTTGGTGTAACCGTATGTTTGGTAATAGTCGTATGGTTGTTATTTAATTACCCTAGTTTTCTTCTATAGTTCTATTTAATTTTTTATTTTATTGTTTGCCTTATAATATCTGAATTTTAATATTTATATATTTACAGCGAAAGATGTCTCTCATAAGCTGCAGAAGGTTTTGCGTTTTAACACCTCAATTTAGTGAAAGTCCGATTCCTCCTGAGTTGCTGACAAATAAGAAAGTTCTTACACCAGATCGTGTTATAGGTACCAACAATGATTGCAACTTTGGAACTTGCATCTTTAAAACATGATGTTGATCCTAGGATTTTTTTTTACATTATTTGGAAAGGTTTGGAGAACTTTTGTTTATATCATGTTTGGTATTTAAATTTTACCGCATAAGACATTAAACCCTAGGCTTTGGAATTGATAAAAAACTCTAACTAATGGACGTGCATTATGAAACCCTTCATTCACTTGGCCATCAATATAAAGGAATTATGGGATGTGAGAGGCAAGTGACTTTTGGAATGAGCACTCACCAACCAATTCATGTCTTGCATTTGCTATAAATTTGATGAGTTTAGTTGGCCCAATGGATGGAGGGTAATGTGCAAATCCTCTATTTATGTTTTTATGTTGTTGATTTTAAGTGTTTAATGCGTTGAAGAGGTCAAGTTTTAAGTATCTATCCTGATATTTACCCATTTCATGAGTCCAGGAATTGAAAATGTAGCATGCAATCATAGATGCTCACCTTGCAATTCTTACTACCAGTATTCTTATTTTCTTTCGACAAAAGTAATTTCACATGACGGGTTCTTTTGAATTATGTTAGTTTTAACATTAATATCGTAGATGTGTTACTGCTATTGAAGTTCAAAGATTAGTCGATTTTGTTGGAGATAGAAGATGGATCATTTATTAGTTCAAAACAGATAAATACTGTTTTGAAAAAAGCAAGGCATTAGAGGCTATATTATATTAAATATAAACTACAATGGTGCCCAAAAATCCATGGCAGTACAAAAGGGGATCAATAATTATATGGCTTCCCATGCATGGGAAAATGAAACTGCACTATCCAGGAGGAGCTCCAAATCCAAGTAACAGAAATACCCATGTTAAATACATCACAGTATTTAATCCTTCTTTTTTTTTGTTTTTTTCTTTATACTTTTCCAGGCTGTTAACTTTGCTGCCTTGATGGCTCAATCATGCACTTTTCTGCTCGCTGCCATCCAAATTGGTTGTGCTGCCACCTCCAATTCTTTACTTCCCAAATTCCACCTTTTCGCGGTCGATACCCTTCCAAGGTGGATTTTCTATGCGCATCACTGTTCAAATTGTCTCCCCACCTCTTACCCGCCTCATTCAGCCTCAATAAAGTCAACCATTTCCGCTTCTGTTGTGTTTGTTGCTTCGATTCGAATAATGTTAGTTTGAACACTATGGGGAATCCGATGGAAAGCTTGATGATAAATAGGTGCATATATTTCAGCATGGATGAACAGCACTTTGAATTTTCTGCAACAATACTAGATATTTCATCATCTAAGTAGTATAAAGGTAAAATGATGGCGTCTGCCAACATCTTTATGAAGTCTTACATTCCTGGCGTCCCACACGTCCTCATCTCAAAACTGATTGTGAAGGCAAGAACATGCATAAATGTACTTTGTCATGAATGTTCCATTGGACGTATCAATAGTCTAATCAATGTTCCATTGGACCTATCAACTGGTTGTTGATTTGCTGGGATGCAGTAAGCATATACTCCAATGGAGTAAGCAGAATGCAGTAAGCATTTGTTTTCATGCTTTTTATGTAGCCGAGATTATGTAGCCGAGAAGTAACTTAGAATCAATTTATTGACTTTGCAGGTACATATGCCGATCTTGTGACAAGAGTTACGAATTTCCATAACGAGGATAAAGGCTTCATGGTTTTGGCTGGTGATGTTTTTGATGTCCCTATTAGAAAAGATATCATTGGCAGGGTTGTAAGGTGGCAGCTTGCAAAGCGTCGACAGGTGCTTTTTCAAACTTCCTTTTAGAAGAAAACAAAGACTATTCTCGTGGTAAACAAAATTTTGACATCCAAATATATATCAAAAGATGAGACGTATCTAGATACTTTCTTTATAACTTCAGCTTAAGAATATAAGAAGTCAAAACTTTAAAAACTTTCCTTATCAAGAGAATGCTCATGTAGATGAGGTTATTCCCTTATCATGGAGTTACCTGCATAAGGAATCTCCTAGGTTTTTTTACATAATAAATGAGAAATACAGTTGGCAGTGAATTTAACGAACTGTAACTAATCAAACCGGAATCATCCTAATTCGTGTGTCTGTGGGTATCACTGATTGCATTATGAATCAATTTCTGACCCGTGCTTAAGAACGTTATTGGCAATTTATATGCAGACAAGAGGAGAAATGCTTTGCAAATGCACACCAATCATTTAACCATCAAGTAGCCAAAAAAAAAACTTGGATGAAGTGATTATGACATTAGTTTCACTAACTTTACCTCAGCAAAGAAGTAGATAGATTGTAGTGGCTGGTCTTTGCGGTGGGGCTAAATGGCTGGTGGTGGCGGGACTAACTGGCAGGCGGTGATGGGACTAACTGGCTGTTGCTGGTAGGGTTAGCAGGTTGATTGCGCAGGGCTGTTGCAGAGAAGAAGGCGGTGAGAAGAGGAAGAACGAAAATAGGGTTTTGGTATGTAATGGTAGTCTGGATAATTTGATATACGAATGAAATCATATAAATTGCATGGGCAAAAGCGTCTCATACGTTACTCTCATCAGCTTTCTGATAAGCTGTTTCAAAGTTGCTTTTGAGAAGCGCCAATTCGGTGCTTCTCTCAAGAAGCGGTTATACAACTGCATTGTAGTAACAAGTTATTTCCATCTTTGTTTCCAAACACCTCTTATAACAACCTAAGTGGAAATGCAACTTCATAAGCGGTTTTAGAAGCCCAGCAAGATGCACTTTAATTGCAGGGATCCTTACTCCTTCCTGAATGACATAGTCGTGTTTGCAAAGAAAAAAACATTTATCTGACTTTATTATCTGCAGGACCTTAACATATTTATAGATAATTGTGGGCTGTGTTTATAGGCATAGCACAAGAATGGAGAGTTCATGTTCCCCTACTTGTCATAAACTTTTATCTGCTAGTTCTCAATTTAGTCATCCCTCCCACTCCCTCAAAAGGACGGCCTTCATGTTACCCTATGTGATTGTCATACCAATTTATTAGAATTATTGACACCAAAAGCATTAGAAAGCAATTAAATTTGGAACGATCAGATGAAATTTAGAAAATTATTGTTGGAGATGAAGCTTTACATGGACCATTGCTGCTATTGTTTATGAGACCATTTTTCTGGTATAATACTAGCAATGCTACTTAAGATGGGTTTTAAAGGACGTATACAGCAATGAAGTAATTGGAGTTGTCGGAAGTGTTGGAATTATGAAGCTGTCTTACTTGCTACTTTGCGCGATCTAATGCAGTTTTCCTATTAAATATACAAAGAAACTGCCCCTATGTTCCAACTGGTTTATTTAGTGTGCTCAAGGTGCAAGGCCAGAATTCCCCCCACTTTAAAGGTGTTTCCTGGCTAGGCGCTTTTGCAAGGACCTCACCGGGATTTGGCGCGAGGGTGAGGTTTAACCGGTTCGGAATGGCCACGTTTCCTCAGGCACTAATAAACCAAAACAAAAAAGGAACTCTGTTTCAAAAATGATTTAAGGATTCTAATTTAATCAAATTGTTAACCAAATCTTTAAATTTTCATTGTAAACAAGTAAGTTATTTCCGGTATCACTTCTTACCAGAAAAAATAGCTAGAGCTTTGTATGTCATCCAGCATAGAAGGGTCGCCTTAGGAGTAGAATAAAGTTATGGGACGTCATCATGTGAGTCTAAAAATAGCTAGTATTATGTAAAAATGCAGAAGAAAGATAGTTCTATGATAATCTGCTAATGACATGGCATTTGCCAATGCAAGACGGTGGAACTTGCTCTGTCATAATTCCACAATGTAAGATAACTGATTCAAATAATATACTTTATTTTTTTTTTCCCATTTACTAGCTAGGTTTAAGTTATCATGTTTTAAGCGGCCCTAAACTGTCATAGTTATATTGGATCTTTAGCAAATAGATTTTCTTTCTGAAGGGGTTGTGGTTTGGTGAGCTCAGATAAAACACCATAGTCCTTACAAATGTAACTAGATTTTTTTTTTTTTTTCAACCACCTTGGTGACCTAAGTCAAAATTAACAAAGTTGCTCAAGCTACCACATTATTTAAAATCTTCCACCCTCCAAGCTTTATGCCTGATCCTCATGCTATTTTCTTATATAGTTCGTTGGTGAGATGTGGGGTTATCTTTCTATGCTCTTATGATTTTCATTCTGTTTGGCTTTTTTTCCAACCTTTACTCTGTGTTCTATTTTATTGTTTCTGAGCTTCCAAAATTCTTCCCTTCTATTTACACGACACCTACTTGCTTTGTGGTTATGTACCTCAATTCCCGGCAACTTTCGTTTATCAATTTTCTTATCTGTATCATTTGTAGTTTCTCTCATGTTGTAAAACATGGATCTTCTGATACTTAGATTTGGTAACCGCATATTTTGAATTTTGTAGGGTACACACTCCACCAAGACAATCAGCGAGGTTAGTGGTACTGGGAAAAAGCCATATAGACAAAAGGGCACTGGGCGAGCAAGGCATGGAACTCTTCGAGGGCCTCAGGTAATACATTGTCTTTCTACTTAAGTCCTCTTCTGCTGTTGTTACTCGAGCTTTTTTTATTTTAATTTCATTTTAACAATTGTAAGGCTGCAGAAAAGTGCTTAACTGATATGAAGTTTTGAAGTTTAATGCAAAACAAATGTTTTGACTTTCAAGGGATTTTGTGTAATTAGTTCAGAGGAGGTGCTGCTATGCACGGGCCTAAGCCCCGAAGCCATGCAATCAAACTACAGAAGAAAGTTCGACGTTTAGGACTCAAAATTGCTTTATCAGCTCGAACAGCTGAAGGCAAGGTAAATTTTATATGACTGTATCTTGTCCCATAACTGTAATGATATAGAATTGTAGGGGCTGTCGATTGCTTGGGGAACATTATAGAGGGCTAAATTTCACACTTCAATTGAAGGAAATATCAACAACTGGAGCTTTATTTGCAGAAAAATGCATCGTTCGCATAAATGACAAATACACACTTTTTTAAGTCGGCTTTTGTGAACTCAGTTTCTGCTAAGTACAAATCTGCAATATATTTAAGTTTGTAATGGTTGTAAATGTATCCAGAATTATCGATTAAAAAAAAAAAAAAAAGTAAAAAAAACGACTTAAAGAAGTAACCTGTTCGTTGCAGCTTATAGTTTTTGAGGACTTGGCACTTCCAAATCATAAGACAAAGAACATTTTCAACTATGTTGCGCAAATGGACAACACGAAGAAAGTTTTGCTAGTTGATGGTGGCCCGATAGAAGATAATCTGAAGTTGGCCACGAGGAACTTGCACTATGTGAATGTACTGCCTTCGATTGTAAGTATCGAATATCCAATTGACTGCTTTTTCTGAAGGAAAATGCTTCGGGCCCGACCCCTATGCCCGAAAATGCACCCGAACGTGTTTCCGGGCGCCTCGGGATCGGGCGCGTTTTCGGGGGAGTGGGTCGGGCCCCGTAGCATCGCCCTTTTCTGAATAGCTTTTTCACTTTATTTGTGCTATACTAATACCAATTTGTTGACGATCGTCCTTTACTGTGCAGGGCCTCAATGTGTACAGCATCCTGCAGCACGACACGCTTGTGATGACACAGGATGCTGTAAACAAGATAGTTGAACGTATGCACACCCCCATCAACCGCTAGTCGAACCATTTTTCAAAGT
Organism: Xerophyta viscosa; assembly: GCA_002076135.1. NCBI lineage: Eukaryota > Viridiplantae > Streptophyta > Magnoliopsida > Pandanales > Velloziaceae > Xerophyta > Xerophyta viscosa. Next base: position 453,607 of record MJHO01000018.1, read on the forward strand.
TGATCGTGTGATCTGCTCGTTTCCTTGAGCTCTTTTGCTTCTTCGAGCAATTTCAGCTTCATGTTAGGTATCGACGAACTTTAGCTTGGTATTCGGAATCGATTCAGCAACTATTGTTAGCATCTGTTAACTTTTTCCACTATAAATTGTTGTTTGCCGACAAAGTAAAAATGCCAAAGATATGCTATTAGGGAGAGGCAGCAGTCAAATGTTTGATATTGAAGAACATTTGATCCTCTTACAGGATGATATTGTTAACTTATCTTTTTGTCGGGGATGTATATCTTTGTTTCAAAAGAGGGAGAGGAAAAAAGTGTCTGGCGAAATAAATTCTTTGCCTGCCAAAATTTCATCCATAAATCATCAAAAGTTTACTTCGAACATAACGTACTTCACTTCTAGCAGCACGGTTTAGTTCATGTGTAACTGTTGGGTGAAAATTTTGAGATCAACTTTGGAGATCTGAATTTTGTATGTATAGGTATAATATTGTGGCTACTAGGGCCGAAAATGAGCAGCTGCAGATGGGCGGCTTGGGCTTGAGTTCGTTTAAGCTTAATTCGATTTCTTAGTTTTGTCCGAGTTCTAGCAAATATTTAATTTAATTTGTTAAATGAGTCAAATCACTTAAATGCACTTAGCTCGTTGGTTTTGCCAGCTTAAATTAACTTTTTTTATTTCACTCAAATAGTTTTTATTATAATATTTATCTGGTGAGGTGGAGCTTAGCTTAATTAATACAATCAATTCAAGCTCAACTGAAGTTTGGCTTAGTAAAAGCAATTGAGCTGAGTTCGAGTCACACTTGAGCTAAAGCAATTGAATTGTGCTTGTGTTAAGTTGTATTTGGCTCGAACTTGGTTCGTTTTTTTAACCCCTAGTGGTATAGAATTAGATGATCCATCGGCCAAAATAAAAAAGTTTGCACCCTTAAATGCCTTGTTTTGTTATTACTTCCCGCTCTTTTGGATCATAAATATTTGCTCACTTGCTTGCACTTTGTTGAATTTTTAGAAATTTTGAATCCACCATAAATCAATTCTATGGCTCGCGGGAGGGTGCCTACGCTCCATCATCCGCGCTTAGTGTGGGTGCAATGAACATATACTGAGTGAGCTTTGCAGTTCCTTCAGCATGTATATACTAAGAAGAGAATCCTTTATAATACAATTTTGGTTGGCGGAATATGAATTGATGCTATCCGTAAATTTTGGTCGGCAAAATTAAAAAAAAAACAGATTGATCATGGATATAAGTTTCTAAAAAGGAAGGAACATCAGAAACCAACGTAACTTCAACAACAGAGTCCGAGCTTTTCAGATCATTTGATAGATGCAGACAGATTGCGAAAGAAGATAAAAGTTCCCTCCGACGTTCACGTACACTGTGGTTCATTTTATTGGGAACCTATGCTAATTAATTAGTCCACCTTTTCTTCTGAACTACTCTTTTTCTTTTTCTTTTTTTCTTTTTTTTTTTTTTTTTTTTTTTTTTGGGTCATACAAACCAACCTTCCTTTTTTAACCTTATACAAATTGCCCTTCCTAATTTTTAAGTTACAAATCAGTCTGCTGATATGGCAGGCAGAGGGCTGATTTGTAACTTAATATATGGGAAGGAGCTGATTTACACAAATCAGTCCCAGAGCCCATACAAACAACACGAATAATGGGTTTGTGTGCTTTCATGCATACGGTCTACCATTCGAGTCTGCATGTTGCGAGCATAATTTTCTATGCACGCGTTGAGAGCGTGTTTCTTTCACTATATGTGAAGGTGGTAAGTCGTCATACCTAACGTGGATCAAGATCTAGTAGAGCTACGATTATGGCCATTTCACAGGTTAAGAACTTGGACCATTAGAGGTTTAGAAATCGTGGTGTGCTGAGTTCGTGTCATGTACACTTCACGTAGTCTTGATGAAATGCTCTCTGTTATCTTTAAAAAAAAAATCTTACTTTCCTGTCCAAATACCCTGAACACTGCATGTTAATTTGTAGCATTATATTTTCAGACAGGTAAAGCAGACAACCTGCACCTCCATTTCCTCCTCTGCTCATGGTCTTGTCTGGAGGGCAGATATACTCCAAAACCGACATTAAATGTCTTGACTTTTGGCATTTCAAGACTTCCAAGTTCAACTTTTCTTGGTAGAAGCTCGAACTCGATAAGTTTCAGACACCGAGTTTAAACTCGGCTCCATTCAAAAAATTCTGAGCTTGATTTGTTTGTGTGAACTGAATCAAACTCGAGTCGGATCGAATTATTCGATTGTATTAATTGGGACGAGTTGAAGTCAATCTAGAATATCGAACTTATTTAAATAATTTTATGGTAAAAAATGTTTGAATCAAATATAATAGTTTGTTACAGTCTAGCGAAATTTGAGTTCTATTCGAACTTAAAGGAGTGAGCAATTCGGGCTCGTTGTCACCCACACAGAGAGAGAGAGAGAGAGAGAGAGAGAGAGAGAGAGAGGGGAGGTAAGAAGGTTTGAAATTAAAGTGCAGGCCAGCCTCTACGCATTTGTTGTACACTCTCAGTACAGCAATTAGGGTTTCGACAGAATGATGATGGGTTTCTTCCCCGCTGTCTCGTCTCATTCATAGTTCTGAGTTCAAATTGAAACCTTGTTATAATCATCGGCCAATTTGCTTCTCTTTTTTTACCAGGTGCTTCACTGCATCCGAGCCATGAAATTGAATTTCTTTTCTCCGTAGCCATGCAAGAGCAACTCTTCCTGGTCAAGGATTTGGATATTCTTTTCTCCGATTATATCAACCACCGGGCAATTTCGTTCATCATCGGCTTATTATTTTAGAACTGTTCTAATAAATAAATTTATAATGATACTGACCGATATCCTACTAACTGCAAAATCTCAATTTTTCGATTTGAATAGATATCAAATCCTTTTAGTCTGAAAGTCTAAATATCCGTCCTAAGAGCCGTGCATTTGAATCTTCATATTAATGAAGTAGTCATCTGTAATTCTGTGATTCATCCAACTCCGTGTATCATGAGCTCTTCCAAATACAATTTTCATTATGCAGGCTAGAGCTCCCAAAAGTTGTCACCAAATTTCAGCGGGAGATCAATCAATTAACTTTCAATACCACACATTTCACTTTCAAAAAGGATATGATTCTAAATAAGGATAAAATGTAATTAAAAAAATTCTTATTATATAATACATAATAAGAATTATTTTTATATTAATATTAATATCTATGGTAAATTATCTATTTGGTACCCCAATTTATACCTATATTATTTTTTCATACCCCATTTTGCAAACGCACCTCAACGCATACCTCCAGCAAGAATCCGTGACGGCGCCGTTAACATAGATGACGTGGCAAAACGGATTTTTTACTGGTTAACATTTAGGCCCCATAAACACGAATTTAGAAGCATATTTAAGAGAAACTTTGAACATAAAAATTATAAGATTGATGCAATCTACAACTTTTATGTTTAAAATTTTTTCAAAAAATGCTTCGAAATGTGTGTTTTAAGGCTCCCAATTGTTAACGGATTTCAAAATCGACTTCTTAATCCGGTAGGATTGAAGCATAAAAATACCTATTTCCGAATTTTTTTGAAAAAACTTTAAGCATAAAAGTTGTTGACCTTAACAAAATCTATAACGTTTATATTCAAAATTTCTCCAAAAAATACTTCTAACTAGCAGTTTTGGGTTATAGAAATGAATAAGTAAAAATTTAACTCGATAAAATTTGGAGCCTTATAACACCTACCTAAAAATACTTTTTGAAAAAAATTTAAATATAAAAATTGTAGAGTGTGATAAGATCTACAACTTTTATTTTTAAAATTTTTTTCAAAAAATACTTGGAAATAGGTGTTTTGAGTCTTCAAAGTGTATCGGGTTAATAAGTCGATTTTGAAATCCGTTAACAATTGGGAGCCTTAAAACACACATTTTGAAGCATTTTTTGAAAAAACTTTAAACATAAAAGTTGTAGATCTTATCAAACTCTACAACTTTTATATTCAAAATTTTGGAGTCTAAATATTAACGGATAAAAAACCCGTTTTGTCACGTCATCCATGTTAACGGCGCCGTCACGAATTCTCGCTGGAGGTATGCGCTGAGGTGTATTTGCAAAATGGGGTACGAAATATTACTATAGATATAAATCGATGTACCAAATAGATAATTTATCCTAATATCTGTAACATCAAGTGAATGAGCCAATATGAATTGGCAGATGAAGGATAGTGAAGTCCTCCCAAACTTCTTCCGCCACCACCAGGCCATGTAAAGTAGACTAGACTAGACTAGTGGAATCCCTCGTAGGCATTCCTAAATCCATGTTACAAGTCACTGTAGCACTGCTCGAGGAACAAAAGTCCCCCTGCTGCACGCACCACCTTCTAACTTAAAAGCCTCCTCTGCTGACCCACCCTCTCGCTCTCTCTCTCTCTCTCTCTCTCTCTCTGGAGCTCCATTGAACACTCTACACATAGATACACACCATTTGCGCTTCATCTCTTTTACCACATCCATGTTCTGTCATGTCCACCAAATATTTCATTTTCCCCACATTTCATCAATGTTTCCCACCTACTCCTCCCCTCCCTTTATCTTATTTCCATGAGAGAGAGAGAGAGAGAGAGAGAAGAAAGGTGACTGTTTCTTTGTTTGTTAAACTGGCAAGCCATCATATCTCTGAAAGTACCTACTATCCTTTCACCAGATTGGAAAGTGTTTCCATCTAAAGCAACCCTAGCTTCTGCGCCACCTTCTATAACCAGAACCCTCACTATCTCTTTCTCTTTATACTCTTCTCTTTTTCCCCACCATTTTTTCTCCATTCTGAGCTTTAACAGAGAAACTAGAAAGAAACCATGGGAAGGGGGAAGATAGAAATCAGGAGGATTGAGAACCCTACCAACAGGCAGGTAACTTATTCGAAGAGGAGGCAAGGGATCATCAAGAAGGCGACGGAACTCACCGTTCTTTGCGATGCTCAGGTCGCCATTATCATGTTCTCAAGCTCTGGCAAACACGCCGACTACTGCAGTCCCAATACCAGGTAATATTTTAATATCGTACGTATTCCCTTTATTTTTTTTCTTTTCCTTTATATATATATGTCTATGTTTCGCTCAATTTCATGGTTGTACTGACTGAGATTGCAGCATCAAGAAAATAATAGACCGTTACCAGGAAACTACTGGGATTGACTTGTGGAGTTCCCAGTACGAGGCAAGATCTCCAGTGCATTATTATTATTATTGCAAAAGAAATTTTAATCTATGAATTTCATGGATTTCTTACTCATTTCTTATAAACTCATAGAGGATGCAAGCTAACCTGAAGCATCTGACGGAGATCAACGGCAATCTTCGGAAGGAGATTAGGTGCTATCAAACTCGCCAAAACGTAGATTTTTTTTTTTCTATACAGATATATTTATACATATAAAATTTCTACGTACTTCTGATTAAGTGACTCCTTATCTACGTTTTCGAATTTTTATCTCTTTTCTTTCATTTTTTTTTGAGAAAAAACAACGTTTTGAATATCAGGCAGCGGATCGGCGAAGATCTGGAAGGACTGAGCCTCGACGACCTGCTCGAACTTCAGAAGAGCCTTGACGAATCTGTGAAGCTTGTTCGTGGTAGAAAGGTGACGTCGATCACTTCACTGTAATAATATATACATGATTTAGGGATAACTTGATTAGTTTTAAAGAAGATATATAATATTGCTCCTAGAGTTTAATGGTTGCCTTTGAATGCAGTATCATGTTATCTCTACTCAGACTGAGACTTTTAAGAAGAAGGTAAGCCCATGTTCATATTTTCTCGATTTATTCAAGTTTTATCTGTTTATTACATGGTTCATTTCTTTTGGAGAATATTCATTTAGTACAATTAAATTGCATTCTTCAATCTAATTAGAAGCAAACAATTCAATTCTTACCTTCCATTTTTAGCAAGAAAAACAGCATGATAAGCAAATTAAATTTGATTTTAATAATAGAAATTTGGATTTTAGAGCCATGGAATTAGATGCTTCAGTGTCTAGTCAATGGAGAAATCCTTAAGCATAGATGTTATGCAACATTAGCACTTTGCTATTATAAACTTTATAAAACTATGATTTGGAGATACTCAAATTGTTTGAAGCTGAGATCTCTTCTTGAAAGTGATTTTTAAAAAAAAATAATCAGAAAAAAATGTTGATACTAAAAAGTATCTTCATTTGATACAAGTGATCATATACAATGTCTCATGGCTTTTATTCAAATAAAAAAAGAATTATGCATTCTCTATCTTCACCCTTCAGTCGCCGCCTAGGCACATTTTTTATTATTATTTTTTTTTTTTTTGAGAACTGAAATGAGCAAGAGCTCTACCATAAAGCTTCGTCCAATACGATAATGATTAAGCTTACGGAAAAGTTTGATGTGTGCATCCCCAGCTACTTTGCAACTAATAAATAATATGGGTTATTATGTGTTTCCATCTCTAGAATTTTATCGGTTTTTATTTGGTTTTATTCCCTCGAAATTGTTCTGGTTTGCAAGAAGTTTCAGGTGATCATAGAAACTATATAATTATACAAATTGAATTTTTAAACCTTAAATTTGTGATATTTACATCTTTAAGTTTGCATAATTGAAGCAAAACAGAAACACATTGCTGCATGCTGCATGCTGCTGATTATAGAGTTTTATAACCCTAATTGGGTTTCTGCTGTCTTTTTGCCTAAATGTGAGACTGAAACAAATATATTGCATTTTTTTTTATCTATTCACTTGTTTGGCTTTGCGGAAACTATTTTTATAATTTATTTTCTGCTATTCAAATTTATATTCTTCAGCTAAACTTAATATGAGGGGAATGTTATTATATTTAAAAGTTTGCTATAATGCATATAGTTTATGTTGATCCTTGGTTCTATCATCTGTCCAACTATCTGTTAATTGGATCAAATTTGGCACCACATATTCACCAAGGTGTGTTTATCTTTCCTCACTTATTTTTAATCTATTATTTCCTAATCTTATTTGTTTATTTTTGGTATATTTTGGAATGTTAATCGATCTCGTCAACGACCAACTATAGTTTGCACGGCACAGTTTTGTTTTTTTTTTTTTTTGCACCATAATTGAATTTTGATTTTTCATACATAGTAGTGCAAGCGAAATCAAAAAAAGATGAATTTTGTAGTTGTAGTTCTAGGTTTAGAAAAATTGCCAAGATTATGTCTTTAAAATGTACCACTTAATTTCTCCAACAATACCCTCTATTCTTATATAAACAAGCATTTTCCAAATGTAGATATTGAGATTAAACTATTTTATTCAAAGATAAACAAACCAACATTAATGGCTCAATTGGTTAGCAAACTAAGTGGTTGAGGGAACTCTGTAAGATCAGAAGTTCGAACTCCTAGAAAAGCACATTTTCGTAGGGAAGGTACCGATATTCCTCTACTACATGAATGAGATTAGTCTATTTCCGTGTGAGGGTTATTCCAAATATATCGAACTGATATCTTTGCTTACCAAGATGTTCCTATTAAGCCAACCAATAACAAATTATGTACTTGTGAAATTCTAAGGTCATTTTAAACAATTACAGCTTAAAAATGAATAATAAATAAAGAAAAACTTACTTCCATTATTAGAGAATAATTCTTTGAGACAACAACAAGGATTGGTTTGGTGAAACATAAGTCAGCGACATCCGTGAGATTATCTATTTTTATGGTCGCACAAAGTGCGCCAGTTAGAGGCAAAATTTCCAATTGTTGTACTTATGCATTACCATTTGATGTTAATGGAACTACATAGAGACGCAAAAAAGAAAATAAAAATTTTCAAATCAAGAGACTTTTTTTTTTCTTTTATGTAAAATCCAGCTCTTTGACATGTCAAACTACAATAGCACATTAAAGTTTACAAAATGCGCCATTTTTAAACTAGGAGTTCAACACATTAATATATAGGTCCATCCTAGGGGTTATGTATCCTACAGTCTTATGGGCATTTCCTTTCATGTTTCATTTTAATTTTTTTCATTCTTTATCAAGTAACTTATTGAAGTAAAGTGATAACAATAGTGTACATAATTTTTTTTTAAAAGTATTATATATTTAATTTGGATAGACTATTAAAGTTATTTATTTTAATTTGGACTATTAATTGTGCGTGTCATCCTTACGCAGGGGCATGCTAATCTTCTTTATATTGTTTCGTATTTGATTATTTATTAAAGAGAAGATCCAAACTATTATCTTGATCCAAACTATGGAATAAAAACATCATCCAAAAATGGATGCTCGGATAATATATTTGGACAATAGTTGAGCAAAGATCGACATAATCTAAGATCATGTCCAATATCTTCATTTCGTGCATGAACAAAACATAAGTAGAAAAGTTGTCGCGTTGAAAGCCAACAAAAATAGTTGCAAGTGCTTCTCAAATCCATAAACATATTGTCACATTTTTTTATGAGTAGGATGCTCACATTTTGTATGATTACCGAACCATCTACAGATTTTCGAAGTTAAAATATACTTTCTTGTTGCATTTTTCATTTTCTAAAATAGCCATCATCTTCAAAAAAATTTACGGAAACTCAACCATAAAATTAAATATGCGGTGTGGGTAAAATCAAATATCATAATCATGAGCTCTAAAAAATACCGCTAATAGAAGTAAGAGATGAATAAGAGAAAGAAATTAAATAATGAAAAAGGAAATTCATAATAATGTGATTTTATTTATAATTTAATGAACCTTTAGGTTAATTCTCATATTAATTTTTCAGAAATTCAGAGGCAGAATGTGAGTTATTATTTAATGATTTAAATTTAGTGACCTAGCAAAATTTGTCAACTAAGAAATCGCTTCCCTCCTTGTAAGAAAATGTCAACAATGGATTTCTCTTTCTCTATGAATATTTCTAGCAATGCTGCTTGCTTTCTAGAATTTCTCTTTTTCTTGTGTTCTATGGAGTGTTATGGTAACTTCATTTTTTTTTTCTTTTTTTTGGAGATAATCGTAGAAAAATTTTGTCCGTAACCGTCCTATATTGTGGTTACGTAATGTTTTCTCCGTATAACCTTTGGTTAAGATCTGACTAAACTTGGTGACAGGTGAAGAACTCTCATGAAGCATACAAGACCCTTGTTCGGGAGCTGGTTAGTGCTTTGATTTTTAAAAGGAAATGCTTCAACACGGACTTCAGCACGGAACACGCAGCAAACGCGTTTTTCGCGTCCGTGAAATGAAATGTGTTTCACAAACGCGGGAAATGCTTTTTCCACGTGTTCCATGCTCAAATCCGTGAAAATTTCTATGCGCTTAAGCGCCATAACCCTTTTTAAAATATCAAGGTTCTTTTTTATTTTTCCTTTATTTAGTTTGTTTATACATTTTGGTTAATCTATTCATTGCACTTCAAGGAAATGAGGGATGAACACCCAATGTATGGTTTTGTGGAAGAGGATCCAAATGGATATGTGGATGGCGGGCTTGCTCTTGCTAATGGAGGATCCAATATCTACAATGCCGGGTACCGGGTTCAACCTAGCCAGCCTAACCTTCATGCAATGGGGTTCGGAGATCTGCGGCTTGCATGATGCTCTAGTTTAACTACCGTTCTACGACCATCTGAACCATGATTGTGTATGCCGTGTGGTATTTTGCTATATATCCACTATCTATGTTATATAATCTAGTACTTGGATTTAACTATCCTCTATTACCAACTCCCTTTTATATATGTGTAGTAATGGATTGTAATTATCTGAAATTTTAGCATTTTATTCGGCAGTTTGGATCGAGCTTATGCTATGGAATTAACTATGAACCTCTTCTTGTAAGAAACAAACCAAGGTTATGTTTCTCGGGCTTTCGGTTCGACTCCCCTTCTTCTAGGTTGATTATGTTGCATATATGATAGGAGTTTGATATATACCGGTAAGTCTCCGTTGTTCCTCCCAGATTGAGCCGTGCTTAAGTTCCCAGGCCATGGAACTCGCTAGTAACTATGGATTGTATATATATCTTGCGCGTCAAATCTCTTGGCGCCCATAAGTAAATGATGCTTTAACGGTATTTTGCATGATATGGGATACGGTAATTTTTTTTTAAAAAAAATAGTACATGAGGACTGTTTGGGCATGACAAAAACAAATAAACAATAAATAATTCATATTAAGTTTTAAAATTAAATTTAATAATATGTAAGGATAACATTATGCATATAATATTTTACATCTTGAGCTAAATTTAAAAAGTAAGAGTCTAATTATATCAATAAAAAAAAAAACTTAATGTTTGAGTGTATCATTATATTATATTACTTATAATTATATACTACTAGTATTATATAAAATTTCACTACTCTTAAAAAATATTTTGTTTACAAACTTATATATATATATATATATATATACATATAGGACACGCGCGTTAGATATTTCTATCTGGCAAGTGTGGAATTTGTTTTTGTTTTATTTTCCGTACATGTCTCTGACGTGTCCGGACGTATTCGCAGTGTTAGTGTCACTGGCGTGTCCAGATGTATCCGTATAGTATTGAACACTATATAAGATAGAATTTTAGAATATTTATGCTTCCTATGAGAGAGAGATAGAAGCGAAAGTTGAGCGTACCAAACAAAATGTCGACATCTAACAAAAAAGTCCAGCACTATTTTCATTGGTGTATGTAACACCAAGCACTAGATTTGATGGTAAAAAGAAATGAGACTTGCTCATCAAGTTCTTCTTCTTTTTTTTTTTTGATGAAACTTGCTCAACAAGTTCTCATGTTGGCTATGAAGGCCTCAAAATGGTTCAGAATAAGACCATTGGGCATGCTCAGAAGGAGAACAAGCCCTACTTCTACTAAATACTATTTTAAAATCATTTTTTACTATTTCTTTTTCCTTGAATAAAAGAATAATAAAGTAATTAGGTGTATAGTTAACAAAAATGACAAATAAAAAAAAATCTTCTGTTATAAATGTATCTTTTTTACGTCCTTGATCGAGTGACAGGCGTGCGGTTCGTAAGCCGTGCGTTCCAGATTTGAACTCAAGGGTGTTCTGAAATGGAAATGTGCCCGCACCACGTATTTTTAGCGGATTGCGGAGAAGTTGGTGGCTGCGTATTACAGTACTTCATATTTGGTCCGAAGGCGAACGTCATGTATGAGTTTTACTTTATGTGCACATCTAGGACCAATGTGGGCTGGAGATGTACGTAGGAAATTAACGACAGTGAGTTAGCAGAGATCTGGAGAGATTTCGCCTCCTTATCTTTAATATATATATATATATATATATATATATATATATATATATATATATATATATATATATATATATATATATATTTTAGTAAAATACTCGGAATTTGTTTTTGTTATGTATTTACCGTATACAGACTTGTCATTCGCCCATGAGCTGGGGGCATACTGCAGAGGCCCCACCACGGTCATCCTTTCTCTCTTTGCTTTCTTGAGAATCTCTTCTTTTCGTCTACTCTATTCGAGTTCCCTCATTTTCCTTTCTCCCCAATCGTCTACCATCTTGATACTAAACGAAACGATCGATCTGATCGTCGTTGAATCAGATTCACAAATTTCGTAATCGAGCTCTGCCGGCGATCGTTTGTTATTTTCGCAAAATTTATCATGTAATTGTTCTGATCTTGCTGATTTATTTGAGAAGAAGAACTTCATATTCTTGAAATTTGAACTAGTTTGTCTGGAATCTGAGGATTTTGAAATTATGTGGTGGTAGATGGGTCGCCTTTTCTTGATCAATCTTGAAGGCAAGATCTACAGCTGCAAACACTGCCAGACGAACCTCGCTGTCTGCGAGGACATTATATCCAAGGTTCGACTTCTTCTTTTCCGCATCATCTGTGTAACATCATTGCCCGTCGGCGCCTAGTTGTTCTAGTAATCCAGGCGTTAACCACGTAGAGCTCAAGTTACTTAGTAGCTAAGGACTTGGATGTGTATACTGCTTGATTCAAGCTTGCACCTCCCTAGCTTAAGGATGTTACAATGGGTGATTGATTCTATGGTAGGTACTATGATTGATGAAAATTGTTGCGAGGTTAAATGCAGTTTCAAAATAAGATTTTCATTTTTTTTCCTCGAAAGTATGAGCAAAGCAGATTACATACATATAAAATGATTTTGGAAATATGCTGGAGTTTTAATTGCTAATGTAAACTTTGTGCTGAATCAAATCTGAGCGGGTAGCTGAAAGACTGCCATCCCCTTGCTTCTTTCATTTTAAGTTAGAAGCGAAAACCGTGTCAATTAAAAGAACATCTTACCAGCTACTTTCCTCATAGTTAATTTTAACCAACATTGTAAGATTTATTTGCTTGCGTGCTAGTGTGATTGAGTGTTTGGTTACTCAAGCTGAGGGTCATTCAAAAACAACCTCCTTCATGTATGACTATGTACATACTACTATTCCCAGACCTCGCTCATGGGGAAATTTTTGCTAGGTGTTGTTGTTGTAATAGGACTTATATATGCCCATATGACCTGATTTCGTATGAAATTGTTAATGGTCTTAAGTGGAATATGTCTATCTTACTCATGTGGACATGGAATTCGAAGCGCTTCACCAATATTTTAGTTTAAGCGAGAAATTGGTTGGCATCACTGTCTTTTTTTCTTTTCTTTTATATATTGAGGTATCTACTACTTCTTGATATACGTGATTTCCCTTTTTTGAAGAAAAAAACGATGATGTGTTATATAGTTGCATACGAATCTGCATTTTTCTTTTTTCATTTTCAAGAAAAATAATAGTCTGTTTTTTCACCAATTTAGGTTCCAAATGCTCCGAAGTATTTGACACTGTTTTTGTTGTTCTTCACTGGCAACATCTGTTGTTTCATGTGTCTTTTCTCGTACTAGTTTTACAAACGAAATTGACCATTGCATCCATAATTCTTAACTTCAGTCAATGTGAGTTTTTTGTGGAGCCCTCATTCTTGTTGCAGTTTCTTTAGATATGATGGATGAAAATATAAGAAGAGGTGGATGGTCGAATGTAAAATTAGAATTGAAGAAATGCTGAGGAAGCTATCTCATTCTGTACAATGAGAAACTGTTGGCATGTGAAGACTTAGGATCAGGCCGTTCTAAGCATGGCACAGTGATGATGTCAATACTATCTCTAGTATCAAATCAACAATATGCACTAGATTCCATAGTTGGTTGTGGTAGTTTGGCTACCTAATTCATATTGCATGACTACAGAAAAAGAAAACAAAGTCAATTAAGTATTCTTGAGGATGTTTTCTGGTTACTTTGCCTACACTTCTTGTAGTTTGTCGACCTTCGTGAACAACAATTTTATTTTGTGTAAACGTAATCACCTGACTGATGAAAGTACAAAAGGAAGACTCACTTAAACAAAAAGTTTTTGTTATAGGAGTTCGACATGTTTGTTGTCTTACCCTGAACAATTCGACCAATTGTTGACGGCATGTAATATAATTTTATAATTTGAAAAAGAAGTAAAACTTTACACTAATAAACTATGTTGAAGGTTTGGTGATGCTAACTGATTTTACGTGTTCTCTTCTACCAGTCTTTCCATTGCAAGCACGGAAATGCGTATCTCTTCAATAAGGTGTAAGTTCTTTTGACCATTTCTTTGAATCCTGTAATTTGGAGCATGCAGCTTTTTCTTCTGATTGGGGGAAATCGTAGGTGACTTTACTTCATCCATTTAGTTGCACGCTACATATTCTTTTGCAATTTGATTTGATTGGTATGTTATGGTCAATGTCAAAGTCAAAGTCGTCTGTGTGATTGTTCTCCCTTCCACTGGACTTGAACCTTATTCAGGATGTAATGCATGGGTAACTTAGGGAAATTGTGGTTCGAAGGACAAGATCGAAGCAAACTGCTATTGAAGAAAATTGATTATATATATATATATATATATATATATATATATATATATATATATAGGAATTGTAGGTATTAAATCCTCAAAAATGTCTATTATGTAGCATTATAGAAAGACTAATAAGTGGGGGTCTCCTACACCCTCTCTATGCAAATCTTATGACCGAGTGTCAAATTTTTAATCACTTCTTTTCTTAATGGAATCTTCTACCACCTATGACCTTCCACTAAGCTCCAGTTAGACATGAGAAAGTTATGTTGTTACAATAATCTTTGGCGGAGCACCAACCCTATTTCAACTCAACTAGAAGAAATAAAGTATTTTAAAAAACAACTTATACAACGCTGGAGATGTGGACCGTAGAAAATACAGTTGAAAATCAATTAAAATGGGCAAATGATCAAAATTTGCACTCATCGCGGCGTTCATTGAATGAGAGGGTTTAGGGGCGGGTTTGACAGACCTACACCCAAGGTACTAGTCACCTTATCACAAAGGTATACTCTTTCACATTGAAGAAGTGAATTTTTTAGCCTACTTATGTAAGTTCACAATACAGTACTATAGTGGTGTATGTAAAAGGAATCACTTGCAACTTTGTAAAAATAAGTTCTGCAGAGTTGTTTTATCTTGATTGTTTTTTTTTAAAAAAAAGGCAACACCATATGTGAATGTGGTAACATAGACGCATAGTGGATTATATGAATGAGAACCATAAATTGGTTCCGTATTTAATATCCTGTGTAGAGAAGAGACTTGCATGTCATATACCATGATTTGGAACGTGGTAATTCAATTTTGAGGTTAAATTTTTAGTGCATTAATTAGACAACATCTATGGATTCTGTTTATCTTTCTGTTTCAATGAAAGCAGCGTTAATGTAACTGTTGGGATGAAAGAGGAACGGTTGATGATGACCGGAATGCACACTGTTGCCGACATTTTCTGCGTCGGTTGTGGGTCCATTGTGGGATGGAAATATGTAAGAGGCTTTGAATTTTTGTACATTTTTTTTTCTCTTTTTCATCTTTAGGACCACTGTAATCGGATATAATTTCTCTCAGGAGACTGCACACGAGAAGACCCAGAAGTACAAGGAAGGAAAATTCATCCTTGAAAGGTGTGTTTCGAAGCTTCTAAAAGTGTTTAATTTGTCACCAACAAGTGTTAGCTCAGTTGGTTAGCAAAGCTGGATTTTGCAGTTGATGGCCTCTGCAAAAGGTCAGGGGTTCATGTCCGCAGTAAGCACTTATTAGGAGAAAAATTACCGAAATTGTTCTATTCTTCAAAAGAGATTAGTCCCCTATGCAGGTGCAGATACTCGTGGGAAACAAAAAAAAAAAGTGTTTAGTTCTTCGCAACTTGTTATTCCATTTAAACAACGTCATGAATGTGATAGATCAAAGATCGAGCAAACGATGTATTGTTCGCCTAAGAAAATAAATATATATGGAGCTTATTTTTATACCCTCTGGGATTGAGCAGGTTCAAGGTGACGGGTCCTGACGGAGCTCAGTATAGGATAAATCCAGAAGCTCAGGTCATTGGAAGTGATCCAGATGATGCTTGATTAGGTGGGGGTTGGAAGAAATTAACAAGGAGTCCAAACTATCTCCAATGTAAATTCTTTGCCATTCTTCTTCTTTCTTTATTGACAATTAAATTTCTCAAATTATTATGCGACCATTAATCATTTGTTTGTAAATAAAATTGGCACGCCCCAATTTGAAAAATCTTCAAATGATGGTTTATATATTTGCATAAAAAGCATGGTTTAGGTGCTGCTTAGTACGGCCTATGGTACGGCCTATGACTAGCTGTATGCTTCTATCTCGATAGTTATCGGCAGGACATAAATCAGCTCAGTGCATGCCGAACATTTTTATTTATATTTTCTAGCTATTTTTGAATTTTACTATTATTTTTGAATATATATTATATATATATATTAATTAATTTTTAAATAACAAAAAAAGGCGCTTCGGTCCGGACTGGACTGAATACTGATTTGGTCTGTAGGTCTGATTTGGAGAGTTGATCTAATTAGGTCCAATATGGACCGTACCAAATCCATCGATCTGGTCGGATTTTCGGTACCGATCAATATATGGACACCCATATCTTCGCTAACATCGCCATCATATTTGTCATTTGTGTCATTTGAATTGTTGGGTGTTTGGGCTGATATATGACACATCCTTCGCTAACATCGCCATCATATCGGTCATTTGTGCGATCTGAATTAATGTTATACCCATCATCTATCCTACATGGTTATTGATCTAACTATCATTTATCCTACGTGACTACTGATATGACCATAGCAGCCGCATAAGATAAAATAATAGACTCGTCAATATCAACAACAGCTACAACGCCCTGGAGGGCCTAGTATAAGTGTCCCTTTTTTCCATGGTTTAAAAAATCGGACCGTCCGGCCGGTTCAACCGGTTGAACCGGGAACCGGACCTTGGTCCGGTCCGGATGAACCCATCAAACCGGATAGCGCGAGAACCGGCCAGAACCGGTTGAACCGGAAAAACCGGTGAACCGAAAAAACCGGTTTAAACCGGGTTTGGACCGGATTTTCTATTTTTTTATATTTTTTTAAATAATTTTTTATTATATTTATATATAGATAACGTATATATGTATATATATAAAATAAATAATATATATATATATATATATATATATATATATATATATTATATATATATATATATATATATATATATATATATATATATATTATGTCCATATTACTTTTATCCAAGTGTCGTCGAAATTTTTAATCTATACAAGAATCCTTTGTATAGTAATTTTGATCATTAAAAAAATATATTTCTTATTATTACAAATAAATATAAATAAATATACATATATAAATATAAATATAAATAAATAACTATACATAAATATATGTGCAGGGTGATCAGATATCAGATATTCTATTTTATTAAGTTAGAGACCTTTAGTTTGATTTCGATGATAGTAAGTTTGTAAAATATTCTGATATATCTACCTACAGCCTACTATAAATTAAATATTATTTATATATTTTAGTTAATTATATATTTTACACATACGGATTTAGCTTTACTATAAATATTTACACATACAAATTATATATATATATATAACCGGTTGAACCGGCTGAACCCCCGGTTCAACCGGAACCGGTGGCCTCACCGGTTCGGCCACCAGTCCGGTTTTAAAAATCTTGCTTTTTTCAGCAACTCAGACGGTTCAAACAACATTATATGACATCGAGATTAGCTAAGAACGTTTTGAGAGTTTAGGATTATTTATGTGCAAAATAAAAAATTCAAGACTATAACAGCCGATTGTATAAAAATTTGGAGATTACAAAAAGAAAAAATTTGCCTCGATTAAAACTTTTTCGTTCCGTGGTACTCATTCCCTTCAATATATATTCTCCAAAAGCTAAGTAGCAACCTAAACAGTTCAGCTGACTTCCACCGTCAGTATTAGAGCACTGTAATACACTCAACATACGATTTTATTGCCATACACGTGGATATTGTATTGAAAGTATTAATTAGTACCACACAAACAGAGATTCACTCCAGAAGAAGAATTACCAATATACAAATCCCAGGATCTCTTCCATTCCCATGACCACAAGAATCTCAAGATTTCATACCCAATTACAAACTCGACATAAGGCATTCATTTGTAGACAATTTAAGAATACCGATAGACTTCTTTTCATTTCGTCCCAGGATCTCTCACGACGAACTGCAACAAAACCGATCTGAATATTTTACCAGACGTAAACTGCGCTCATCAACAGACGTTATGGAGCAGGTCTGCTCTGTACTAAAGCATAATACAAATTAAGTAATACATATCAAATAGACGGGTGGTGCTGTAATGTGAGAATTTGCTCATGTTAACAACTTCGTCGCGAGAGAAAGCTCCTTTAAAACATCTCTGCATTGTTATCTTTACCTGAAGAAGCAACAACGATCGTTTTTGTTTTGCGCCCTAATATAACAGAAAATTAAACCGTGTTCTCCTAAGGAGCATCTGTTTCCTCTGTGGATTTCTTGTACTCGGGCTTGAGCTCGTGTGTTCCTTGGTTAGGACCTCTCTTGTTGTAAACACACAGATCATTCAGTATCTCCTTCAGAAATTGCTGCAATGGGGCAATGACTCGGATATAGATCAGAAAGTACTACAATCGGCAAAAACACATCTCCAATTGCTACAAACGCTAGAAAAATATGGACGAATGATAGAAGAAAAGATAAACACATAGGTCCGAGGCGATGTGCATACCCAAGCAAAAAGCATAACAAATTTGCTTCAGGAAAATAAAGCTAACTAGTTAACAAAGAACTAGGGATCTTCAAAACTGAGACCTTTGACTTGGTAACTTTCTACTTTGGACAAATAACTAAATGCAACATCGAGACTACCAAGTGCAAGACCATGTGAAAACAAGAAATCTCTGCAAGTCTTAGGTCACAAATTTTAAAAGTAAAACAGATCAGAAAGCTAAATTTTAAATTCAAGATATTTCTCAAATTTAGCAGGATGCAGTTCAGACATCGAAAGAAGAAAAAAAAAAAAAACTTTTGAGACAACAAAACCAGTCAACATTTGCAAAATGACACAATTTATATACAACCTTGAAAATCATGAAGGTGCATAACAGAGACAAAATTATATTGAGCAACTCCAGTGACAGAAGCTCATGTTATGGGTGCCAAATGCTTGCATCAAAGATAGTAATAATTAATAACATCAAAAGATGAAATTGCAAGAATTCCTTGGGCGCTTTCATGATATTACTATCAACTAAAAGAGGGAAATACGGTAGTGTCCAATGCTATGCTCTAGGCAGATCTCAGATTTTCCAATATCATTTATCACTCAAGTGGAGGTACATGGAAGGCTGCATAATACCATGTTTCTAACTCTACTAACAACAGTTTCACGTTAAGATTGTACCTCAGGTTGATCAGTTTCTTGAACCAATTGCTTCAAAGCCCAGTTTGGCTGCCTTTCAAAGAGTTTAAAGATGATATTCTCAAGTTCTCTACGATCACGCCTTGTTCGTTTTACATCAGATGGCTTGGTAGGAGTTGATTTCTTCTTGTCCTGAACCATAATAGAAGGAACCTTTATATGTAAAAAGAAAAATACATAATGCAGATATACGGTGAGCTTGTTTGCAGTTTGTAGCTGGTAGCTGGAACTAGCTTGTGTAGCTAGTAGTTGCAACCTACTTCATGTAGCGTGTTAAATTATCCGCTACAAGCACCCATCTATAAGCTAAATTAAGTTGATTGAACAAGTTGCTTTACCAAACAGCTAATAACTTAAATTTAGCTTATTTTATAACTCTTGACATCTATAAGCTATTCAATAAACTGCAGCCTCACATAAACACACCCACACAAGGAGGTCAGAATCCAAAGTGAAAGCTTAGAAGCTAACAAAAATCAAACGAAGAAACAATTTCCTTACTAAAAAGAATCAAACGTAAGAATAATGTCAGATTTTTGTAGCTTAAAAAACAGCTACTTAAAGACGACCTTGGGCTATAGGAACCAAGATATTTAGCGAATTTACCAAGTGGAATCTGCCACAAACTTCATTCAGTAGTTTTGCAACAGTAGAGAAAACACTCAATTGCTGGATATGTCCATTGTCTAAAGAACATGCACAGCATCACACTTATAATTACCTTTGAACCAGCTGGAATTAAGCCAACCATACCAGGCATAGGCCTCATGAGCACTCCATGGTCATTTTCAATCACCTAACAGAGAGCTTAAAAAGGTCAAGAAAAAGAAAGAAAATACAAAAGCACCGCAAAATGGCTGTTGTAGAAAATATACCTGAACTTGTCTGGTTTTGATATTAGATTTGTTAGTCCTTTCACGACAAAGTTTGCCATACTCGGGAAAATTTTCACTATGAGGCTCCATATCAAATTTGTGTTCCACTTTTCCTTCCAATGAAAACCTTCCTACAGGTTCATAGAAGTTTGGAATAGATTCAATAAACCTTATTCATAGTTCCTCACTACACGACACGATTAAATTTCAAGGAAACAGAAATGTTTAAATATGAATAACGTTAAAATACCACAATGAGATAGATGTTTTAGGCATCCATAACCTATGTTCACCACAAAAGAAAATAAAACTCCTTCCATGCCTATATTTAGTCTTTTTTTATTTGGTCAACTCTCTATGTGATTTTAGCTGAACATGTTCAAACCATATCAATTCTACCCAGCGATATTTATGAATCTTGTACCAAACTAGATTATCTGTATTTTAATATACCTATTAGAGTACCCACTTCAATTAAATTTATCGTCTATCTGCATCTAGCAGGTAAGCAACAAAAACTACACCTTCCTTTGACTATTTGTCCAAGTATTTAAATGCTTTGGAGCTAAACTGGCTGAAGATACACAAAATTTATGATCCTTCTATCCATTCTCACAACAATGCAAAAAAATTACATCTTGATCAAGGATTTACATTTTCTTCGTACAAGATTATGCCCACAACCCAAAATATCAAGGTTAAGATGCCGGATAGGCATTGGCATGGACAGAAGCGTCCAGCATCCACATTACGCGCCCCTCAAAAAAATAATGAAATCCAAATTTGAATCGAATACCGACCAGAAAGAAGGTGAAGGAACGGTATCTTGTGGAGCCAAAGACGGGCGGTATCGTAGGAACGACTACCATTGACAAGCATTGGCGTCAGGGAGAGCATTGCAAGAAGAAGACTCTGCCGGAAACTGGCTACTACCATCTTTCTCCTTGCATTTGCTTTGATGAAGATGAGTTCATGTGACCAGAGACATCGGTTGGTCACACAAGCGACCAGAAACTCGTATATCTCATTTAGGATTCATTAATTTCATTTATTCATGACAAAACAGATAATCTATGGGAAAACTGATCTTTAGTTGTTGCAACCTAAGAGGTCTTGTAATTCACCAATTTAGAGTGGAGTTACATGATAGTTACATGCATTGTGTATTTTTTTTGTTCTTGTGGTAGCAGTGGCAATCAGATTTTTCTTTTTCTCCCTTCTTCCATAGTTTTACATATACACACCATTGATGTGACTTTACAGTGTTCTATAACATAATTATATCTAACAAAAGAAACGAACATTCACCCATTTCCTAGAGCAAGAAATGGTTTCCATCGAATAAAGATCACTTATACTGCAAAAGAAAAACGATAACAGAATTATAATCTATAGTAAATACTTTCTTTATATCACTTATACTTTCTTTATTGTTTACCTTGGCTAGATTCAGAGAAGACGCACATCGGAACAAAGTCTTTGAACATATTCAACGAGTAACTCTTGGGTGTGTTACCAGAGTCACTTTGTGCCAACTCCATTTTAAACTGGCATGCAGTAAGCATAAATAGTCAAATTTACTTTATTGGCTCAAAGTAAGAAGTAAGAACAAGTTAACAGCAAAAATTTTCAGTAGCATATAACATCACAATTCAAGGCAATCTGTTCTCTTCATATCAGTTATTACTGCAAGAGTTATTGCTGAAAAAAATATAACACCATTTTTGCATACAGCAACAAATACAACAACAACTACTACTACCCAGTGATCTACTGATTAAAAGCCAAAAAAAGAACAAGATCATAAATTATGGGTGTGTTAAATAACAGATAATGTTTTCCATATTTTATTTGTAAGTCTCATCTCATTTTCTAAAATTTTGTTTCCCATTAGAAAATTGAAAGACATGTTCATTTGATAAGAGAAAATCTCCAAAACAAAAAATTGAAAAAAAAAAAAAAAAATCTAAATATTTATGTCTGGAGACACCGGCGCCATGGTAGAAGATCAATAGAAATAGGGGTTGCCGGAGCTCCAGCTTGGGTGCGCACAAGAAATGTTCTGACAATCATTTCTCCCATGGACCTAATATTATTAATGTAATGAAGACTATAACACAAAAGTACGAGGATGAAAAATAACATATGCAGTCTTATAATTACCAAACAGGTACATTATGAGATTCACTCGTATTGAGTAAGTATTAAAATAACACGTTAGAACAAACAAATCAGACAAATATTGTTAACAATTTGGGTAAGGAGAGAGATTTGAGACATGCCTGGAGAGCGGAGGAGCTGTCGGGGTTGAGAGGATCGAGAGATAGGACAACCTTCGAGACGACGGGATTAGGGTTATGGTTAGGGTTCGAGGAGCCGGTATCGGTGGCGGATGCGGATGCGGCGGACTGCCACGATCGAGAGACGACCGGCGGACACTTCATCAGCCAAACAGACCGGTCCGCTCGGCCCATGTCCACCACGTTCCGCTCCTCCCCCGTCGACATGCTGCTGCTGCTGATGCTGCTTTGATCTCTCGATGTCTCTCTGTGTTTCAGTTTTCGAATTTACTCTGCAAAGGTTGTAGGCGACGGCTAATATGGGTTTAGTTGGGCGGCGTCTTCGCCCGCCGGGTCCATCAGCGCAGCCTCTGTATACAGATAAGTTTGGGTTGAGATGTTAAGACGTAATTAAGGCTTTCCTGTACGAGCCTCGTTTAGTTTAAAACTCATATTCTGATACATGATAATTATAATATTATTTATTTATTTATTTATATTTAAAAAAATAAATTTAAATTAGTTTAGTAATTTTATATATATAGTAATTTTATATATATATATATAAAAAGAGAGAGAGAGTTTTTTTTGGCATATCTAGAGTATCATACTATAGAAAGGACTTATGAATAGATACGTGTCGTTTGGCACATTGTATCGACCGGCACGTAAAAAATATGACCATAATATGGTTCTCGTTTTTAGATCAATTTTCTTTTTACTATAATATGCTTAAAATTCTAATAGTTGGTTACGAATTATTATTCGCGAGTTTTAAGTCTCGCTTAGTGTAATGTGGAGCGTAATTCTTTTTGAATTTTTAAAAAGTTATATTGAAAGTTATGGCATATTTGTGCTTATATTTAAAGAAGCGTTGGAACAACACACGTTAACAAGTTTACTTTCTAACTATGATTTAAAGCCTAAGGTTAGATTACCTCCGACACTAGACCGGAACTAAAGGAAGGAAAAATGGAAAGTAAAATCTTATTTTTATTGTTTGCTTTGTTTTGAGAATTTAAAGCTAAAAAGTAAAATATTAGCTGTTATATTTAGACGATAACTGAAAATTAGGAAGCGAGATATCGCTTTCTTAATTTATTCTCAATTTTAGTTCAATTTTTTTTTATTTTTTATTGTTTATTATGTCATAGCTTTTTAGTAAGACATTGGTGAAGTGGTAATAAGTAATAACTAATTAGTATTAATAATTATTAGTTTATATTGCAATATAAATTGTTATAATAAATTTATTTGTAATTAAATTAAATTTATATATATATATATATATATATATATATATATATATATACACACACAATAGTGGAAGACGCATCCATGACAAAATAATTTTAAAATTTAGAATAACTGAAATTTGTAACTTTAAAAATTTACAATTAGAAAGTTTTTTAAAATTTTCTAATTATATCAATTTATTATATATTATATTTCTTATGAGAAAAATAAAAAAAAATTTATAAATAATATAGAAATACAAATCCACAAATAAAATATATTTTAAAAATCATATATAGAATATTAAGGAGAGAAAGAAGTAGAAATTTCATAACTTCCTACAAAATAAGACATTATATATATGACTAACTATAATATTTTATATATATATATATATATATATATATATATATATATATATATATATATATATATATATATATATATATATATATATATTATTTGCATATAGAATAAATAACTCATTTAAATTAGTTATTGTTTTAAAATAATATTTTATTTATTTATTTATATAACTAAATAATAAATTATTTGTACATAATCATTATAATTTATTTTATTACCTATTTTTTATTTCTCACTTTTCATCCATCATTTTTACTTCTTATTTATTTATCACTTCTCATCCATTATTTCACTTCTTATTTTAGAATATTTTTAAATTGACATATATATATATATATATATATATATATATATATATATATATTTTTATCATATATTTAGATCAAATACTGAATAGATATTTTAATATTACTCAATAAAAATTGAAAATCTTAAAATATTTAAAGATATTTTTTCTAAAATTTTGAATGTAACATTTGCAGAGTGGATCAGACTTATTTTTAACATACTCAAATATTTTAAAAAATAGTTATGTATACATTTTTAAGGCTGATTTAGTCATTAAGAAAATAAAAATTATTTGGAAAGATATTTTAAAACGCGGTCAAGGAAATAATCGAACGCGGTTAACCGAAATAATCTGAAAAACAAACAAATTTTTGAACGTGGTTAACCGAAATAGAACGCGGTTAATCGAAAATATAGACATTATATATAAAAGTCTACTTCCTCGACTTGACTTCAGGTCGAACGCCTTCAGAAGCGGCTACTTTAATTATTAAAGCAGCCTTTTATCGACGATCGAGATCACGATCATAATCACTTTATTCACCCACATCACTCTCGCAAAATATCTTCATCCGCCGCCACCGCGGCCGCCGGCGATGGCCGGCGCCAGTGGTAACGACTCCCCTCTCAATGGCGGTGCCTTCTTGCTCCAACTCCTCCGCAATCCTCCTGGCCCCACCACTCCTGCTCTTCCGCAGTCGCAGTCGCAGCCGCAGCCGCCAGTTGTACAGCATCAGGGATCCAATTTCTCCTTCGCCCCGCACGAATTGTTCTTCCACCAGAGAAATCGCCCCTCCCATCGACCTTCCCCCGGCTACGCCAACCACCCTCCACCACCGTGGGGCCCGCCGCCGGGATTTCCTCCGCCCTCCAGCGGGCCGCACCAATTTTCTCACGTGGACTTTTGTCCGGGTGATTTTGGGCTCAGGCGGCACGAGGAATCCGCGGTTGATAAACGGCGTGGCAGCTTTAGTAGTAATCTTAACAGAAATTCGAGTCATCGGACTGGCCGAGAGGAACAGACGGCTGTGATCACGCGGCAACATGTGGCAGAGGCTCCCCGAGCGCACGTCGCGGTTGAACGGAGCAACCACCGTTATGAGAAGATGATAAGTGTCCCTCCATCAGTGGAACCCCAGCAAATGATGAATCAGCCGAGGCACTTGAATACAGCGATGAGACCATGTAAGAATCAGAGATTGGATAAGAGGATGGAGCAGGAATTCGACGTTCACATCAGAGGGAGGGAGGTTGAAAGCATCAGGAGAATGGAGTATCGTAATCACTTTTCTCATCCTGAGAGGTCGCGCGATAAATTTGATGAAAGAAAGCAAAAACCGGGTATGGGTGTTGAGGTACAATCCAATGGTGGAAGCAGTGCATCTAATGGGCCCACACCAAAAAATGGAGATGCGCTAGCTGAAGAACTTATGGACACATTGATGGTTGGAGATGAGTCTGGAAGTAAAAGTATTGCGGTAAGCGAGGTCAAGACTTCACGGTCTAAGGTAAATTTCACTGGCTCAGCCTCCAAATTCTTTCCATGTGGATAGTTATTCTTGTCAACTATTTATTTTAAGCGCAATATTATATTGGTGCATTGAAGTTTTTATAGCCACTTTTAATACAGTAGTTAATAATGTCCTTCCATATCAAGCTCATCCATGCACCAAGTCATCGATCAATCCCATATTCACCAGTGGAAAACCTACCATTATCGGTTCTTGTATACAAGGCACACTAGAGGATATGGTTAGCCTCTTTAGTAGCTATGCTTCATAAGGAGCAGCTAGAAGAGAGATGGAGAAATAATTAGTTCTACCCTAAACCATGAGGAAAGAGAAAGGAAATGCACTTCTGTTTTGCACCAAAACTTCACCAAATCACAGGCACTCAACATCTTGTAGTAAAGTAGATAAGCTTAGAAGTTTCACTTTTTTCAGTTAGAAGTGTTCACCTTATTCCTTATGTTATATGTTCAGGAAATCAGGTTTGACTATTTAAGAGGACACAATATCTCAAGTCAGCGAGTGAGGCTTCGTAAAAGGTTAATTCGATGCCGTCATGACATAGAGACTTTAACACCTCAACTGCTTTCCATCTATGAATCATTGATGCCTGCGCAAGATGAGCTAGCAAAGCAAAAGCAACTCTTACAGTCTTTGGAGAATTTGGTTTCTAAAGAATGGCCTATGGCTAAGCTTCACCTTTATGGATCATGTGCTAATTCATTTGGGTTCTCAAACAGCGATATCGACGTCTGTCTTGCAGTTGATATCGATGACGTAAGCAAATCTGAGACTTTGCTTAAATTGGCTGCCCTACTAGAAGCAGATAATCTACAAAATGTGCAGGTATGTCAAACCCCATCCTTGATTGTGCAAGTTCATGTTCTACTTTCTAATAATCAAGGAGTTCTATAGTTCTGTTTCTCTTGAACATGTTCATGTTTGGTAAACCTACTATTTCAGTGCGTGTGGTTTGTAAAGGTACTGTCCAAATATATTTTCAGTGGGCCTGTAGATATGGAATTGGAAAAAAGTTCTGTGGGTTGTCCATAGTCATTGTGGTTACAACTCAAATTGAGTTTCACTGCATAGTTCTGGTTACAGTATATATCCAGTAGGCAGGTCATTAGTACTCAGAATTTACCACATCTGCTTAGTTTCAAGATATTACCCCCCTGCCATTATAATAAAAAAAAGCATTGCTACACATGTTATTTTGACCCGTAGCCACTCCTCCAAACCATTATCCTCAAACCAAAAACCTATGATATCCTAGTGATTTTAGGGACAATTAACTTGTGCCGATGGCTAGAATCGAAATGCTCCATTGCCCCTCATAACATTTGAATTTTAGAATGCTAAACTCCCTGTACTTCTACATTATACTTTGTTTAACAGAAGTATACTTCCACTTTGAGCAATTGTGTTTCTCTGCTTTGAAACTATGCTGGTCTCTATTGAAACTATGGTCGCAAGAGACAGTGATATACTTGCATGTCTGGAAAATTATACAGAATCTCAGTTTACAGTCAAACATTACGAGGGACTTAAGGTAAGTTAAAACTTATGAGGGGTGCTGAGCAAAACTGAAAACTTTGAGGGACTTCCAAGTAATTGCTCCATGATTTTGTTTCCACTTACAAAATCTTGCAGAACACTGAGCATATATGACAAATGTGCGAATATGTCTAACGTGAAATTATCTATAATGCCACACTTATAGTGTCTTGGCACCTATTAATAGGGTTCACCTCCATCGTATCCGCACATTTTCAAGTCCTCACAATCTTCTACTCTCTCAATTTAATATGAGAAAGGACATATGCACTGGTAAGATAATCAATAAACTAATTAATTGGTTGTAATTGTGATAATGCACATAAATGAGCAAATAGTAGATTAAAAGATGGTACACCTTCTGAATCCTCTTATGGAAACTAGAATTGCGCAAAAAGGTCTGCCACCACTGACCAGATGAATGTCCACTGAATTGAAGCAAAGTTTTGACAGTAGATGCATATTTTTGTGCGTTTTTATTTTAATTAAGATATAGGAGTATAATAAACATAGTTAATTAGGACTTAGGAGCATAATCAACATAGGCATTTTGCTTTGTTGTGTATCTTAAACCACTTGAGAAAGAGATTTGAAACTTTGTATATTTATGCATTGTTTATCTTACATTGTTTCAGGCACTGACTCATGCTAGGGTACCGATAGTGAAGCTCATGGATCCAGCAACTGGAATTTCTTGCGATATATGCATAAATAATCTTTTAGCGGTTGTTAATACAAAACTTTTGAGAGACTATGCAACAATAGATGATAGATTGAGGCAACTGGCCTTTATTGTCAAACACTGGGCCAAGTCACGTGGAGTTAATGAAACCTATCGAGGGACACTTTCTAGTTACGCGTAAGTAAAATTGCTATTTTCTTTCTTAGACCTAGAAAGTAATCGTTGAAGTAATAGCTAAACCTTTCTCGTCTTTTTGGTTTGCCAGGTATGTGATAATGTGCATTCACTTCTTACAGCTTCGAAGTCCGGCCATTCTTCCTTGTTTACAGGTTTGATTTAACTTCTTTTTGGCATTTCTTTCATAATGGTCGATCATTTGGAGGTGACGAACAATACTATAGCTTATCCTCTACCGGTCAAATGCCATTTTCCTTTTTTCTGCGAAAGAAAAAATAAACATATTTTCTGCTTTGCTTAATCAGATAAACTCAATGAAGGCTCAATATACTTTTTAAAACATCATATGCAAATCCACTATCCAGTACACTTTGTTTTGCATATTAATTTGATAAGCTTGCCTTCTGATATAAATTTAACCAGCTTATATTTATAAATTTTCAATTTCAATTGTAATTTATCACCCAGTAGGTCACTGCTCTGAAGGCAAACTTCCAAATGGTCGCAATATAACAGCATTCAGAAGTGAGACTAATTCTGCATTGTTGGATCGACTAATTTGATACATGTCTTTATAAGAATAATCATTTTGAGGAACAAGTGCCTTTTTCAAAGTTTTGGTTCCCTGGGAGTTTTCATCAGCTTGTCTTACTTTGATTAGCTTCTCTTCTGATATAAATTTAACCAGCTTCTATTTATTAATCATCAATTTCAGTTGTGATGTATCACTTAGTAGGTCAATACTCTTAAGGAACTTTCATCTGGTTGAAATGTGACAGATTATTTTTGGGTCGCCTAATTTGGTATCTCCATTACTTATAAAAGTCATTCTTTTATTTAAGAAATAAATTAAAAAAGGTCCCACCGCCATCGATTCTTGGTGATCGGCAATGACGGTTTTTTTCTATTTCATTTTATCTACAATTCTATTTTTAAAATTTTTTAAGTTATAGAATAAACAAATAATTAAAAATAATAAAATACTATCAGATAGTCTAATTACATGCCACGTCACCATAATTAAAGCATAAATCCGCTTCAGGGATATCCGTTCCGAAATTATTAGTAAAGGGATATCGAGGTCACTAAATTAAGTATAGGAACATGAATCCCCAAAGATGCATAGTAGAGGGGCAAAAAAGTAAAATTTGGCCTTAGAGTAATCACTTTGTGAAACAAATAAGAGTCATTCTTTATTTATGAATAATCTCTTTGTGGAACAAATAAGAGCCATTCTTTATTTAAGATAATCACTTTGAGGAACAAGTGCCTTTTTTGAAAGTTTTGGTTCCCTGGGAGATTTGATCTTGAGAACTTGTGAACTTTAAGAAAATGAAGTTGACTTTTTTTGAGCTCAAGACTTTCATACCTCACCTGGAACATATACAGCTGGCTTCCTGTTAATAAGGACACGAGCATTTAATTTACTTAAAAGTATGATGTAGTAAGACTTTGCCAGTAATATGACAACTATTCATGTGGACAATTTTGCTGAACAGACTTTGCATTCAGATGATAATGATTAAATTATAATAGGTTTTAACTTCTTTAAAGCTAAAATATATCTTGTCTAAGGAAGCATAAAATGACCAGAAATATAAAAGCATTGTGTCTACATGATTTTGCTAGACCTTTGCATTGATGAAGTTAAATTGTCTTTTTTCAAGAAAATGTTAGTGAATGTGTGTTTTTTTTCTTGTTTACAGCGCTCTAACTTGACTGAGCCGCAAAATGAATCGAAAGAGCCCTTTGAATTTTTTGCCTCCTAAACGATGAATTACATTTGTTGTGCGCACAGTAGACTTAATTTGCCTTAACTTACATTAAGTTGAGATTTTTTAGGCATTTTCAGGTAGTAGTTTGTATCCGTCTTCTTTTCTTCATTATAATTCATTGTTTTTTCTTTGTGAAATGTTGTAATTTCATTGTTGAGGACTTGTTTCTGTAACTAATGCTTCTCATTATACCAGCAAATGAGTCCAACTTATGTTTCAAGTGTTGAGGATACAGAGTGTGCTTACTTTGATCAAGTTGAAAACCTTCATGGTTATGGTGCAAGAAATAAAGAGAGTATTGCTCAATTGCTGTGGGGGTTCTTTCACTATTGGGCATATGATCATGATTATGCAAATGATGTTATCTCGATACGCACTGGAAGCATTATAAGGTAAACAGTCTATGCTTTAATGACTGACCATGTTGATCTCTTTTCCTAGTAAATGTTTTTATGTACTATATTATTTCTACATCCAGTATTTATGTTAGCATGCTTATATTGCTTTATCTGATGAGTTCTTCTTCTGTAGTTCATGTAGCTGCTCCAAGTACCTTACTTTGTGAAATATTTGATTACCTGGCTTCTTATTTTCCAATTTGTATCTTTTGGTGTTGCTATGTTCACTTATCTCTTTGGGTTTTTTTTTTTTTTTTTTTTTTTTGAAACTGTTGGTATACCTTCTTTTTTTTCGTTTCTTTTTTTTTTAAATATTGGGCAAGGTTTTGTATGTTGGACAACAAAAAAGTTAAATCACGCTATATACACTACTATTAGGCTGTTGCATGCTTGCTCCAGTGGTGGATCTGGGATTTTCAAGAAAGCGTTTCAGAATTTAATACAAATACATGAGACAATATACAACAAAATAACTAAGTAAAAAAAAGAGTCAACCAGCCATTGTTACTTTGCTGTTGACCCGTTGAAAAAGCAGAATGAGTTAAATAAACATGCAAAGAAAAAAAAAAAGTTTTGGCATTGAAGTCTGAAGTTTTGATCTCATGATCCATTGTTCGTAAATACATACCTATCCATTACATCATGATGTCCTTATAATATTAAATGACATCACTAGCATTTAAGGGATATATAAGATAGTTTTCAGTTATATGCATATACACATGCTACTGGGATTTGGTACAGGGGGAGGGGTGTCACTTGACACCCTTCCCTATGTAGAGTGATCCTCCAGTGGCTTCGTCCATCACTGATGGTGTTGTAGTTGCTTCTCTGAAGTTGCTTCATGCAGTAATTGGATTGTCGAAGATTTAAATACAATACTTTGTTGTTTCTTCCTTTTCTGAAGAATGTATAACAATTTTATCTTGTGCATCTGGTTTTCATGCTTTAGCTTTTTAATATATGCATTAGTAACCTGTTTTTATCTTAATTTACACAGGTAATATGTTGAGCATTTCTAGATTTTAGTCATAGATTTTAAACTGTTCTTGTTCCAACAGCAAACGTGTGAAGGACTGGACAAGGCGAATCGGGAACGATCGGCATCTAATATGCATAGAAGATCCTTTCCAGACATCCCATGATCTTGGTCGCGTGGTTGACAAATACAGTATAAGGATACTTAGAGAGGAGTTTGAACGGGCAGCCGATATACTACAGTATGATCCAAATCCTTGCGCGACACTTTTCGAGCCTTACGTACACAGTTCCTCCCAACTTCCAAATCCCGAGGAAGTTGACCTGTTGGCATAGCCTTTTTGTTTAACTTAATTGATAAGGAGGATTATTGTCAAAATCCTGGATCCGTTGTGCGAGGTAAAGCTCCTTATGTGAATAGCATGTAAGCTTATGTTTGCTTTAGAGTAGTGAAGACAAGCACTTCCCTCAACTTTGTGGTTTAGTAATGCTTTTACTTCTATTTATAGAATGGTTTTATAATTTTAGCTTTGATTTTAAGGGGCAACCATTGTGGTTCTATATGTTCCAGCAGCAAATTTTAACTACTATTCAGGATTTATGATGTAATCAAAATCATACGATGTTTATCAGATGTGTGGTAATATTCGTATGCACGATATGGTTCAAATTGTATTAGAGGCTCTTGATGTGGATTTTTTTTTCTCCTCTACCTAGCCTTTGATCCGGTCTAATCTGGAAGGGGGAGCCAGATTAGTTTTAATAAAGACTGTGCCTCTCCCAGGTGGTGTTCGAAGAATGCAGTTCCATTTTGAGTTTTTAATTTTGAGTTTTAGTTTGCCTCGCTATTTTACTTCAAAGAAATGTTCGCTTGCGGTTATCTAAATAATTTGTTGATTATACATTGTAGATTGTAAAAAATAAAAATAACTTGCTGATTGTAGATTGTAAAAATATTATCCTAAAATGGTTGTGTATATTTTATTTTTTCTATCTGGATCATGTTCGGATGGAATTTATAATTGGAGGATGTTGTTGTTATTGTTGTATAGTTTATAAATCAAGTCAAAAACTTATGTTCAATTACTTGTAATTTAAATTTAGTTTATGGATGAATAATTTAAGTGTGTATTTACACAACCATTAATCTTTATTATAATGGTCGTTAGAAAAAATAATACAATAAAAGGAATAGATTATATCTTGGTAGTTTCAAAAAAGTGGAGTATTTAATTGTTTAAATTATATTTATTTTTACGGTATATTAATAAGAATGTGCTAATAATATAGTTTGTAGTTTTGTTATTGGATGTTATTATATATATATATATATATATATATATATATATATAGAAATAGACTATATATATATATATATCAGTATTTTATTTTTTTTGTAACTTATGTATTAATTTCTAAAAATAAAGAAATGTGTTGACATGATGATATAGGCGTCCTAATATATTTTTTTTATTTTATTTTAAGAAGTTGATGCGTAAATATTTGAAAAAGAATTGATATGCATATCTTATT
The DNA here is from genome assembly GCA_002076135.1 of Xerophyta viscosa. NCBI lineage: Eukaryota > Viridiplantae > Streptophyta > Magnoliopsida > Pandanales > Velloziaceae > Xerophyta > Xerophyta viscosa. The sequence continues at coordinate 486,205 of MJHO01000018.1, forward strand.
TTGGGGGCCGAACAAATTAGCTCCTAAAAATACGTTTTCAGAAACTAATCTATTAGGTTCGAAATTTAAAGGACTAATATGCAAAAACCTCTTAAATTTAACCCTCGTGTTGGGCCAAATACATATCGCAATCAAATTCATTTTCGTAGTTCCAGGGCTTGTCATCTTTCTTGGACACTTGACTGCAGATCAGCCGTACTTTTTTGGTTATTAGATCATCCTTACTTGGAAGTAATAATTACATCTTATATAAATAATAATTATATCTTTAAAAAAATCAACGATCTTGACCAAAAAAAATAATAATCAAAGATTACATCAATATACTAAGAGGGACTGCGATCACTTCAAATATTTAGTGTTAAAAAATAATTTAAAGTCTCAAAATAATTATTAAAACACTAAGAATTTAAAATTTGAAAGTACTTATTTAGATTCATCTTTTCAAACAATTTTAAAAATAAAATTGTATAGCAATTTTAATATATTTTATATTTATTCTTTTGAAAACTATTTTTACATATGTATTTTATTTTTTGAAAATCCTTAGATCATATAGTTGCACAAAAGAAATTAATTTATAGGATAATTGCTCTGCAGTCCTTCTATATTATTTCAACATCACTTAAATTCTCTCCCAAAAAATTTTTTGCACTTTAATCCTTTTGACACATTCCGATGAGTTTTTAACACCTTTCGATGAGTTTTTGACACCTCCGACATGCATCCAACACTTTGCACTTTAACACATTTTAGTAAGTTTTTGACACTATCGTGTTAATTTTTAATACCCTCCTGATAAAAACAAAACACTTTGACATTTTTCTTATAACTTTTAGCACTTTTTTGATAACTGTTGACGCCATCTGCAGAAAGATTTAAGTGCAATCGAAATTTAATCCAGGATTCAAATGCAATGTAACTTGCAAGTTTGGACCCAAATATAACTCTTCGTTAATTTATCACATGCACATATCCCGAGTCTTAAGTTGCACTCATCCTTCCCTTAAGCCCTTAAGTTATCTCTAGAGATTCCTTTTCTTTTTTAGTCAAAATCTCTAGAGATTCTAAACCAAAGTTTTCATATTCCTTAGTCATAATTTAGTCATAATTTAAAAAAAAAAAAAAAAAAAAAACTAAGTCATATCTAGAGATTCTTAAGAAATATTTGGATATTCCATTCCCACAAAATAGTTCTCTAAGTTTTTTTTTAAAAGAAATAATAAACTATTAGCTGGATTGCACAAATAAGCAACATTATGGTTTCAATCTCCAAATGAAAATGGTTCTAGCCTGGGTTGTTTAAGATCATGGCAAGATTTTTCTCGTCTCATATTCGAGTTTCGTAATCGTGGAATATAAAAATATAAAAGTTATCAATTTTTTACACTATACATGATAAATTAAACTTTTAAATTTTCATATCAAAGATTAGATCTTCTCATCAGTCAAAAATAAATGAGAGCCATTATAATTTTATCTATATAACGATCATATAAAAATATACCTTTTATAAATAATATTATTACAATAGCCTCTAAAAATCACTAAAGTTGATATAACCGCGTTCTGGGCCGCCACGTGTCATGACTCTCACGAAGCCTGATTAGGAGGGTGAGCCGGGCCACGAAGTAAAGGCCCACGATATAGACGAGTATTTATCCAAGATAGATATTGAAGCCTCTTGCTAGAGCGTATGTCGGCAGTGATTAACTCCCGACATATGTTTCGGTAACGACCTTATCCGAGGTCGACGTCAGCAGATTATAAGAAGTTGGACCGCCGCATTCACGCGCGAAGAAGTCTTTACGGAAAATCGAACCGACGCACTCTTTATGACTCCCAATAAATACTCATTAAATCCGGTAGTTCATTAGCTGCGGTTATTAACTATTAAATGAGAAAGCTCAAGGACCGTCGAGCCTAGGGAAGTGTCTCCCACGGCAGCTATAAAAGGCAACGAACAACTCTGAAGGAGGGGTTCGCAAAAGAAGATACCGTCATACTATACTGTGAAGTGAGAAGAGAGTTGAGAGAGATTTGTATTTCCTTTTACTCATAGTGAAATTCCTGATTCGTTGACGTTACGTGACAGCCCGTAGTTTTATCTTGATTTCAAGGATTTTCACGTTAAAAGCGTATGCGTTTTGTGTGATCTTGATTATTTCTAACAATTATCGCATGCTTGCAATCCTAATCATTACTGTTTTTGAACACTCTATTGATCGGTCGAGAACCAGCTCGATCAAAAGTAATTCGTACAATTGGAGCATTAACTTAGTAATGAGGTGCAAAAATATCTCGTCATGGCAAAGTTTGACAAGCAACAAAAAAGCATTAATTTGGAGGTCTCACGTATCTTCGATAACATCTACGTCATCGAAAGGTCTCCATGCAAGTTACAAGTACGCAACTAACTTTGAAAGTCATTAGTCTATCTTACTTACCACGTATCTCACTTTTTAATGGTCCATATCTCCCCAAGTTTTTTCCTTTTCTTAAAAAAAAAAAAAGAAAAAAAAGAAAAAGACCTTCATGAAAATTATTATTGCTTTATTTAGAGGGATATACTTCCATGAAACGCCAATACAATCAATTTCTACGTTTCAATCTCTCAAGATCGCAGACATTTATGGATGTGTATTTATACGACAGTATAAATGTTATATCTAGTATTGGGATAAGTGTTAGAGACGAATGGATGAGATTAAATAAATGATATTAATTGCTAATCAAGTGATCAGTTATCCATTCAAAAACCGTATTTTTTGACTTTTTTGTTTGTTTGAGTCAGGACTCGCGAGGCAAATTCTAGTACGGAAATTTTATCAATCACAAGTTGTACGAAACGTTCAAATATGCACTAAATGCGAACATTTCTCCTTGTCTGTCTGAAAAAATTATGAGTTCCTTTATATATATATATTCAGTTCGATCTGAAAATAGCCTATTTTCAACTAACATCTCAGCCGTTGATCTGCTTGATCAACGGCTAAGATTTAATTTTAACACTTAACGGAATAACGATTCACGCCGTTAAGTGTTAAAATTAAATTTCAACCGTTAGATCAAACAGATCAACGGCTGAGATGTTAGCTAAGAATAGATTATTCTCAGATCGAGCTAAAAATAGCATATATATATATATATAGCAAACTGCATAGCAGCCGCTCAATCAAATTAATTGTATTTGTTTTTTTGTAAAGATCCAAATAGGAGATGTATAGACCAGAATATCATAAATTTAACTAAAATATTAAAAAAAAAAAAAAGATTTCAAAGAGTACGAATAGAGTACATAACAAGAACCTTCTTAATTTGATTTAAAATTATTTGACATTGAAAGTCATAAGTTAAGAATAATAATATTAGACCCCCTCATTAAAATTTTGACTTCTATTATCCATTTATATATGGTTTTTTTTTCTTGGGGGGGTGGGTTTAAATAAAGATCAACGAATCTAGAGTTTTCACATCCGACGTGTATATATGGTACATAGTAGTTGAGATGCATTTGGAGCACCTTCATCATTTTTGTACTACTCTATAAATTATTCTTCGGATAATTATTCTTTATTTAGCAAAACAAAATAAAAAAAAAGGAATTGCAACAGTTCTTTTTTTATAATTATTTCACGAAATTCTTCCTTTCCGTACATCTTCCACCGACCTGTCTCTCTCAAATTCTGAGAATTATATATAATTCAAACTATACATATATATATATATATATATATATATATATATATATATATATATATATTGATATGTTCTATAAATTATATATTTAATTATTTTTAAATAGGTGTTCTATGATTCTAAATTATTTTATAGTTAAATTTTTTAAAAATTTTCAAATATCTATTAAAAAATATTTCTTACAAATATTCAAGATTAAATCATTGAGTTATAACTAGACCTATTATTCATCCTTCAGTAGATTATGCTACATGCCTCGCATATAACTGACGACTTAAATTCACTTATAAATATACGGTGACAAGTGCTAAACGGATCAATTTATGTCCGTAACTCAACCATTGTGCCTACTCGCTCGGAATTTTATAAACTTTTATGATCAAGATAGGCGCTTTCGGTGAAAAAAAAGACATGCTTACAATATATTAGCTAATATAATTCCGGATGTTCAAATATAATAAATGGGTAAAATTAGGTCTTAAAAAGAAAATCTGAAATACAAACTTTTCCTATTTCCATCTTGTAATGGACTAATTTTTCCTGGCGATTTTTCCATATAAGCCCCAAAACATAATTAGTGCTTTACCTTTGTTTTTTTTTTTTTTTTTTTTTTTTTTTTTTTGAGAACTAGTATTTCAACCAACTTTTTTTTTCCAGAGCTGCTTAAATTAAGACCTAACACAATTATATGTATTTCTTAAAAACAATTATAATAAGAAACTATGTCTATAACCGGTTATTTTTAGTACGATCATCGTGATAGATAAATATATAGATAGTACTACTCCACCAACTGAAGCTTTTCAACTTTTTTATTTTGAAAAGTCCGAATATCGGTGTTATTTCCGCTCATCCTTAGAGATTGTGTTTATGACTTTCAAATCTAAAAAGAAAAACTCTAGAATCAATTTAGACATTATGGGCAGGCTAAATCTAATAATAGCAACAATATTATTAATCATAGTACTATTTTTCATTAAAACCATCAGGACTCATAATTTAGTCATAATCATATACACTATACAACAGACTATATGGTATATATCCCATGTATAATATATAATATTGGTTTTAGATTAAGAAACTATGAACATAATGGTCAAGTTTTATACAACGATCATAATAGATAAATATATGAATAGCACCGATTCACCAACCAAAATTATTCAATCTTTCTATCGCAATAGTGTATGCATCGTTCTCTACCGGTACAAAGATAATAAATCCACACGTCCTTACAAATAGATTTATAAGATTCAAATTTAAAAAAAAAACTCTATTATCCATATTAAATATTTGGACAATCTATCTAACAAATTTATGAAAGGACTGTTATTCATCATAATTATTAGAATTACAAATACAATAAGAATTAGTATATTTTAGTACATATCCCGAAGTATAATATACGATTCTGATTACACGAAAAAGCTTTGCAGGACCACCGAGAATGGCACTTATTAAGCCCGTATGAAACAACGACCGTTCGGCGCTTTCCGCTCAAAGCGCCGGGAACCTCAGCAACCGTATTTTAACCTCCAATTTCCGTAGCGCAGCTGTTCTCCTCCCTCCTCCAAATTCCCCCCACCGAAAACGACGCCCTTTGAATATCGAAAAGAATTCAAAATTCCATCAAACCGTGATAGAGAGAGAGAGAGAGAGAGAGAGAGAGAGAGAGAGAGAGAGAGAGAGAGAGCACGAAATCAATCCATTCACCATCACATGCATAGTTTTCTTATAAAATCCTTGGATTCCGAATCAAACTCGGCCACATTGTTGATGAATGAGTGCTGTGATGGTGTCAGGTGGCGTTGAGTTTGGCGCCGTGGACAAGGACAAGGCGCAGCTGCTACGGGGCGCGGTGGGGCGGAGCAGGGCGGCGGCGCAGCTGCCACTGCTCGGCGGTCTAAACCGCGCCGCTCGTGCGCGCGCGCTATTGCTTTCGTTTCTGCTGATCATTCTGATGATCACCGCTAGACAGCTCTGCTTCAGCCAACTCGCAGCTCCTCCGCCCTTGCAATCCCCCGCGTCGCAGGACAGGTAATCCTTCATTTTATTTGTTGATACACACATACACACCCATACATAAAATATGTATGTATGCATGCATTTTGTCGGTTGAGTGATTTTATATTGCCAATTGCTATTTTGTTAGATTTGTTTTATCATGGGAGTGTTTTTGGTTATGTGGTTGTGTTTTTCATAGTTTCGGTCCCCACTTGAGTAATAGTGTGAAATTTTGGCACTTCTGCATAGCTTCATATTTGATGTTTTGAATTTTTCTAGAATTTTGTTTCAGAACAAACTTTTTTTTTTGAGATTATCGTGGGGAAACACTGTTTGTAACCGGCCCACTGCTGTCCGTAATCGCTTCAGAACAAACTAAAATCTCATTAATCTAAATTACTGGTTTTGTAAGTTCATATCCTAGATTAAGCTTTTGTTCATATTCATTTGACATATCATATTTCGTATGCGCCTTTTTTTATACTTTTATCTTTGAGAATTAGCCTGCATGAGTTTCCTATTTCAAGCTGATGGTGATTATGTCTTTGTATGCTAATTGAATTCAACTATTTAGAAAATTGACTTTTTCAAAAATTGGTTTCATGTTTGGTATGTCATCTAAAACCTGAGTAATTCAAGTTTACTAACTCTATAACATCGTCTTAATTTTTTCTCGATGCTTCACATTCCTGTGGTCCTTTAGAGGAGGGTATGCGGTGGTAATAAACACTTGGAAGCGGAATTCTCTTCTCAAAAGAGCTGTGGCCCATTATGCATCATGTAGTCGTACTCATGAAATACGCATTGTGTGGAGTGAAAGTGATCCGCCAACTGCCAGCCTTAGAGCTTATTTGCGGAAGATTGTATTCTCCAAGTCTCAGATTAGTCAAAAGCCGAATTTCAAATTTGATTTGAATGAAGAAGATAATCTGAACAATAGGTTTAAGCCAATTAAAGATCTGAGGAGCGACGCGATCTTTTCAGTTGATGATGATGTACTTATTCCCTGCTCGGATTTGGATTTTGCGTTTATGGTATGGCAGAGTGCTCCAGATGCAATGGTCGGTTTTGTTCCTCGGACACATTGGCTGGATAGAGAGGTAAAATGGATCTTTTCACCTATTATGTGATTATTTTGGGTATTTTCTATTAATAATACTGGACATAGATGTGGCATAAGTAGTGGTAGTGGAGTTCAAAAGGTTTGAGGTTTCAGTATCGCTAGTCTGTTGTTTTAATTAAAATATTTGTTCTTTTCTGTTTATTATGCTTGCCTGTCGCTATAGAGATGTACTTAATAAGATCTATCAATCAACAAGACATTAACGTGTATATCATAAGGCGGAATAATCCAGTTGGTTATTTTCTATAGAAATAAAAAATTAGCCGAATCATATGTCCTGATTTTAGCTATGTTTTTTATTGTTTAGGTATTGACAATTTAACTTAATACATGTTCAAAGTATGAAATATCGGTGCTATACCAAGATGAGTATGGAATATTCTTTAGCATAAGAGCTGGGTGTAATAATATCTAAATTTGGAAGCTACATTTTAAAAACTTCTAAAAAAGGTTGGTCTTAGTTTAGCTTTTCCAAGAATACTCCTTGAAGTATCCCATGTATAATTTTTAACGGTTTGTGATTAAAATTCCAAACTTGCATATTATACTTCAACTATAAAGAGACTTGTTGAACAGCACAGCTTATAATAAAACAAACCTCTATCATGTATGAGTGATAAATTATGCTTTGTATTTTTTAGATGTCTATCTGCTTGAGATTTAAAACTTAAATAAGTTGAAAGTATGTTTTTTACGAAGGGAACTAGGATCCTATAAACTTTACAGAAAGCCAATTGGCAAAACTGATGTTTTCAGTTTTAGTCATCTGTTTAATGGTCCAGAATGCATATCTTTAACCCCAAATATCGACACATTTAAGGTCTTGATATTTAAGGAAATGAATACGCTATTGTATGTTGATAGCAAATATCTTTAGCAAATCGGAATGGCTTCATGTCTTTTGACATGGATTTATAAATAGGGTTTTCTTTTTTATATTAGTGGTTTTCATCTGCACACCCTCGACGACCCATATGCACGCCTTCATGAATACAAAAAAGTTTTACAGGCTATACTACACTCTAAATGAAAACAGAATCCGGTTGCAGGCTACTTCCCTGTCACCCATCTTTATCCTTTTTTTCATCTCTTTATGTCTCCTATATTGTAATTTATTTAGCTTTATATGCAATGTAGTGAGTATGTTCATAACATGTCCATGTTTGTGCTCTTAATTTTGGTCATATCCCCATAAATGCAATTTAGGGCGTTTGACGCACAGAAAGCCGGCATAAGTAGTACATGGCATCCGGTATCTAAGTTGGGCAAAAATGGATGGGACCTTGCTTTACGAAATTTAGGTATGCCTAAGTAATGGATTACACAGTAATAGTTTCGTGCTGTGTTGTGCCGAGTTTGCCGTGGACCCAAGACATGCCAAACGGTGACGTCCTGTGCCGATAGTAGTTATTATTCGTTATCATCATAATAATAAAATAATAATAATAATAATAATTTTTGTTTAAAAATTAAAAGGAAAAAAGAAAATAGATCACGGGCATTCCTCGCAATATGAGAGGGTGGGAGGAGGTGACATTAGCAGTGCTGGTTGGATGCTTCGTCTTATTAGGTGACATTAGCAGCGCTGGTTGGATGCTTCGTCTTATTCTTCCAGTTTATAATATCAGAAATGGAATGAGATTGGCCATTTCTAATTATCTAAATATCAAACGTTATCGATGTCGGTTGTGCCGGATTGGACAAATTTTTTTTTAAAAATGAAATATAAATAAATTAAAAAATAACTAAAAGTAAGTAAGATTTACTTGCAAGGCTATTCAGATCTAATGTGCCATATAGAAGATCTTCAATTTCAGCAAATCATTACGCTCAATGAATCAATCAGTCAAAGAGTCTGTTCAGTTACTGAATATATGCAGTAACTTATGCAAAATGGATGTCATAACAGGAGGATGGTGTGACATACTTCAAATATGGGGGTTGGTGGTCTGTGTGGCGGATGGGAACCTACAGTATGGTTCTATCAAAGGCGGCATTCTTCCACCAAAAATACTTAGATTTGTACACTTACGAGATGCCTTCATCAATTCGTGAATATGTTACTAGAGAGAGGTCAGCCTTAAGCTTTGATTTATTGCGGATGCTTTATCTATTATGAATTTCTCTTATTTGTCCTCTCTTCTGCAGAAACTGTGAGGACATTGCTATGTCACTTCTTGTTGCTAATGCCACTAACGCTCCTCCGATCTGGGTGAAAGGTATGTAAGGAAGTTCTTGTTTTTTATGAAGTTAATAGAAGTTATTCTTTTTTATCCCTAGTTGTATATGTGGAAGAAAGGCACTGGAATGCAGATGTGCTACATGACTATAATCTTAAAGTTGTTCTTTTTATTTTGTCAAACTCAATTTTGTTCTTTAATCTCTTTTAGATAAAGTCAAGTAAAGTTCAAGCTTACATGAGGATTGATTGACTCGGCTTGTTATATCTTCTAAATTAGGACCTATAGCTAGATGAGAAGTTAGAAGTATGCGTGCTTACTTTCTCTTGAATCATATTTATAGTATTACAAATTTACAACCTCATGTCGGATCTTCTTCCTGCAGTCAGAAGGGCTGTTGCTATCTGAAGTGAGGCCTCTTTTACTTTGTGTGCAGTTTGCCCTTTATACATCTAGTTAGATCTTATCCCGTGATAAGCACAGGATTATACAATTTAAACTAAACAGCTAATTTATAATTCAAAACTAAAATGATTCGTATAATTTGACAACTAATAAAAAATGGCATAATTCAAGTATAATATAAACTTTTTATTCGAAATGTATGTTAGCTATATTGAGAAATTGATGTCATAGACACTAACTGAACTGATAAATGACTAAAATTTGTACATAATAATTTTATCGATTTTGTTAGACTTATTCTTTCGTTTGAAGTTTTTTTAAAAAGAAAAACTTTAACTAATTTTAATTGGTGTATGTGAAGAGACACGTTCATTAAAACTTCTTTACTCTAAGATAAATGCTCAAAAAATATGAAAGATATACAATCCCAAATGTCCAAAAAAGAATGTAATATTTGACACATAACACAGAACTAAGAACTCTAAAAGTGCTATATGGTATAAAACCATAGTTTACCTCTACTGTACTTATATTATTATAGAGATATAAAATTCTATTAGTGCATATTAGCTTGGATGTTTGGATTTTGAAGTGGTCAAAGAATGTGCCAAAGAGGGGTCTTCCAAGATACATCTGCTTGTTTTTTGTCCGCTTTAAGTCTTCTTCTATGTCAATTTTCTTATTCGAGCTACTTCATTGACATAATGGCATTTGTTGATTGGGTTAAATAAATGAAGATTCTGGACATTAATTTAACAGATGAGAGCATCACTATCTACTGTGAAGAACGACGACGAAAAATCTATATTATTGACACCATTTGGTTAGGAGTTTGATTTTTTTTTTTATGGTTTTGCTCCCCTCTTTTTTCGCTTTTTTTTTTTTTTGTCTATTAATGATTGTTTGTTGTATACATCATATCGTCCCATGCTTGAGCAAGATGTTTTGAATTCTTGCTCGGCGAACTTTTTTACTTGTGTGCCTATATGCTTGAGTGATGGTTGTTCAGGCTGAGGATTTTCAGGAAATATCCTTTAGAATATGGCTGCTTACATCCTACCTTCCACAGAATCCCCTCAGGCAGGACTTATTACTTGGTGGTGGTTGTGCTACAATCCTGATCTGATGTATTCTTAATACAGGTAAGGTATATGAGATTGGATCTACGGGCATAAGCAGTCTTAAAAAGCATAATGAGAGGAGGAACAAATGTCTTAATGACTTCATTTCCATCTACGGTCATATACCCCTGGTCGCAACCAATGTGAAGGCAGTAAACGCGCAGCAAGAATGGTTGTGGTAGCGCTCGACATCTGGTTCGTTTCTTCGATAGATTTTCATATTCCTTACAATGGACCGACGGCACAGGTGACGAAAAATCTACCAGCATTTTCTGTAACCTTATTGTATATTCTGCAATAGTAACTAGGAACACATATCAAACTTGTTTTGTATTCATTTTATTTCATTCATGTATGTATATACTATTAGAGGATACATACGAATTTCCATAATTTTTTTTTTGTTTTCTAGAAACTTTTTTCTTTCATAATTTGAAATCAGAATATAAAGTAGCCAGGACCATCTCTAGCTTTTCCAGTTTTCATATTGTTCTGGACATTTGGACTATTGATATTGGATTGTTCATATTGTTGTTGTGATAACTAATTAACCTTCTTCATTCTGTGTACAAGACAAGATAAAAGAACAAATGACATCTTATTCTTGGATTAAAAAGATTTTTAAAAAAAAATAGTAAAAAAAAAAAAATAGTGTATAAATAACATAACAGCTACTCAATGTCATTACAGGTGCATTCAAGGATTAATGAAAACTTCTCTGCAATAAAGCTACTTGTTCAAGTTTAAGTAGCAATTTGTTTATGCCTGCTTTGTAGACTACATAGTTTATGACAACATTCAAACTTACCTTTAGAAAACAACATATATCCAACTAAAACAGCAGCAACAGTGGGGGTGACAGGATGTCGCACTGAATGGACGGGAGTCTGAAATTCTTTCTATACAAGTTCGACTATCTATATTGTCAGGTGTATATTTATGCATATTATCTTGGCAGTTACATACGTGCGTCCTCTTACGTGTTACGTGGTACTCCTAAAATAGGCTAGAGAGCCTTGGAAAGCACTAGCAGAAACAAGGCAATAATTTATTAATCGATTGAGCATTGTTATTCTTTAGGAGCTCTTGACGGTTCTGATGCGATCAATTATTTTAGGGGCCCTTACCGTCAGGATCTCATAAAGAATGACTTGTAATAATTTCATCTCATTGTAGTGGTTATCCAGTTCTTATTAGCATACTTCAATCGGACCAAAGAGAATTCCAGTTGGCTCTGAGTGGGAACTGAAGGTGTAATTTAGACCATCCATTTTAGGATCTTTTTCTTAGCTCAAAACAATTTCTGAAAATGGTAGAGTTTATTTGTTATTTTGTTATTAGTTTGTTTATTACTTTATTGGTTTAACTTGCAAAAAAAAATGTAAGGCAATTAGTTTAAATTTTTTTTTTTTAAATATTATCACGGTGGAATCCGTAATGCGAGCACGCACATTCCATAAGGACCTCAAACTCAGAAAATTTTTACGTTCAATTCCATCCGATGTTCTGAATTTCAAATATAGATTTTTATGAACGGAAGTTCATACCACGAGATACAAAAGATTTTTCTTTGAATGATTTTATTCTGTAAAGCGAGCGTACGCTTCATTCGAAAAATTCTAAGAAAGATTTTATCGCACACGATGGTGATGCTTTTTAGGCGCTCTCGAATGGATCGACATACGTGCTCGGCAATTAGTGAAAAGCAATTAGTTTTGAGTTTATTTTCCTTTATTTCATGATGAAAATTCTGGACTGATCACTTGTATTTATTTCGAGATCCGTGTATTTATTTCGAGATCCGTGTTCGGGCTCATAATAGGGCAGTACTCTTTGCGGATGTGTCAGTCGCCGCTGGGAAAGTTGGGTTTAGATATGTACGTAGCTTTAGATCTTTGGGCCACTTACGTATTAGCCCTTACCTCATGAGGCATGTTTAAAAAAAAATTATTTTAAAAATATTTTCTTCTATATTCTGAATTTTTTTTAAAAAATAAGCTATAAAATTTATAAATTATATCAAAATTTACTTATTTTTTATATTTATTTTTTTAAAAAAAATATTTCTAAATAAATATTCTAATATATTAAAGTCGTTGAGAGTTAGTAGATTAGTTTTTAAATTTTTTAAAAATTTAGAGTCTTAAAATATATATTTAAAATATTTTTTAAAAAAATCAAAAATAAAAGTTATAAATAATAACTAAATCTAAATTTTGTTAATATTTACAATATCTTTAATAATAGTTATGTAATAGTCAAAATATTTATTTTAAGGAAAAGATTAATTTATAAATAATTTAAATAAAGGGTTAGTTTATAAAATGTTTAAAAATCAAAGACTGATATACTACTATCATCGTCAGATCTTTGTAGCGTCAGAGAGTTTAATATATCTAGGGATGTGTGCCGCCGCTGCGTAAATTGTCGGGGTCAAGTGGTGGCCCATTTTGGCGATGCTCCGGCTCTGGGCTGCTCAGGCTGGGCTTCATTCTTTTTATTTGCTTAAAAGATTATGAAGAAAATTTCATGATCTCCAAAAGATTGCATAAAAACAGGCCTACACTCTTCCATAAATGTAAGATTATATATTATAGAATAATCTAAATTTTAATTATAATTATAATCAGAGTTTGGTAAAATAAATTATTAAATAGCTTATATATGATAAACAGAAAAAAGCTAACTGATTGTAATATATAATATCCCAAAATACGAACACCATCTAATAGACGGTGGATAGCGAGACCACGATAAGTCATATCTATCCTAATTGTTAATTTTAACTTATACTACATTTTTTTAATTATAATTCAATTGGACCATTACCGTTGTTCAATCGTTGCTCTTCGCCGACCGCCTAGCATCGCCTGCCAAGCAGAAATTCACAATAATTTTAATGTGTAAACAAGATTAAAGTACAAACTATTCACTGCTGCCAAGCACACCCGTGATCTACTGATATCTATCTATCTATTTTTATATTTTCTTTGGAAAATATACATTTATCATGGAAAATACCACACTGGCATCAAATCTGATCCACTAGCATTCAAATAGTTTTTTGTTTTTAGGACCCAGATATTAATCGGGAGCTAAAATTATGCCGGTAACCGTTTTCAGTAGACTTTTTTTTTAAAACAATACCCTCATCTGAAAAGTACTCTATACCACATGAGAGAGTGTATACGTGCGTACCAACAAGTATAATATTTACAAATATATAACTGATAGCATGAAAAACTAAACAAAATGAGAAAAAAATTCTGAAATTTCACTCATCCAGGACGACATCTAGTCACCTCATATTTAAAAACACCCTTCTTAAATCGGTATGTAGAGATATAGACCCGAAAGAGAAAAGAAGTTCGAACCGACACGGCCCAACCCAACTTACAGTTTGCAACCCAACCAACAAAAAGTAAAGAAGAAGATGACCTTCTCCCTCAAGCTGCTTAAATCTCGCCGCCAAACCTTGCTTCCCTTCTCATCCATGGCGGCGGCCCCTCACGCTGCTTCTCCTAACCCCGACGAGGAGAACCCTGACGATGTCCTTTGCTCTGGGTTAGCCGGACCCGTCAACGCTGATGCACCGCCGCTACCGCCGCCGACAGCTAGTCCGCTGGTCGGCGAGTTGGGTCACGTGGAGAGCGCGTGGGCGCACTGGAGAAAACTTGGATCGCCGAAGCTTTTGGTGGCCCCTATGGTGGATAACTCCGAGCTTCCCTTTCGAATGCTGTGCCGACGCTACGGCGCTCAGGCGGCTTACACACCGATGCTACACTCTAGAATTTTCAGCGAGAACGAGAAATACCGAGCCCTGGAGTTCACAACCTGCCAGGTACTAACAATACCAATCGCGCTGTTGTTCTGTAATTGTGTTTTTTTGGCTAAATTACATGATATAGTCCCTTAAGTTGAATCAAAGTTATAACTTGGTTCCCAAAGTTAGTCCCATCGAGTTTAGGGCAATTTGCTATGCTGTGCTGGTTATGATGGTATGAGAAAATATCATATGTTCGAGTGATATGTTTGCTTCCATATTATATCAGTTTCCTTCATTATTGTAGTTTATGTCATTGTTAATTCTTAGAGATTCTAATGTGTAGACTGTTTAAATAGAAGGAGCATACATTTTATGGATCTTGATTGATATTAATCTATTACACTGAGAACATATATATAGATTTAGACACCTAAGAAATACGGAAATACACTAAATAAGAATCCTAAATATCTCGTAATAGATAATGTATTACTAATATATCTCAACACTCCGCCTCAGACTTAAGGTGTCTTTAAAATAAATAAAACTGCTTGACAAAGTAAATTCTAGGAAATTAATTAAAGGATCACTGAAACTACACAATCTTGACAGTCCTTTCGTCCAGTTACTATTCAACAAGAATTATCGGGGGAAGCTCAGCAATTGACTTGATTCACTCAAATTGAAAGATTGGCATCCGTATTTGCACCATAAATAGACGATAGCACGATGTCAACGGATTTTAATCCATGTTGAAGGAAGATGATACTCAGCACAATGACTGCCGCTTGATAATAAACTCTAAAATAATATTCCCCTCAAGCTAAAGGATTGGCATCATATTTCGAAAAGAGATGACATGTCATGAAAAGATCCTAATTTATAGCAAGGAGAGCATTGATTTGGTAGCATGACTTCAACTTGATGAAAGGGATGACACACGATAGCTATTTTTTGTTTGTTGATTGAACATCAGATGATCTTGGATGCGGCATTTCATCGAACATAAATAGGCATAAAACAAAGGAGATGGCAGTGAAGATAAGATCACTTGAAAAATGACAGCATAAAACATATCCGTGTGACCTCTTGTTGCGAGATAGTTGTCCGCACCGCACGTTAGATCTAGTCTTCACCGTCATCTTCCCCTGGTCTTTTTCTTCTATTTCAACATGCTATCAGAGCATATTAACAACATTAAGATCTAATAACAGCCCAATATATATGTAAATGAACGGCATGGAATGAAAGATCATAAAGTTATATAAACCAAACATCAAAATTACATGATTGTCGATCTACATGGATCAATTTTCATGTGATCAACTTCAGCCATTTGGTTTTTCACATGGAGTTATAAATTTTATATTTTTGGTAATTACATGTTCTACGCTGTTCATTTTTTGTTAATTTTAGAACCATCTGATGCGCCATCAAGTTATATATATATATATATATATATATATATATATATATATATATATATATATAACTTGATGGTGTGGTTAGGCACAATCATATATATTTATGATTGTGTGAATCCTTTTGCACTATGTGATTGTGTGGTTATTGAATATAATACTGCACCCTGCAATATATATTAAGTCAATATTCTTTTGGTGCTGCAGGAGGATCGTCCCCTTTTTGTTCAGTTTTGTGCAAATGACCCCGACGTTTTACTTGAAGCAGCAAAGATGGTGGAATCATACTGTGACTATGTGGATATAAACTTTGGGTAATCGTTAGCTCACCTGTGGATCCCTTCTTTTTTCTTTGTTCTCAGTCTTATGATGCCTTGAAGAAGACGGGTCATTACTTTATGACTAATCTTCTAGGGACTTTATTCGCCTCTGATTTCTGGAACATAGATTAACAAGTCAGAACAAGGATTTCTTCTCTACTTGCCAATTTCATAAGCATCAATTCTGCATACTTTAGAATCATTGATGTATGATGCAAAATTGTTCTGCAGATTATGCTTAAATCATGTTATATCAATTGATTAATGACTCGTTACAAGTCTCACAGATCAAATTTTTGTTAGTTTTACCATAACCTCTAGTCATTTTGATAATAGGTGCCCACAAAGGATAGCAAGACGTGGAAATTATGGAGCTTTTCTCATGGATAACCTTCCCCTTGTAAAATCTCTTGTCCAGAAGTTGGCGTCGAACCTCGACGTCCCTGTTTCTTGCAAGATAAGGATCTTCCCAGATATCCAACAGACAATAGCCTATGCGAAGATGCTTGAGGAGGCCGGTTGTTCTCTCTTGGCTGTCCACGGCCGGACTAGAGATGAAAAGGACGGTAAGAAATTCCGAGCTGATTGGAATATAATAAAGTCTGTGAAAGACGCTCTTAAAATCCCTGTCCTAGCAAATGGGAACATACGTCACATGGATGATGTCAGGCGCTGCTTGGAGCATACCGGTGCCGACGGGGTGATGTCAGCAGAATCTCTTCTCGAGAATCCAGCTCTTTTTGCTGGATTTAGGACTTCTGATTGGAAAAATGAAAATGAAGGCTCAAGTGACGGGGAATTGGACCAAACAGATTTAGTTTTAGAGTACCTAAAATTGTGCGAAGAGTATCCTGTGCCGTGGAGGATGGTCCGTTCTCATGTTCACAAAATGCTAGGAGACTGGTTCAGGATTCATCCGCAAGTAAGAGAGGAACTTAATGCTCAAAATAAGCTCACCTTTGAGTGGCTAAATAATATGGTGAATAAGCTTAAAGAACTCGGTGGTGGTCCTCGGCTCGGCTATAAGAAGTGGACTCTTATAGAGAGTACAGGGTAAAACTGACGTATTTTATTTTGCTTTTTTCCCGTATTGGACTCCAATATACTGATTAGCTGGAGAAACCATATAATTGACATATTTTGTAGAAGACCATTGGCAGTTTGCAAAGTTAGAAGAATCCTAGCTGGATATTCATCGATCGAGCCCTATACTTCTGTTAAATTCTTCTGGCAGAAGCAAATGGGTGGATTTATTGGTAACACATGAATAAATCAGATTTCGTGGTCTTTTAGTTACTGATCTGGCAGAGTTACTGGGCATTAGCATTCTACCAAGAGGATTCTATATTTCTTCGGTTGAGGGCTAGGCTTAGAGCTACATCATTATTTTCTCGATGGACTAGTTTAACGTTCAACGCGGATGGATTCATGGAATCAAGCATTCCTTCACGAGATTCTTGTAATTCTCCGGCCACACGGTTGCTACTTAATGTACTACTAGTGTTTCCTTGTAATTCTCATGATATTGTTATAGGAGGAACACCTAGTCAAAGAAAATATGTAAAAGGTGCTGCATTTTGGTGGATGTTTTAAAATATTTTCTTTAAATTTCTCAGAAGAGAAAGTTATTTATTTTCAAAAGTGTTTTGAAATTATATTTTTGCTGGTGATGTGAAGCTTATTTTGTTTCTTTTGTTTTGTAATTTGCTGACTAAGCTCTATATGTGCCATCCCCTCGTTGACTAGCAATGACTCATATCGATGTTGTCTATATGTGTGTGTGTATATATATATATATATATATATATATATATATATATATACACGTGAAGTTTGTTCTTTTTTTTTTTTGGGAGAAAAAGTACACTATGAGAAAGGAACTTACTAAAACCTGTTACAACTCTCCTTTTTGACTCGGCTGTCATTTTAGACAATGGCGACAAAAAAATCCCGTGATACCCGTGATAATATGGATAAGTCTGAAAATAATAAAATATACGTAAAAATATTCCCAAAAAAGATTATTTTTGTGTAATTTAATTATTGTCTCCTTCTCTTTGACTGCTATCATTTGAGGCCGATGACTACAACGATGATTTAGTAATAAATTTCGTATGGACAAGTTTAAAAAGAATGAGATGTACGCAACTGTATTCGAGAAAACCATTTCTCGGTAGGACTCTAGCTATCATTAGACACACCTGTTGTCAATCGGTTTACCTTTAATTGGATGTTATATAATAAGCAGCATGAAGCTATGACAAACGCTTCTACGTATCTTTTAACTTACTTATTCCGTTTTTTATGATTGTGCATAACACGTAAAAAAGCATACTCTGATGATTTTAGGGTAATAGAAATTAAGTTTTGTAATTTTTTATTTTGTAAAATTAGTTACACATTAGTTAGTTGTGATTTTTATTCAATTAAATTATTAGATTATGTTTTCTACTTGTAGTCAAAATATTTTCAATATTAAAACAATCAACCATGCTTTTTGTAGTGGGATATTAGTTAGGAAATTCAGGGATTTGACATCTCATGCATCCACTTTCAGGGGAAAAAGTTGGTTTCACTAATCGGTTGAAGGCTCTATTGACTATTGCATATTGTTCGGGATCGGTAACATTGGATTAGAATTGGATCTCTGACAATTTGATCTGTTTTCTTTCAGAAGAAGGATATGGTGCGGAAGATTTGAACTTACCATAGATCTAATTTTTTTTTAAAAACCTTAAAATTACTTAAAGAAAAAAAATATGAGTATCATAATTGTACATTAAAAATTAATATATAAGTTTTTAAAAAATATTTAAAAAAAGATATTTGCAGGTCATCCGCGCTACTCGAATCATAATCCTATTTTTTTAAAAAAAAATCCACAAATTAATGCTCAAATAATTCTGATCTTTTTGCTAATCTAATTCCTGCAATCAAAGAATCAAGAATATCCTACGTCTCCTAATCAACAGTATTTCTTTTTCCACACAACATAATCAAAATGTGTAGCTCCACAGTGACACGTCAGCATATCCGCTATCGTTTTCGTCCCACCCGCACCCGGCTATCGTCTGCGCCGGTGGATCCACGAGCAATTCCTCCGCCATGTGATAGTACCCCTGCACTCCCCAATTCAAATCCATATCATAATCCACATCAAACACTGCAATTCCCGCAGCAATTTGCTGCTCCTCCTTCTTCTCATCCACCACAACCACGTCGGAGCCTGCGGTGGAGGAGACGGTGATTCCAGAAGCACGGAACTGATCGGCGGCGACGGCGGCAGCACGGCGAATATCGTCGTGCGAGGTGGAGTTGGGAACGGGGAGGCGCCAAGCTGAGTCGGCGAAGTTGAGGCAAGCTCTGCGACCGCGGAGGGCGAGGGCGGCGACGTCATGAGCTCTCGCTGCCATCTCCGCCATAGCGAAAGTACCCACCCAAATTCGAGAGTTGTTATTGTTAGGATCACGGAGCTCACAAACCCACCTCTCGGCTCTCCCGCGCCGCCGCACGCCTTTGTAAACCGGGTGGCGGGTCTCCCGGAACTTGGTCCGCCCAGCCTTGCGCTTCGGCGGCGCCGACGACACCGTCATGTAAGAGTACGACGAAGGGGAGTCGCCGGAGTAGTCGCTGCTGCTGCTGCTGGTTCTTTCGATCATTGTGATTGCTCCTGCCGCCATAGTTCGGAGCTCAGAACAGTGAAGATCAGAGTCTGTGAATGGTATGTGTTTGGGAGAAGAGCTTGAACTCTAACGGGGTTTAAATAATATGGGGGAACACGGGATTAACGAAGAGAGTGACAGCTGGCAATATGATTTATGATTATCTTATTGTGAAAAATGATGTGGTTAGTCAGATGATAAGACACGTGGGAGGAACAGAGCTTCCTGTCGGGTTCGTTAGCGAGGCGGTTAAGATGGATATTTGGTTTGGTTTTGGGTGGCTTAGCGGGTTAACAAAACAACGGTTGCAAATGCAAATTATTTAAGTTAGATTTTGTTACCGTCCCTTAATTGCCAAAAATTAAAAAAAGTACTGTGTAAATGTTAACAAATCAATTGAGTTTTAAATTTTTTTTGGATCTTGTGTTATCGTAAGCTTTTAATTTTCAGTCTATAGCTCCGATATATAATTTTAGATACATCCACATTAAAGAGCATGTAATATAACATGGAATATGGTCTTTCGTATTTGTAAAAAAAATTATAATGGTTTCTCACTTTTCTTTTACGTTTTGTTTTCTATCTCGCTTCCCATTTAAAGCTAGGAAATGAAAAAAATATATTAGTATTTAATAATAATTATTAATTTTTAGTATGATTGAATACAAAGATATTATTATTAATACATCTACAATTTTATAGTTATATGTTATGAATTTATATAACTTATTAATAAACTAAAAACTATAACAAGTTTATAAATTATATTTTATATCTTTCAAAACATTATTAAATAATATCACTAATAAATAATAATAATAATAATAATAACAACTTGTAAGCATTAATATAAAAATAATAATATGAACAATTTTATGAAATAAATATTATTTTTTGAAATAATTTTTTATCCAAATAAAATATTATAAATAACTTTATCCCACCACAACTCCAAATAAATTCAAAATTATTTTTCCATACATGCTAGTAAGTATGCAAACAAATCCGTAAAGTATGCGTTAAGATTATCTCCATCTAAACACTGTAAAAGGAGGGTAGGGTGAATTATGGATAATAAATCAAATAAGGTCAAAACTCAACTTTTGGATTGGACTCGATGCATAAGTAATCCATCCAGACGTCCATTGCCTACGGCCGCAGGTTGCACTCGTCCTATTTTGGGACAGTTTGTATATTTTTTTAAATATTTTATTATAAAAATTATAAATTTTAATAAAATTTATAATTTTTATATTAAATTTTTTTACTTCTAAATAAATATTTTTGGATCTCAAAAGTTAATGAATACTAGCAGATTCAAAATGAATTTTAAAAACACTATAAAATTTGTTAATTTTGGAGCATCAAAATACCTATTAAAAATATTTTTTTTTAAAAAAAATAATATAAAATTATAAATTTTAATAATATCTATAATTTTTATATTAACTTTTAAAAAAAAAATACATGCACCTGAGTGGGTGCCGCAGGCGATCCGCGTCCATATCCATCCCACTTGGCTGCTTCGATTAATAATTATTGATTAGATAAAGCTGTGTGACCGTGGAAGGCGCGTGCAAAGCCCAGTCAATTGGATTGGATAAGATTGACAGTTGGTGACCGTGGGGTTGCACGCGACGCTTCCCGCGGTTCTTTAGATTCCTACTCAGTCTACAACACTAGGCTAGCCCAACTGTCTACCTCTCTTCTTATGAAGCTTCCTAACATAGTAACATGTCCAGTTTTATGAATCTTCAAATAAATACATAAAGAATAATTGCATGTCACCCCCTTCTTAGCATGATGCACTTGCCGTCATATCAATATATTTCTTTATTTTTATAGACTAATTTATAAAATTTGAAAAAACGAATGACTGATACGCCATGTTTTGAGTGATATACTGATAACGACAAAAAAGTTTTCTGTTGGACATAATTTTTTAACCATGTTTTGTTAGACCGTGGCCAATTAATAAAATTTTGGATGTGGCTTACTTTGTTGACACTCCACTGAATAATACATGGCTAAATATTCTCCAAATTCCATCCGATGTTGTTTTGAGGCGGGTATAAATATTCACATCTATTAGATGGGATGTAATTTTTGGGCTACATGTGATCAAGAATTTAAGACCATGTATAACTGTGAAGACTATGTAATTTTTTGGATACACGATGTTTGACTGGACTTATTTTCATCCTCATTATTGGATTACCAAGAATTAAATCCATTTATTGTTTATGGTGCCGATTTCTATCCCAAGTGTAAACCGGCCATTCCGTAGAATATTAAAATTGTACCATTAAAAAATATTAGGATACTTATAATTTTATGTCTTTAATAATTCAAAATTATAAGACTATATATTTAAATCAAAATGACGTTTTTATACCATCCTTAACCATATAAATGACGAAGCTGTCATACTCAAGTTAGCTGCCTTTATCTTTCAAGAAAAATACTCTATCCATTTCATCATCACATGCTAATAGGACATAAATAAATTATTTTGAATTGGAGGACGTAAAAATAAATATGTTTTTTATCTATTAGGGCATAAATAGACAAATGTACAAAGTTAGATTAGATTTGCAACCAATCAACATTGACTTAATTGGTTAGTATAGCAGGACACTAGGAGGCGATCATGATCTGTTCCTTATGAAAGATAAATCAGTAGTTCAATTTTAGCAATATTTGATTAAAAGTAATTTTACTTTAATATATACTATTTTTTATCAAGATATAAAATAGAAATTAAATTTTGCGGTCAAAAAAAAAAAAAAAAAAATGCACCATGAATTAGACTATTTGGACGTGTACAAAATGGACCATAGGCCTCGTTGAAAAATGCCCATTAGGCCTTATTCGGACCTTTATCGTGGCCTAATTAACAGCAACCGCCTACGGACCGAGTTCACCGCTCTTGGGTTTATTGATATCTCCTCCTCCCGCTCGCCAGCAGCGGGGCTACGCTCTCTCACGGCTCTGTCTTCCCTTAAACCCTAGCATAGCATTCGTCTCAAACTCCGGCGCCGGCCTACTCGTTCGGCCGACTTACTTCAGCCGCTGATCCCTCTCCCTCTAACGCCTGCCCATCACACCGTGGAGAAAGTTTTCTGTCGCCGCAGTTTCTCCTGATTTTTATTTTATTTTATTTGATTTATAGCTAGTATTTGGATTAAAGAATGGCCACCAAAGGCGGCAGCATCAAATCAACCTCCATTAATGGGGTTAAGATCTATTCTGTCTCCGCTCAGCGCCCTCCTCCTACTTCCTTCACTTCGAAGAAGCTAAGAGATTTACGCAAGGACAAAGGTTCCTCTCTCTCTCTCTCTCTCTCTCTGTCTCTCATAATTTCTGGTTTGCTCACTTCTTTAAGGAAATTATTTTCTGAACTAAGTTGTCAAGGAAATAAAGAGTGGGAATTGTTGTTAAAATGGGTACCTCATATACAGTTTCAATATAATCTTCTAGGCTGTTGCATTTGTTTTTAAAGTAAATTGTTTGATATCATTAGCAAACGGTAATGAAACTGTCATTAGCGTTGCAAATATTGTGAGAGTGTTGTATCTAGTCATCCTGCAAAAATCTCATCTTTAGGCCTCATCAAATATATCGAAGAATTGAAATACAAATTTAGGATAGTAACAGTGTCAAAATGCTTACAAATGCCGCATCTCTCTACCGAAATTTAATGCTTAATTGAAAGTGAACTTTTTGATGCTTTTGGTCATGTTTGGACTATAGCTACAATTCTAAGACAAAGTTTTAGGTGCAATATTTTTAAACTTGAATTTAAAGCTAATTTCTATTTGTGCTTAATGTTTGTTTGTTGAGCTGCATTATGTCCTTTTAAGTGCATACAATCTGAGCCATTGCAGGCAAGCTGAAGGTTTTGTCATTTTTTTGAACAACTTATTTAGCTTGCGGATCCTGATCCATTGCTTAAAACAGATTATCAACAAAGGGTGGACCTTATCCAAGATTTGAAGTTCGAAACTGCTACAACCAAAATTAAGGTCACTCCTGATGGAGAGTATGTTATCGCATCAGGTATCTCTGTTCCAGTAATGGTTTTATATACGTACCATTCATGAGGATGCCTATATGTACCAATTTTTTAAAGATTATTATTACTTCTTCATATGTATTTGAATTATGAAAAAAAGTCAAATAATCTTGCTATGTTACTGCAAAAGACTAAAAGTACAGTCTTTGCTTTGCATAACGGCTGTGATCCCTCAAGCATCTTGATTGTAGAAGTGGCCATATCTTTCTAAACTATGAACATATGATTTGGGCTTCGTTTCGAAATTTTGTAGTGTGTAGGTATATCATATATTAATGCTTGCTCTTTACCCATGGAGCTGCATATATATACCTGTGATAAATAATGCTGCAGAAGGCTGCAGTGACATTTGGGCTCTGTGTATAAATTGTAGTGTCTATATCATATGAATGGTATCTCAATACCTATGGAGTTGCATGAATTACCTTTGTAAATGATGCTCAAGTAAGTTGAAGTGAGGTGCTCTCTCTTAAGCTTATACATTGCGGGAAGGAACTGGGCTAGAGGGAGGATCGGGGAAGAAGTATGGGTAACGGCGTTCGGTGATGGAAGAGTCATTTGTCTAGAGGCAATGTGATCTTATTTTCTTGTTTATTTTGTTTGTGTTCATTATTCCCTAATACCTTTGGAATTTTTAGCATTACATTCCATGATCAATTACCATTTGTAGTCTGAGTAGGCTTACAAGGTAAACAAACTTATACTAGTTTTAAGGTTGCTCGTATGGTGTCGGTTTGGCAAATGAAAAATTTGTGTGATGTATCGGTTTGGCAAATGAAAAAACAATATCTCACTCGATGATGTTACTAGGTATTTATCCACCACAAGTTAAAGTATTCGAGTTGAAGGAACTGTCAATGAAGTTTGAAAGGCACCTCGTATCTGAAATTGTTAATTATGAGGTACCACGTTTAACACTTAATTGTTTCATTTGTCCTCCACTTAAATTTTCAATGCCTATTTATTATCTTCCATACTATATATTTCATGAAAAGTGATCTAAGTGTCTTACATAGATGCTAATAAGTGTTATGGCTTCACTTAAAACTAGACCAACACCACCGTTCTTTGTTGGAAACATCCGTCATTTATTATGACATCGTATCCTGTGTTATAGACTTCTTCTCGCAACTTTCTAGAATGCTGTCCAATGATTTGCTGTTATGCTTTTCCGTTTCTTTTGAATTTGTTTATACGACTTGTGAGTAGCCTTTAGGCAGCTTCTTTTCCCCTTTCTCTTTTGTGCAAGGAGGAAGAAAACTTATTTGGGTTGCAAATCTTAAGTAAAGGAGTATTCTTGCTACTACTGATAAATTAGCTTGATCTTGATTGCTTTTTAGTTTTAACTTCAAGTTTTGCTGGTTGTCAACAACTTTCCATCAACTTGTTTACATTGTTAAATGTTCACCTAGTACAGAAAGAGGTACATGAAAGACAAGTGCATTATTCATCCACAATGCTTCTTCTATAAAGTCTTGACATGTTGATGATAATCAAATACAGAAGCGATCATATATAAGATCATTCTAGTCATGGCTTTCCATTATAATAAATGGTTTGGGTCATGCTAGTATCTTTTTCTGCTAAAAGTTAAGAGTTTTTTTTTCCTCTTTCCTTTTTTTTTTTTTAAAGAAGAAGATTATTGCAAGTCTTATGTTTTTAAGGTTATGCTAACTCTTACATCCTTGTAATATGACACTCATTTCATGTTAAGTTTGTTACTTTTTTGAGTTGCATATGATGAAGCCTTATAAATGTGAATGGCATATTATTCTTTCGAAGGATGCAATTACTTTCTCCCAATGGAACATGCTTTTTCTTCTCCTGTATATTTATCTTTTAATTTGCTTTATGATTTTGTACATCTGATAGAAAACAATTTTTCTTTGTGCAGCTGCTATCTGATGATTATGCCAAGATTGCCTTTTTATGTGCTGATCGTTCTGTTTGCCTACATGCAAAGTATGGGAGTCACTATAGTATACGGATACCTAGGTAAACAAGCTTCTTGAGCTTTTTGTTATGTGTGCTGTGTGTGTGTATATCTATATGTATGCCGAATTCATAGGGATCGACATGGACGAAAGCATTGAAGGTTGCTGTGCGCTAATATTGTCTAGCAATCGACAAGCTGTTTTAATAACTGACCCACAATGTAAACTTCGACTATTGGATTCCTCTCAAATAGAGATGCCTAAAATACTATAATAGAATTGCGAAGAGGTGCACCTCCTGTTAACCAAAAATTCTTCTCTTAGTAGTAGCTCCTATATGTGTCAAACCTTCTTTTTGCATCATTGTGCTATATGTGATTAGGATCACTTGTTAAATAACTCTTAAGTCTCCAAAGAGTGTTGGTAAACTTGGGACAAATGCTACAACAGTGTTGTTGCTGCAATATGTTGTTCCTTGTGCTATAGTTTAATGATTTATGTTGATTAGGACATAAAATTTTTGAGGTTAGAAATTTTCCATAAGTGTGATATTATATGTTTCTTACCTATAAAGTGAATTTTATATGTTATGGATAAACATTCTAGAGATATATACAATTTCGTATCTTTTTAAATTTGACAAAGTGGAAGAGTTTGCACGTCCAGCCCATTATTCATAATAATATCTACATAACTAGAGCTTCTTGAGGACAAGTCGACTAGTTATTGGGAATAATATGTTCTTCCGTAATGCCGTCATCTCACGTTCACAGGATGGGAAGGGACATCAAATATGATTGCTGGTCATGTGACTTGCTATGTGCCGCCTCTTCTCCTGATGTGTATCGAATCAACTTGGAACAGGTTGGTCTAGACCATTTTGTTGGGAGATGTCCTCTCTCTTTGTTAAATTTTCTAATGAATTATTGTTATTCTCGCATTGTTTATATTATTACACTACTCCCCATAATCTTGTTTAGTACTCAGTTTCTGTACATCATCTAGTTATGCCCTTTCGCATCACGTGTTTAAGGGTTCTGCTCATCTTGTTAAGTGGTAATCTGCCATACATTATTAGTGGGTTCATTTACACAAAATGTACTTGTTTCCAACTAGATAATAATTCCAGTGGGACATAGCATTAGTGTTATTTAGAAGCATATTATTTCTGCATTTGTTTTCAAAAAACAATAAGTGAAGCAGATATGGGAGTTGTAAAGTGTGAGAAAAGTAAATAACTATTGTTGTATAATTTGGATGATTATAGATTGTCATGCTAATGCAATGTCCGAGTAAAATTTTCAGTTTTGTTTTCTCCATGGCAATGGGAGAAGGCGAAGTTATGGAAGATTATCGTGCTTGCCAGCAACTGGAGCATAGCGTTTGTTGTGAACAATTTCACCCATGTCCAAAACATGTCTGATGTGATTAAATATTTGTATGAAGTTTCAAATAAGAAATACTAATGGGTTTTCATGAACTGTTATGTGCTTCTTGTCTCCATGCAACTCTGTCTTTTGTTATTTTTTTCGTTCTTCTATGCGGGAATTGTTGATGGCTTCATATGAAATTATATTTCCTTGATCTATTTGGCCGTACAGCAGGTAATGAATATTTATTTGATAATGTTGTAAAAGATTTTCTAGATACTTTCGGGTACTGCTTATTCAATTTCCTAAGCTTAGACCTTACGAAGAAGAAGAAGAACAAGTGGTTGAAATGAAGATTAGAGAAACAAGGAAGTTATGAATGTTGCACCGTTAAAAGTAGAGGAGAAAAAAAAGTGAAGGAACAATATATCTAGAAGAAGAAGAAAATAGAAAGGTGGGTGGATTTTGGCTGTTCAAATGTTGATGGTCTTGAGGGTTTGGTTTGTCAATTGAGTTTTGTGCTAGTAGTATTCTTTGTGTTGATTTGTTTGATCTCTGTAGTCGACAAGTGTTACAAATTCCCATTAATGGAAGTTGACTAGTTAGATGATGGTAATTGGATACTTGAAATATGTCAAGTTGCCTTGGATGTCAAAGATAATTTCAAACTATGCATTGACACCGACTGATAGGTACACCATCCCCTTTATAAATGTAATACATGCCGGTATAGTGAAGATATGATTATTGAGAGGTTTCAAGTAGTGGGAGCTTATTCAACTATTCATCAAGCTAGGGCAGCTGAATCTTCTTAGATCCTACAGGCCTCTTCTAGTCTCATAAGTTTGACTGTGATTGGTGGTATTGTTTTTTTTTTTTCAAATTGAAAGGCATCTAATTATGTTAATGTTTGAGTTACATCCCCAAGTCTTGATTGGTTTTGCAACTTTTTAAGGATGTAATAAATTGTTATGGATGGGATTCAAGGGACCGAGCCGTATTAAATCAATCGGGCCAGTTATTTAGAGCCCCGTTTAGAAATATTGTTATTAGGAAAGGGTTTTATTTGATAGGAGTTCTATTTAGAAGTTTATATTTAGTAAGAGATGTATTAATGATATTGGGCGCAAACATTTAACCCAAAAAACAACCCGATTTGCATTTTTTCGTGCCTCGGAATCGGTAAATCGAATGTCGTTTGGGCTGTTTCAGGCTGTTTTATCGAGCCTAATAGTATTTTTGTTTCTATATAATGAGTTATACATTAGCTAACAGTGTCATTTATATAAAGACATATAATATCGATGTTAGTTTATTATGAAAAATTTTTAGATGTGGTTAATTTGTTATGTCTTAGGAGTAGAGTAATTATAGGGAGTCCACGGGGCTGCCAATCGCCACTGCACCACTTATGTTTATGCCACCGCCATTGGGTCGTTTGATGTTATGTTGCCATCACTAGCACGATGGTGCTTATCTTGTTGCACTAGCCGCCGAAGGAACCGATTTGGGTCGGTTGACAATAATTGGTATCAAAATCGTGAATTCTCTCATCCATGCTGCTGCAGATTCTATTTGTCAAATTCACTGCAAGTTGTTGGCGCCACCAAGTGTTTCTGATTGATTTGTCTTTATCTAAAAAATATTGCCGCCCAAGGCTGATTTGCGTTGTTTCATGTCTTAAGACCATCTGCTTTAGTCCAATTGGATCATAGTTGTTAAAGGCGCGCCTCGCCTTGCGCGTAGGCTCACCAACCAAGTTTGCGACCGGGCTCGTCCAAAAGGCGTGTGCCTTGCGCCCAGGCTCGTCCAAGCGCGCCTTTCCAACCATGTCGGCTGCAATCCCAAAAAAGAAAAAAAGAAAAGCAAAAATAGGTTCACCCGAATCCTTAACTACCAGCACCAATGTATTATGGACGCACATTAAGTTGTCTACGTTTTTTACATGCCGACTTAACAATTAAATTGTTAAATTAATTTAACAGATACCAATGCATATTCATTTACTGTTTCTACGCAGCTTACACCTTGCGTTCATCAGGCGCGCGTCTTGCCTTATGCCTTGCGCCTAGGCTCCAAGACCCTAGTTGCAGCTCAGTGCGCCTTGCGCCTTTGACAACATTGAATTGGATATTTATGATAGGTCGGCGTTGATGTATATAGAGTTATGTATGTCGTGCAGATTTTATGCGAATCAGTTCTGTACTTTAGAATCGATTTGTGTTGATTCTTATCCCCTCAAGTATTAATCCACCTCAAGTGGATTAAGCCACATTTAATCAACCGAGCCAGTTGGTTTCAGTTTAGAAATATTATTCTTAGGAAATGTTCATTTTTTGGTAGGAGTTCTAATTAGTAGGAATTCTTATTTAGTAAGAGTTGTATTAGGAAAGGGTTTGTATTTCATAGAAGTCCGAAGTTAGGTGAGAGTGCCGTCTATATATATATATATATATAGCTGCCACCTAGCTACCACCACTGGGATGTTGGTTTGCTGCCGTCATCGGGCAGCGGTGCTTATCACGCTACGTCCAGGCTGTCAAAGGAATTAGGTGTGCGTTGATTCAAAAACAATCTTTTTTATGGCGATACATGATTTGATTGCCCATTTGATGCTTCTTAGTTTTTTCAGCTTTATTGCTTCTAGGGTAACTGTAGTAACTCCTCTTTGACAGGGACGATTCCTCGCATCACTGAACACCCAATCACCATCTATCAATGTTGTTTCTCGAAGGTTTAGTGCTTACATTTCTAGTTAGTGTTGTTTAAGTAAAGTTTGTTTTGGACTACATAACATATCTTTCATGTCTTATTGTAAATGCAGCACTGTCCATGGACTTGTTGCTTGTGGTGGCGAGGATGGTGCTTTAGAATGTTTTGACATGAGAAAGAGATCTTCTGTAGGCAGAGTTGATGTTACTGCTGCTTCGGGTGACCAGGACCATGTAATGTTGAGCCAAGTGGTTTTCCTTGACAATCATGTATATCGTTGTCTTAAAGTACCATTTTGATGTTTCCGTACAGGAGGTGACTGCGATTCAGTTTGATGATGAGCATGGATATCTCATGGCCGTTGGAAGTAGCGCTGGAAAGGCATGATCTTTCAATATGTGTTTCTATTGACGTGTGTCATTATGACTTTTGTAGGGCTTATGATTTGTTTATGTTTGATTGTACTGTATGTCAAATTAGATAGGACTCTCTCTAATAGCTAGAGTAATAATTTTAGAGGCCGTTCTCGGATAGTGTTGTTAAAGGCAAATGGCGCTTTAAGGCGCCAAGGCCTCAAAACGCCTGAGGCGCTCGCTTAGGCGACGTGAAGCACTAATGCGAGTTTATCATGATTCATGAATATAGAACTATGAAAAGAAAAACTAATAAAACTAATTCAACACCAAACCCTTAAATTCTTCAAGGGTTTCAACTAGCAAGCTACATGTCATATGGTTTCATAACACAAATACAAAATAAAATAAAACTTACATACTAGAACAAAATATAAACATTTCCAAAAAAAAACTAATGCAAGGAGAGGGTGAGTAAATCCTAAATTGATAACTCAAACCTTTATAACAACTTTGTCTCGTTTGCTTTTACTTTTTTTACCTTTCACTTAATTTTTTTTTCAACACCTAAAGAAAAAGGATAAAAATGACAAATTCTTCTCATCTCAACTTTTTTCATGCCTACGAGCCAAGGCGCTCAACCGGGCGCTTGGATGGCGCATTGTGAATATCACATCGCCTTGACCTTCTTAAGGCGCCTGGGCCTCGTCTTAGCGCCTAGGCGAGCGCTCGGGCGCCTTTTAACAACACTGTTCTCGGATAGACAATGTGATTTTACTTAGCTGTGATTCTATAGTCAATGCATTCCCCATGGAGTCTTAACATTTGAAAATACCAGTGGACAGAATCCTCTATGCAGGCCGTATTATACGGAGTTCTCGGATATGCTTGCTTTTGGAGAATCTACAAATGATAAATGCTAGGGGCAAGCCTGGGAGTACAGTTACTATTTTCATGTTCAATAATGCCATGAGTTAAAATTGTGAATACACAAGATCATTGCAAAGCAACTTTAGTGATGTTTACGACTCTCAATCTATGTCTTAAATCTTTTCTTGTTTGCGACTCTTTAAACTTCTCTTATCCTCTTAATAGGTTGAGTCACTCGTGCAATTCAGCAACGTCGTAATATATTTTTAATTGAAATTTTTTAGTTTCACAAGTTTGTCTAAATTAAAGTTGTACTATGAAAAGGAAGCGAAATTAGGTTATCTCGAGGTACCTTTTGCCAACTATTACACCAACTGGGGATAGGATACGCTGCTTTTTGGACAATGGGTTTCAAAGTACGAGGAACTTCCTGACTTGCACTGTTTATCACAACTTCTATGTTCAGGGGAAAGGTTGTTGTGAGGTGCAAGCGCCAATTTGATACCTTTTAATGAAATTGACTCTTTTTTCGATGGTTTATTGCTTCTGTCATTTGTTTTCGTCTACGAACTTTTACTACTTCTGTCTTTTCTTTTCTCCAAATTAGAATCAATTTACCAAGTTAAACTCTTTATTGGAATCGCAGGTATTAGTTTATGACTTGCGAATGTCAGATCCAGTTCACATCAAGGATCATATGTAAGTTCCTTTGAAGTTTAAATGCAGCGAGTCGTTAATGCTTAATATCACGTTTGGTGGTTCTTTTTTCTTACTTTATAACATTTTATACCATTTGCTCGTCTTATATAGGTATGATAGCCCAATTTTGGATATTAAATGGCATCGGACTCTGAATTCTACAGAAGCAAAAGTGATCAGTGCAGATAGACATGCTGTTAGAATTTGGGATTACAAAACGGTAACTGTTATGTTTGTTGTAAATATCTGT
Source organism: Xerophyta viscosa (assembly GCA_002076135.1). Taxonomy (NCBI): domain Eukaryota; kingdom Viridiplantae; phylum Streptophyta; class Magnoliopsida; order Pandanales; family Velloziaceae; genus Xerophyta; species Xerophyta viscosa. Next base: position 518,172 of record MJHO01000018.1, read on the forward strand.
TCAAATGTACTAGTAAAGGATACAAATGATTTTTTTTTTTTTTTTTTTTTGCATATTGTTATAAAATGTTTATGTAGAGTTTCTGTCATCAGGGTACTAATATGACCAGTATTGAACCAACCAATGGAGTTATTAATGATGTATGTACTTTTCGTGGAAGTGGGTTGATGCTATTGGCTTTAGATTGCAGCCAAATACCAGCATATTTTGTGCCAGCTCTAGGCCCGGCACCTAAGTGGTGTTCTTACATTGAAAACATTACGGTATGATAATTGTGCGTTTGTTGTTAGTTGTTGCTCACTCATAGCGACAACTTCAGTTCTAGTTCTTCTAGAGTTTTAGTTCTAATGCGCGTCGTTCTTTCACTTGACAGGAAGAGATGGAGGAAGGGGCAGAAACTTTTATATATGATAATTACAGGTTCTTAACTAAAGAAGAACTTGAGCGCTTGAATATGTCAAATTTGATTGGCACAAACCTCTTAACAGCATATATGCATGGATTTTTTGTTGACTATCGGCTATATAAAAAGGTATCATCACCTCAGTTCATAAGAATCTCCAGTAATTAAGTACTATAATTTCATATATTAATAGTATATTATCATATTTGGTAAATGGATTTGAATGAATCAAATCTTCAGATATCAATGTTCATAAATAATTAAGAAAATTGTGGTAAATCCTAGTTCTGTTAATATCTTAGTGATGTTATGTTGTGGTTCTACCATATAACATTTCCGGCATTCTCAACTGTCGGCTTGTAGTTATGTGTATCTATCAGTGCTATTGCTATCTCATCTTATGATATTCCATCATGTCCACACTATTTCTAGATATAGGAGAGTTATCCGGGATTGGTAGTCATATGCTTGATCAGATTAGATATTTCGTATGCAAAATGCTACTTGCCACTGAACAAATGGTATTCGTGGATGCATGGAATAGAATAATTGCACATACAGATGCTATATATATATATATATATATATAGTTTGTAACATTTTCATTTTCTACAGGCAAAAGCTTTGGTAGATCCATTTGAATTCCAGGCTTATCAAGAGAAAAGAAAACAAGAAAAGATAGAAGCTGAACGTGATTCTCGTATCACAGTATGTCCATATGGCTTTTTGTACCTGTTTTGCTCTGTGATACACCAGCATCCAGAATCTTTTTTTTTTTTTTTTGAGAAAAACCTGAGCTTGTATTTAACTTTCCTCTTTGCAGATCAAGAGAAGGTTACCTAAAGTAAACAAAAATTTAGCTTCTCGCCTACTTGAGAAAGATGAGACTGGGGAACCTGAAGTACAGAATGGTGACGTTGAAGCCTTTAAAAAGAAATCCTCCAAGAAAAATAAAGGCCTAACCACTGAATTCCTGAAAGATGAGCGTTTTCGACAACTGTTCGAGAATGAGGTCTCACAATTCTTGCTTTATCATTCCCATAGAGAAGTTTTCTTTCAATGAATTGAAAGTTTCTTTGAAGTCAGATTGCATGATTTCTGCATGTAACATTTTACTTTATAGTCCATATGAAATGTTTAGAACGAATTTAATCGTCCTCCACTCAGAACATTATTCATCGTGCTTACGTCAACTTCTGTCCACTTAAAAAAGGGATTTTAGTGTTGGTTGATATTGCAGTATGAAACAGAATAGCTGTACAAGTATGCCATACATTTAGTTTGCAATTGGAAAAGTGGAGTTTATTTGTAATTAGATTAGCTTTTCTTTACCTGTGTAAATTCCAAAATGTATATAAGGTTCCGTCCTATAAAATTTACCTGATGTTAATTTTGATGTCTAAACCAATATGATTCTTGAATGAATTCTTAATGCGGCCTCCTCATTGTGAAAGGCCTTTATTCAGGTGTCTTTTTTAAACAAAGTATATACGAACGTAGCAGTAATCCTTCATGTGAGGACTTGTTCATCCATGTTTATGCATTCCTTCTGATGCATGAATCTGAAGTGTGAATATTTACCATTGCTTTTCCAGTTCATAGTCTTAATTCAAATTTATGATCGCTATATCATTTTGTCTTGCAAGTTATTCTTTCTTTAATTATTTTTTGATCTCTTTATATGTTGAAGAACTACTAATTTGCACTACTTCCAGATATCTATAAAATATACTTGGGTTTTCTAGAAAGCAACACTTCCAAATATTTTCATGGGTTTGTTTTTCTCTCTTGCTGTTGAACTGCTTTCCGAAATTGTGTAGCATCTACTTGAGCCCAGCGCCATATTCCTCTTATATTACAATGTACTAATGTCAACAAAATCTTGTCCCCAGGACTTTGAAGTTGATGAGTTGTCAACTGAGTATCTTGCACTGCATCCACATTCTACCCAGAAGCAGCCATCTCTTATTGAGGAACACTTCGATCCTGTTTTGGAGGAAGAGCATGAACAAAGTGATTTGGAGGGTCAGTATTCCTCTCAGTCAGAAGATCCGGATGTGGATACAATGAAACATAAAAACTCCAAACGTGTGAGGTGAGAATTTTCTAACAATATAATATTTGGGTTAGAATGAAAATGCTCATTTTTTATACTCGCATTCTTTTTTTTTTTAATACTACTTTGTGTATGTTGTTGGCGTATCACACTGGAATGAACAGCGCAAATCATGTTGAAAGGGGAAATGGCTATTGATATGTATATTGTTTCCTTTTTTATGATACCAATCTCTAGACATGTGGTATCCAATTTTGGTATTGCTATTGATGTGTATGTCATATAACTGTCTTTTCTAATATAATATCTAGATGTGTTATCCATTTTATTTGCTTTTGTAGTGGTCAATAGGTTCTTACATCTTTCTGACTTCGGTGTATACTTAGGTGGGTCATGTTGAAAATATTAGTCTAATGTCAAGAAGAAAATCATGTATAAATCACTACTTAAAATTTATATTACTGTTTAAGGTCTCAGATAGTATTTTAATCCACCAAATTAATCATAAATTTCCGAAATAAAACAGTAAATTGGATGATTGATACCTGTGAAGCATGGAGAGTTCATTATGTTTGACCATTAATCTGAACATAAAAGCAATCAGGTCACTAATTCATTAATTATTCAAGCCCAGGAAAGATCAACAAATAATCTATGTGGATGTATATACAGAAAATAAAACAAAGTAATGAAGGAGATAGTCAAAATTCTAGTCTAACATTACACTTAAGCAGAGACCAACTTTCGAGTCCAGTAGTTCTTCCAATTCCAACATGCCGTTCAACCAATCTGCAGAAATAAACATAGACGTCGGGAAGGCTGGATGCCGGTCAGGTGTGCCTCATCACTTATTCAATGGACCGTTTTGCCGATGGCATGCATGATTTTGATAGCAATACTGATGGAGAAACGACGACTCCCGTTATATTAGCACAACTCCGTGAAAAAAAGGGTTTTATAAGCCTATGAAGATTTGGCAATGGTCACCCCTCTTCACATAGCAATGATCCAGAAGTGCTGCCTCCTAAAACCTAGAATCATAACAAAATTAAAAAATTAAAATAAAATCTAATGAGTGGATTTTCGTAAAAACAGGAAACTGAAAACAGTGATAAAAATCAGCATGATTGATGGTTAGACTTAAAAAAAATAATAATAATAATACCAACAGGAAATTCTTAAGAAGCTGCTGTGATGCCCAATATTGCTTATGGATTTAGATTTTATTGGAATAAAAACAAAGAATTTTTTCTTGAAAAGTATTTGAATTGTTATTTTCTATTCGTTTCGTTCTCTTTTCTCGTTCCCTGGTTTGGCCCTCTTATTGCTTGCTTGTTATGTGCATCTTGATTTGCTTGTATTTCAGCGTGCTTGGTTTCAAAGCTTGCTTTGCAGTCTTTGTGCTTGTGGGCTCGTATGCTAGTATGTTTGGTATCTTATTTTTCATGCCGAGGCTCCTATGAAAACAGCTTTCTCGGGGGCATGGCAGCATAATATCTTACCCTCCCTAAATTGTTATTGTTGTTGGTGTTATTATTTTCTATTCGTTTATTGGCAAGTGGCAAATTGATTTCACCACTGTGTTGCAGATTATACGAAGTCAAGGATGAAAGACATGCAGAAGCATTTGCTAACCGTATTTCCCTGGCTAAGGAGGATGCTCTTCCTATGGGCGAGAGGGTAGCTTCTCTCCTGGACCGGCAGCCTTCTGGTGTTCCTAGCGGCATAAAGGTTGGACCTGGAGGTTCCAGAGAGATAACTTTTGTGTCTCGAAGCTCAAAGAAACATAAGTCTGACAGCAGGCCTCGTGATGAGAAGAGAAGAGGCATCCAATCGCTAGGCTTGAAGCCGGACAAATCAGAAACATATGGTAGGGGACCGTTTAGGGGTAGAGGCAGGGGTGCGCATCGTGGTAAGAGCAGAGGTAGAGGTCGGCGGTGATAATTTTGGTGATTTCAGAGGATCGATCCTAGTGATCCAAATGCATGCTGCTTCATGCAAATGAACAAGAAGTGAAGATAGCACTTAATGCACATTTAAAATGGGCTGACAATTTGGTCAGTTCGGTTCAGATATCAGGAGTCTGTTTGCTGCTTATAAATAGAATAACAGTTATCTTAGAAGTTCGCATCTGGCAGATCGATTCGAAAATGAGTAACTCTCCTGCATTTCTGAGCATTAAAAGAGCAAACATCTGGAGCTGTGTTTTTGTACCATTTAGTAGATAGAATAGGTAATTTATAAGATTGAAATTGTTTTCTCCCTATTCCTTTTGATTTATGTGCTTCTGTTATCCTCTCATACTTTTTTGTGAAGTTTATGCTAAGCATATCATATCTGTTGTTAAGATGTAACATGTAAATAGTTCAAAACCTCGGGAAGGATTTTAAATTGGAAGTTAGTGTCGATTTTCTCGCTTTTACGGAAAAAAGTACTTGCATGTAGAACTTATTTGTTCACAGCTTGCCCCATTTACTTTGTAGAAAGTGGAGCTGAGGAACTTTCCTATTCTGGCTTTGATTTCTCAATTGCATTTTTTTGGTTTGATAGAGTTGACACTTTCACTAGTATTATTTACTCATATATTATTAGGTGTTATATTTGGTATATGTGCATCTTATATGACCCCCTGCACTTTCACTGTGTTTTTATGTTTAATTTTTTAAGGGGATACTTGGTACAATAAGGAGTACTTTTGTTTAGGTGCAGGATCTGAAAAAAGAGCGGATAATGTATTATTAGGGCACACGACAAGGTTTAAGGTGCTAGTTCGGCATATGCCTGATCTGGCACACAGATAGCTGGTACGCTCTTTTTCTAGCTGTGTCGGGCTGCCACTCCAGCGCATCAAAGCTGCCATCGTCGAGACCTCCATACTATCTCCCTCTATCTTTCTCTCATTCTCCTCTCTCTCTCTCTCTCTCTCTCTCTCTCTCTCTCTCCTCCATCTTCCTCGCGAGCTTAGGATTAAAAAGAAATAATTCTTCTTTAAGATGAAGGTTTTTTTTTTTTTGATACTTTTTAATAGAGCTGTCCGTGAGGACAGCTCTTATAAAAGCTAGTCCTAATTAAGTTTGTTTTGTACTGAACTGAGTTGTGATATACTCACATTTTGGCAGGTGCTGACATGCACCGATAGTGTCATGTCGACTGCCGACGTCTTTGTGTTGGTGTAAGGTACTAAAAGTGGAGAGTTATTGGATTTTTTTTTTTTTGCTTTAACATTATTTTAGTTAAAAATTATATTTTTAAAATTAAATATTTATTAACATAAAATTTGATCGTCAGTTAAACTAGTGACCGGTGTCCAGCGTGGCAGGCGCGCACCATGTTGACAAATTGTGAAGCAAGATCTAATATAATTACCATTTATAATTACGATAAGATCGTTTAAAGAGCGGGTGATAAATGTGAAGGATGGAGATTGGTCAGATTCCGTGCTATGGGAATGGGTATTAAGTGATGAGTGGTAGAGATTGATAAAATTGCGTACACATTATGGTACATAAACGCATGTTTTTGTATAATTTTGTTTCTATGGATAATATCTCAGACGGATGAAAATGAATGAGCAAACCACAAGATTTTTTCCATAGAAAGGTTGGGATTATTCAGTTTGAGGAATATAGACGCCCTGAGTTCAAAGCATCTAAGTCCGCCATATTGACTCGGTATAAGGTTGAACATTTCCATATTAATTTTGGAAAAAAAATGAAATGGGCAAGACAAAATAGTATTTGTTAAGTTTTTTTGGGGCCTTTTGTGTTTTTATACTTCCGCTAATTAAATTTTATGCCCTCTAATTGAATTTGATATTTTGTACCCTTTATCATATAAAACGATAAAAATATCCTCAAACACACACAAACACCTACGAACATTCGCGAATACAAACATATGTAAAAACCTACGAACACCTACAAATAACTACGCAAACCTGCGAACACCAATAAATACCCACGAATATAAATACTTACAAACACCTATAAATATCCTATACGAACCGCCACGAACAAGCTATAAATACAAAAAAAAAAAAAAAAAAAAAGACTAGTGTTCTTAGGAATTTACATGTGTTCGTGATATTCTTAGGTATTCGTGGTGTTCACACATCTTTATATTTTTTTTAGCATAAAAATTTGAAGGTATTTTTATCATTTCACATGACAAGAGAACACGAAAATACCAAATTCAACTAGAAGTGCATAAAATCACGAATTTCAATTAGTAGGGGCATAAAAACGCAAAAGGCCCCTTTTTTTTATTCAATGAAAAGTAAATACATTTTCAATGCTAAGAATGACGGTGAGAGCCACACTCTACTAAACTCTCCAGAACCTAAGAATACGGTACCTTGTGCAATTTATAGCTCACCCAAAAAATATTACATGTATTTATACTCTTCAAGTCTTCAATAGACTTGATAAATACTTGCACATATGAATCAAGCTTAATATTGGTGAGAGCCGCAACTCTGAAGCTACAGAACAGTGGAGAAAGACGAACAAACCTATGCAACTCCGTAAGTTTGTGTATTACATTATATATTTTCGGGAAATATGCCGAATGATCGCGTTGATCTATTCATCTGTTACAAGTAATACCCCTAATCCATATACAGGACTATAGAAGAGGACACATTTCGAATCCGCTATAATATGCTGTGCTATTCTTACATTTAAGGAAGAATGGAAGGGAGAAGGAGAGGAATTACGTATTTAGCTTGAAGTTGAAGGCAGTGTCCAAAAAGACTTGGTTGCCACAAGAATCTTCTCCCCCGTGCGTGAATCTGGCTCGCTATCATGAACCTTTGCGTTCCACCTGATAGCAGAAGCAATACGGCTAACCTTCTCAATCACTTCGGGTGAGTCACGTATCACCACCGTTCCTTCTGGACGTAGAATCCGATCCATTTCCACCATTATATCAACAAGATGGCACCTGGGTTAAGAAAAAGAAAAAGGATATACATTTAATTTCTGTATGAAAGCCTGGAGCTAAAATAGACAAAAGGGAATATTTTGGCAGCAAGCAGCATTAAAAAAAAGCTTAAAATATAAAAAAAAGGTTGAAGATAAAATCATCACAATTGTACAAGTATAAACTAGAAATTTCCATAACATGCTTATAACCTGTCTTTAGAATTTACGGATACATGGTTTATGTGGAATTGAATTGAAAGATAAAATTATGATGTAAGAGGTAACTCTAGTTGGAAAAAAAAAACAAAAGAAAACAAAAAAATTGACAGTATCTCATGTTATCCAAAGGTTTAACATGATGCATCTAGTGCAGCCTAAAAATGCAACACCCAAAACAAAAGCATAGTCAATGGCCGGAATTCATTTAATCTCGTCCATTAAGCTGAGGAGATCGCAAACTCTCTCATTGGTGAACATCCACAAAATTCAACACTAGACACCTTGTGGAGATTTTTAAAATGAAAATCTTACACTGACAATAGAACAACTATATAAAAAATGTGAGATACAGGATACCTGGTTTTGCCAGTTACAGGGTCCTTTATCAAGGAATTTATGCCTGGAGAATGTATGACGTCATAGGTTCGAGGATATGTCGAGAAAGCTTCACACCTGAAAAGTCAGATTAACGACCTTTAGCATCTTATCAACTGCATAAAATTGTGAGTAACAGTAGAATATAAATAAGAAAAGTTCATTGCTGCAAATGGAAAGAAGTAACAGCTCACAGGCATAAAGAATAATTAGCAGACTTTTATTAAATTTTAAAAGGAACATATAACACCTAATTTCAAGGTTCTTTTAAGATACACGGCATGCCCTTCTTTTACCTAGGTTGACATTTAGAAAGCTTATGCCCTCTCTGATCAATAACTTTTTAGAAGAAACATAGTTAATGGCTTGAGCACTATGTAAGCATCAACATTTTAAGAGAAGGCAGAAGCTACTGCTGTACTTCTGAGAGAAATCTTTCATTAGCTTTTACATAGTTTGCTACTCATGAAACTAATTGTATGATAATGCTTCCAACCATGGCCAGCAGTAACCACCGACGTCGATGTGCATCGGACGATGGTGTTACCCAAAAGAAACTATATAAAATTCTGTTTTGTCCAATTCTGATTAGGTATCGGCCATACGGATAATGAAAGATACTGATTTAATATCAATAACAAAATATTACTGTGACATGTCTACTAATTTTAATACTTATCCTTATCTATTAATATGATTTTAATTTTTAATAAAAGCAATTACATTTGGCCCATGCCGTTACACCTATATGTGTCACCCTATACCACCACATTTCTTTTGAAAGACCGATAACAATCCCAAAACCAAAACTGTGACCCTTGCTTCCAACCACCATGTAGCCTAGTTTGGTACTTCATAACATCTAATAGTGCTTTCAAGTTTTCTCTGCCGTGGACACCATTTGGGAAGTTTTAGAATAAAATTATAGTGCAAGATCAAAGCAAATGGATAGACTCCAATGAGGTAGCTAATGCTCAAGAATAACACACCAGTCATGATAGACTCCAATGAGACCTCTGTCATAAATAACTCCCAGTGTCAATGGCTTGCGAGCAGGAATAACATTCATAACCCAAACTGGATCAGATACTAATGCTGCAGCAAAACCACCAAAAAATGCATTCATATCCATGATGTTACGTATCTGTCGAGTCCCAAGCTTTACACCAAGGGAATTTTTATAGTATGAAACTCTTCTTGCCCATCGCCTTGTATCAGCATTGAAGACATCGACACCATTTTTTATAAGAGAGACCCTTGCAGAAGGTTTTTGCAATCTTTCTGGCCAATTAGGAGTGGATGCAACAGCTACATCTTCCATAATAGAGCTTTTGCTCACACATTTTTTGAGTTTCGTATACCTGCAAGATCATGCAATGTTCACAATAAACCAGATGATAGTTAATATAGAAGTATAATAGTTGCCTGTATAATCATGAGAACTAATAAAGAACTGTGCAGTACCAAGCAATAGTTGGATCATCAGTATCAGGACAAAGACGAAGACCGATATCGTTTTCGCCAGTTAGACATGAACTATCTGAGGGCTTCTTCCAGATGACAGTATTAATATCCACAACAATTGTCTCATAACACAACGAATGTGCCACAGATTGGAGATCAGCCCATTCCTTATCTTGATTAGCCCATTGTACAGGTGGACCAGATATAATAAAATATCCACCTGGTCGAAGCAAGCGATCCACTTCAAGAAAATAAGTTGCATCTGCAAACACCAAAGCGTAAAGTACAGTTAGCCACAGCAAGTTAAAGCGGCGCATGTCATCTGCAGATGAAAATAAAAGGGCATTGAACTCACTGTGAGCAGCAAAATGGATCAAGCATCGAGAACAATGAACAAGATCGAAGGAAAATGCTGGAAAAGGAAGTCGATGGGTGCCTAGAATAGCAACAAATGCAGGGATTCCTCTTTCTAAAGCAAACTGTATTTGGGCCTTATGTGAGTCTCTTGGAGCAAAGGAGAGTGTTGTAATATTTTCCTTTAGAAGGAAACCTCCAAAACTTGCAACCTGGATGAGCTCGTGTTAGTCATTAGTGAAGCCAATTATATAACTCTTTCGCAACAAACAGGAAATTGGTGTGATTACCCCACATCCCATGTCTAATGCCGTTCTTAAAGCACCACCAGTTAAAGGGATGTACTGTCCAAGTTTCTCAATGTATTGCTCAGCTCCATCAGGAAACATAGTACCGCCACCGGGAAAGATGAAGTACGGTCCTTCTTCTTTCATCCATCCCTGATGACCTTTCCTCTCTGCGATTTTGCCATATGGCATGTTGCTGTGCCATATCTGTATACACGTGATGAATGCAGAAAAAAAAGGTATTACCAAGCAATTTTCCTTGATCATTGAATACATGTAGTATAAATATGAATTGTACACAGAAAACTGAAGACTAGATAACTCAGAAAGTCAACAATACTGACATAAACCAATTATTCATAATTACTAATATGCTGCATCTACCTGCTCCAAGTAAAACATATATTCTTTTAAATCTACTTCAAAGCAAAGAAGTAATATGACAAGTTATCAAGATAAATGCCAATACTTTTAACATCAACATTTCATACAAGAAACCAAAACTATATTACACCAGATCCACAAATCTCATTCAAAAGCAAAAGCAAAGAGATCTAACTTAGTCAGACGTCAACTACATCTTTACCCGTAGTAGAAAACAAAGAAAGATCCAACCTCTAAAATCAATAACATCAACCACCAATAATTTCCGTTAATTTCTTGGATGAGAAATATCAAATAACTAAGCACTGTACAGCCGCAAATACAGCAAAATATAAAAACCAAGTTTAAAAGCTCCAATCAGGATATAACCATTTTTTGTTTTTTTTTTTTTTTGTTGTATCTGCCACTAAGGTGACCATTAGAGGGTTCGGGCACAGTAAACTCCAGTCTAAGGGAGCTCCCACTACCCGCTAGTACAGGTCATCCGTGTGGCCCACTGTCCGCCACCACAGAAAGAATTTTCACGGGAATCAAGGTTCACTATATTCATAACCTAGATGGGTATTGGATATTCTCTTAATGTTATCGGGCGATATCTTCCGATATTGGCAAATTGCTTACTAAGGCAGAGGATCCTAGGAAAATAATCTCATTTGGAGCATGGTTATATACATCTTACCCTCCCAAAATCCCGTCACGGCAGGACTCATGACTGGGATGTTATTGTTGTATCTACCGTATTGGCAATACAATATACAATAGTGGAAATAGCATCAACAATATCGGGTAGTACATGCGATACAGTATCGTTAACATCGCATCAACGGGCGCGAGACTGCAGATCATGGTGGGACGAACCTCGGATGCCACACTTCCTGATGAGTGCTTGTAACAGTTATCTCACTTCTGGTGGGCAATATAAAGAAGTATTTAACAATTAGACGTCCCCATAATACAGAAAATAAGAAGAAGAAAATAGCAACAAATAGGTACTCATGAAAACAAAACAAAGACTCAATTATCAATTAATGATCACTCTTACATAAGATTGCAATGAAGAGTATGCTACCTTGTGAAGGCTTTCGGGCCAGGGGACGGGCAACTGGTACCCAGGGGGAGGCGGCACGAGGCAGAGAGGAGCTTCGGCAGGAGCAGGACAATGGCGTTCACGGTACAAATTCATATCCCTGCTGAGCTGGCTATACCGACGGGGATCTTCGCAGGGCATCAGATCCACCTCCTCGGCCGAGCACGCGTCGATGACCGCACCGCCGCCGACGACGATGTGCGACGGAAAGGACGGGGAGTCGAGGACGGCGAGGATGCGCTGGCGCTGGAGAGGGTTGGAAGAGGATGAGCGAGCCAGGGAGCGGCGGCCGGAGGCGGCAAGGGGATCGCCGAGAGGAGTGAAGACGAGGATGAAGAAGAGTAAGACGAGAGCGAAGAAGGAGAGAGTAGCCATGTCCAGTAGACCCCAACGCCGTGCGCCGCCGCCGTAAACGCCGCTACTCCGGCGGCCGGACAACGGCGGAGGGAGGTTGAGGTGGCCCATTGATGAGAGTAAGCAAGCAGCGGGATGTGAGAGAGAGAGAGAAAGAGAGAGATCGAGAAAGAGAGAGATCTAACTTTCAAGACATGCAGATCTGACTCGAGTGAGTATCTTTGTTAACTACGGTTTATCTGCGGCTAAGAAATGATTCTGGCCGAAGTCCACCACAAAGCTGACCGACAATAACATATTCATGTATAAAACATCTAAAAAGTCAATTTAAGTTGAGTGATGGGAGCAAAAAGTTAAAATCGAGTCAATGTTGTTGCTCCACAGGACAAAAAACAAAATTCATCCGAGCACGAAGAAACCTATTAGGAAAATAGTGTATCACCACCCCATTTTAAAATTATAAAATTAACCGTAATTTCAAATAGTTTATAAATCAACTCATGTCTGGATATTATGTCATAGATATTTTAATTACTATATAAATAATTTTAAAAAATTTTAAATTCTAAATTTTTTTTTGATGAAATCTGTAATTTTTATTTCAATATTATTTTTAACTATGTGTTTTGAGACTTCAAAATTATTATGAATTTAAAAATTATCCGCTAATTCATTATAAATTTGAAGCCTCAAAAATGCATACTTAAAAATATTTTCTGAAAACAATTTCAATTCAAAAAAAAAAAAAAGATTTAGATGCGCATACAATATATTCAAAAAATATTTATAGATATTTTAGAACGTCAAAGATAACGGATAGTAAATGAGGGATTTATTCATAAAGTAATTTTCAAGATATGCACTGATATGCAAGTCTTCTAAACCTATTTACTACTATTGTTATAATAAAACGTAACAAGATCTAGGACGATAGAATGTCACACTTGGATGGATAGTGACTTCGAAAGTTTTTCCATTCAAGTTCGACTCTCCATGCCGTCAACTCTACACTTCCTACCCTGTTACCATATATGTGCGCTCTCACACACGTATGGAAAAGCTCGAATCGACGACACCAACAACCAATACGAAAACCAACCTTAGCAAGGTTAGAGAAGGGTAGGATATATATAGACAACCATATCACAAAGGAAGATATTCTCAAAGGACCCTCAGATTGCAAAGCTAGAAACAAAATATAAAATACCATATATACTCCCCAGATATAGGACTGTTCAATCGGTCCGGATTGGACAGAATACCAAATTAGGATTCTGCTGAACAGAAAAGCAGACTAATTTGAGCCTGTCCAAATAGAATCGGACTGAACCGGCTTGGCTCATGAGCAGCAACGCAAGGCTCCAGCGTGCATGGCCCTCTTCATTGTTCGTCGCGGTACTGTCCCCGTTCGACGGCGGCAACTCCAGCAACGATGTGTTTTGAAGACGACATCACGAATTATTGATTGTGATGATTGAGCGTTTTGAAGACGATCGGAAGCTGATCCATTTCGAGCGGCAGCCATTTGATCAACGGAAGGTGACAGCATGGCTTCTCTTATCAGTCAAATTTAACCAGATACGTTTTCCACTGTGGGTCGCTGTTAACCAGACTGGGATTGGACCAGATAGCTCCGCCTCTATTAACTGGTCCCGACCCAGGTCACAGGTTTTCCCGGTTTTAAACCAGATCGAGCCGGACCCAGTGTGATATCAGGATCAAAGACCGGTATGAGACAATCCAGACCAGACTGAATCAATTCAGTCCGATTTTTCGGTCCGGACCGTAATGAACACCTCTACGCAGATATACAGTTCCTACCTGCCATTACCATTTACCCACAATCAGCAACTAATATCAACAGGCAAGCAAAACCATCCAACACCCGCACTTTCCATACCCGTAGTGAAATCCCAGCAACGCCTAAATTCTCATACGTATAAAACATGAACAGGTGGGTCAAGCTGGAACTTTGCCTCAAAACATATAAACAGATATAGAAGGCTAAAAAGATCTTGTACAAAGCCACAGTACAGAACATATTTAGGAATGAATAGTGCCATGTCCACATTTTTTCAGATTGATACTTGTAAAACGCTATTGAAGAAACCGAGTCCCTTCTCTTGAGAGGAAAAAAAAAGAGGGCATCACGCCATCTTGGGCAATTCAATCACTCAGCAACCTTCAAAATCTCCGTGGTTGCTTGAGGTGGTTATCGTATTTGATTTGTTTGGCCCTCAGCAACATAGCTCTGACATCCCTTTCGAACTCTGTACCTGTTTGCAAGACCCGCTGAAATGTTGCATTTCTTTGGTCAGCATGCCTTGCATACAGAATTTTGTTATGCGAATCTATTCGAGCCTGCACAAGTGCCAGAAAAAAAAAAATTAAAAAAAAAAAAAAAAATCAGTACAGCATTTTATGAAAAAAGACAAAAATCAGTACGGCATGCTATGAAAAGAAGCACAAAGAATAAGCTTTCTAGTCATATTAAGCTTCATATCAAACCCTTCTCAGATTTAGTCGAAAAACAAGAAACATCTTACTTGGATCTGGTTGTCCGTAATCAAAGCTTCAAGTTCCTTCTCCAGATTAGTGACACTTGTCTTGAAGGCATCAGCCATTGTATGGAGATCAACAGAGATGAATGGCAATGTATACTGGATTATGGCCTTGTGGCGTATTTGAGAATACAGTGCCTCCACATGGTCATGCAAATGGTTATCCAGTAAAAGGTTTGGCCTAAGGTGCTCCAGATAATCTAGGCATGAAGCATAGTGGCTGCCATATAAAATATCTCATATAAGTATTCATATGAATGTTTGTTTAAGTCAAAAATGAAAAAGAAACAAATAAATTCAGGAAATAATACAACGAAGTGATGATAGTGACTAGTAAAATATAGTCGTGTGCACGAATACAAAGAAGTGGTGATAGTGAGGAGCATACTGTCGTAAAAAATATACTTTTCTTACGAGTAATGAAAGAAGTGAGACTAACGCTAGTATGTCACCATTCATCAAGAAAGACAGAAATAGATTCTGGATTCCAATTTTTCATATTCTATTTTCGGAACTGCCTGTTTCTGGATTTCAATTTCCGTATTCTATTTTTTGGAACTGTATATGCAGCGCACCAAAAGAATGCACGCTTCAAGCTTTATCCTACAGTTAACTCGACTTAGTCACGTTATCAGTAGCATAATGATACAGCACATAATTTGCAATAACAAAGAAATATTCATAGGTCTCACATAGTATGCAATCGATAAAATCAGTATTGCAAATGCATGTCAATTATTGCTTATTGATCTTCCTTCGCATCAATGACAATGCATAAAGCATACCTAAAATATTCTGTAGACATGGATTAACAAACTAAAGATGCGAGAACTGAAAAGTTGGCTTCACCTTGAATAAAAGCTATGAATAAGCTCCCTTACTTCAGGTACCAGCTCCAAGAAATTACGAAAATTGTTGTTGTCAATGACTTTATTCTGTCAGACAAAGGCAAATAACTAAACTGAGGCAATGCAAGTGGAAAAGAAGAGAAATTGCACAAAGTACAAAAGAAATGAAAGAAAATAAGTTGTACCTTCAGCTCTGCTCTGTCAAAAGAAGCAAGAGCACAAAGTCCACCATATGTAGCAACATCCTGGGGAGCAATAACTTCTGTATAGCTGTTGCCTAATTCAGGCGAAGTCTCCAAAAACTACATAAAAAACGAATGTCAGAAACAGCAAACCAATATAGTCATACTGAACAAAAAAAAATCCTAAAAGAAAGATGTGAGAGATGGAGATCGGACATTTTATGCACAGTAGCTAATCAGGATAGGGTCCATTTAAATTCAAATAACGATTAACAAAAACTGTCTTACATCATTAACACAAATATACATATTACTTACTAAATTGTATTGTAAAGTATTCAAACCCCCTAAGTAATAGTACAATAAAATTGATATGCTCTAGTTGCAACGTGTTGCAAGTTAAACGGACACGTTCAATAATTTTATCAGAATGAAGTGGAAAGACCCGTCCAAAATTGCAAGTTACTAACCATTCTTGCAGCAAGTTTGTAATTCTTCGATTCCAAGTTAGCCAAGCCGGAAGCACATCGTAATTTTGCAGCAGTAACTGGATCCGTTGCATCTGCTGTTTGTTCTACTTTGCTCACATAATTTGTAACATGCATGAACTGGCCCAATTCAATGCTTACTAATATTACATTTAAACACATTTGCGCAATGTGTTTTGGTGTAGTACAATAGTCACGCATTCGCATGTAATGCTTCAATGCATCACTCAGTTGACCATGTGCATAATAAAAATCCCCAAAATCATTGTGTCCCATTCGAATGCTTTCCTTGATGAAGTTTGTCTGCACATCGAAGTTCAGGGTCCAGAGTTACACGTAGAACATAAAACATAAAGTAACTAACTTATGTAATTAGCCCGAGATCAAGAATAGTATATGATACATATGTCAATGCAATTAGGCAAGCAAATAGCTTATGCGACTAACTGGCCTCTAATACTCAAACAAACACACGCTTGGAATACTTTTTTTTCTCGCTTTTGCATTATTCCACAATCAAGCATGATTGATTTTTTTATCGTTTAACAACACCACCTGCTCTAAAATTTGTGTAATTTTTAAAGTATTTCCTAGTAGATAGCCTTTGTTTTTTTGAATCTCTGCAAGCCAATAAGTGATTCATGAAAACGGATGGATCGGTAAAGAAAATTACCGATGACCATGCACGATTACAAAGCCTATGAGTGCAAGCAAAGATCAGCACTAACGGAATTTTGTTAGCTTTTCCTAACTAAAGTTGAAATTGGACGAGAAGGAGGAACATACATTTACAAGTCTAATGGCAACCAAGTTAATTTAAGAAGACAAACTAGTTAATTAAGAAGAAAAAGTAGTTAATCGGAGAAGACAAACTAGTTAATCTAAGAACGTAACATGCACATGCCAAAAGCCAGAGGACAATTATAACCCAGAGTATAGACAACCAAAGCTAACTCGATATCCTTAACCACTGTACTCATAGACAAAATACTCTTGATATTCCTATAAATATCTCTACAATGATGATTGGTTTACTTAAAACCATAAAAGAAAGATACTCTCATGCAATCAAGATTTTCTCTTCAAAAGTAAGATTACCCAGCTTGTACAATGTTTCTTGGCATTCCAGTTAGACCAGACCAGTTTAACAATCAGATAACTAGCTCATTCAATGTGGCAACCAGGCTGTAGCTTTCAGTTTTACTTTCAAGACATCCAGAAATAAAACAAGAAAAAAATCCATATATGCCTGCGTCTATTAATCTGCAGTAACATATCATACCACTTCCCCTTCAATATTTAGAACACTGCTTCCACCCTACTTGTCTTTGCTTCTCATAAATCTCACTAGGTCTAAAAGAAGTGATCAAGCACTGAAGCACTTTAAACGGCAAAAGAAATAGCCATGAATTCTATTACTAACCTTAAGAGCATATGAAGGATACAGAGAAGAGAACAATCAATAGTTGAATCCTGAACAAATTTACTTAAATCAATATGTGGGTTGCAGTGTCAGAGACAGCAAGAAACTACTTTGCATTTCAAAGTTTAGTAACAACTTCAAACTATGCTATCATAGAAAGAGCTTTCTCAAACTACGTTTCGCTGTCAATTGAAGGAACTAAACTTTGCAGCTTTTTCTTTTTGTTTTATGAAGTAGAGGTCCAGTTCCTTAAAAAAAACTCCACCCATTAAATTAACCTGCAGAACAAGGATGCATAAACTAGGAAAACTAGCCAAATATACGACAACAAATTCATTCTTGATCATTGTAACCTAGTATCTTGAATTTATCTTTAAAAAAAAAACTAGTTTACCACGAGTATCCATGGAATTATGTTATTAACTATGAACAACCGACTTATTACATATCATATTTCTTTTTAGAGAATAAAAAATAGATCTTAAAGAAATCCAAAAATACAAATCCACAAATAAAAAGGAGTCTAATCTGAAAGTCATATAAAGGATATAGAGAAGAAAAAAAAGTGGGCATTTATGATAGCAAGTTAGCAACTATATACAATTTAAAATTATTTTAACTATTAAATAATTATATTAGAATATAAGGCATCACCAAACTTCCTATTGCGCTTTAGTATAATTATAGGTGATAAAAAGTATAATGCAAAATGTATGTAGGAAACCATAAACAAATAACTAAATAATCAGAAAGGAAGAACTATTGATACCCTATAGGCGTTAAGCTCACTATCTAATTTCTGTCGCCGTGACTCGGCACGGCGATCAACCGCGTCGGCCCATGCAGCATCGGCGGCGTATTTGGGACCCAATCGGCCGGCTATCTTGCTAGCGACTTCTCTGAACAATCTCGAGTCCTCACCCTTCTTCAGCTCGTCGTAGGCCATGCGAAGCGCCTCGAGCTGCACTGCCTCGTTGCCAGCGCAGCGATCGGCGATGAACAGCAGCCGCGCTATCTTAGTGCGCCCGGTGTACATCCCAGCGTAAGCCTCGACGTCCATGTGGTCGCTGCTCAGCAGTGCCGCTGATGGAGACGGCTGGGAGGGATTGGGCATGACGTCGTCGTCGGCGGCGTCAGGGTCAGCGTCAGCGTAAGCAGAGGGGCTGCCAGAAGGGAGGGAGGTAGTGCCGTTCGGGATGATGATCTCGTCGGAATCACCCATGTCGTCGATGATGCCGTCGTCGTCGAAGTCCATCGCTGATCTGCTCGATCTCTCTCACTCGTCTCGAGTGCTGCTTTCCGGAGACGTAAGAAGAACCCTAGGCTAGCAAGAGTGCTCCGAATTGCCACGCGAGAAGTGGGACGCAGGGAGAATGCTAAGCCTCTGGCTTAGCCGAAAATTTTGATCGGGCCTAGTATAAAATATCAACCCTTAATGTTCCGGTCCGGTCTGATCTAAATCCGACAAAACCCGTGGATCGGACAGGGACCTGTTAAGCAGATTGCATACGGTTAGCCCAACTACTCAAGCCCAGCCCGACTGTAAACCTAAGTCCGACACGCCTCTCTCTCTCTCTCTCTCTCTCCCCTGCAATCGCTCTCTGGGGTTAAAATAAAGATTTTGATTGTTTGCTTAAAACTAAGAATGAAGTAGAAGTAAATTTGAAATAATTTTTATTTTATTTGGACTAGGCGAAAGTATAATATTTTTAGTTTATTATAGTATTTCTTTTTAATATGTATTTTGTTTTTATTAAATACATATTAAAATATTTTCATTCCTCTTCTTTTTTTTTCTTCAAAGATTGATGTTAGAAAATTGTCTATATAGAACTTATTTGGTTGGCTTGCAGAGGTGGTAACAGATGGCACCGATCTATTTTTTATTAACTGAAAAGTTTTTAGGCATGGTAAGATTCAAAAATCTATTTCTTTCATTGAGTATATAAGCTTTAGTTTTCCTCCAATTGTCAAATGTGGAAAGCCACCAAGGCACAATGGAGACATAAGGATATTGATGGTACGGGTTTAAGATATTTAGAAATTAGATGATGATGAACGGAGAACAATTACAAAAGCATCGAATTTACGTGGTTCGGCGAAGATGCCTACATTAACGGTAAGGAAAAATACTCTTTTCACTATTAGGGTTGCCGAGTACAGGAGTCCCCTTTTAGGGTTAGGCGCTAAGTATTTATACACTAAAAAATTCGTCGTTCTAAATCTTAGAATATCTTCCTCTCAAGTAGGTAACTGACTTATCTTTATATATATACCGGATCTTTGCGTTTGAATTCGAATGACGCTGTGATTTTAGCCATTTACGACTCCATCAGATATAATAAGGCTTGCGCCCGTTAAAGTTACTGTATTTGGAATCTCTGGATTGTACCTTATAAAGAGAGTATGGCCTCGATCAGAAGCATGAGTACTTTTGGTCAGCTTTCGTAGATACAAGGTGAGACACGTCGAGCTTTTGATTTTTTTATAAATAATAATTCTTTCTGAGTAATCACCACCGTAACCATAAATCTCATCCAACGGCTGCCATATCTATCAAAGTGCCTCACTGCTGGCTTAGAACACAAGTAATGTGTTATTCTCTTTGAGCCGGCCAAGCCAACTCTTTTGCATGATTGGCTTTGTACATTACCTTTTGTTAGACTTGGACCCTGCAGTTTGTTTTAGCAGTTTAGCAAGTAAATCTTAAACTATTCCTGTGAACTATAATTTATCTTCGAGAATTCATGAATGGAGCACGAATCGTGTGCTTAATACTTGCTCCTACTAGCATCATAAGTGCAGAATTGTGACAATTCGTCGGTGCAAGATGGGTAAAAGACATCTAGATTTCTATGATGCACTGTATCTTCGAACAAGCAAAATATAAATAAAATAAGAAATCATATACAATTCGTAGGAGTAATTTTATTCGTAATATTGTAAGTGTTGATTGATATGGCTTGTGCCGGGCAAGATGTGTTGATGTCAATAGTTATTGTTATTGATACAGTGTAAAATAACATATGCAGCACCCACCAAAAATCATATTTTGGCTTTGAATTTTATTTTTAATTTTTGGCTTACTTTATAAATAAAAATAAATAAATGTTGCTGAAATTCAAGTATATTACAACTCTGCTCCACTTTGTTACCTGAAACCTTGCCTTTATCTTATCACGATGCATCAAAAATAAAAATTGGAGGACCCGATAATACCAAAAGGAATTATTAGATTCGAAAGCATAATCTGCAAAAGCAAAATCGGTCGAGCTCCTTAGAAGCCTGTGGAACAAACCAAACCACAACTGAATTCTCTTTCTCTCTCTCCTTTTGCTTCTCCTCTTAGAAAATCCACTGTAATTTTCGATCGCAATTTCTGGTGTTGCTGTGACTAGCTCTCGCTGCTGACATTAATGGCGCGGCCGCCGCAGGACGCGATCGAGACCTTCACGAGCATCACCGGAGCGTCAGAGGCTGTCGCCGTGCAAAGCCTCGAGGTAATTTATTATCATCTGTTGCTAGGTTAATTGTTTTTACTTCCATTTGTGTGATTATTTGGTATAATGGAAAGGAAGCTTGTGCAATAAGCAAGGTGTCGCTTGATTTCATTGATTGATCGGATCAAGTAGAGTACGTATTATCTTGCATTGGTCTTTCATTTATCTCCTTTGATAGAGTTAGGATGGAACTATGCCAGTGTTGATACAGACTGGTCCCAAGCCTGCCTGGACATGGATCCTGTATGTAATTGTAATAATGCTAGGTGTTAATAGTGGACAATGGTGTACAAGGATTCGTGTTGCTGGCCCCACTTAGTGGGACAAAGCTTAGTGTTGTTGTAGAGTTAGGACTTGGAGATGAACAAGTGAAGTACTTTTGTTTGGTTATCAGGAGGAAACGACAGGCCAATGATAAAATGGCTGATTATGTCTAAAGGGAATAAGAAAATCGAACATAGGGACTTTGTTTGATTTAGGGATATCGAATGAAAATATCTAGTTGGTTGAGTCCTTTTTGCATCCTTTCATATGGAATGAATATGCACACTCCAGTTAACAACCAATCTCTTAGAGATATTTGTTTGGTGAATATGGAGCTGTCTCAGAATTATTTCTTGTTTATTTTGTTCCTATATTGCTATTATCTAGTTCTTCGGATAATTATCATAGTTCTCATCTTCTAAAACTTTGTGGCTTATGATGTTTGAGCATTACTTCCATACTAAAAGATGGTTTCGTAGTTGTTATTTTATATCTACGAGGATATGAGCAAATTATTGATTTCCAATATAAGTCTTCATTGCAAATTTCGTTCATGAGTCTTTTGCCTCTCAAACTGTCCTATTTAGTTGGGTTGTTTCTAGAATCAGGGGTGATATCTTTATGCTACTAGCTATTTATTCCTTTTGTATGATACGCCTACTTTTTCACAAATGTCAACTTAACTAGAGTAACTGACACTTGAGACGTGAACATTATTGCTGGTTGTGGCACCTTAGGATGTGTCGAAATGCTTCTCAAGAGAAGCCAAATCTTGAGAAAGAAAAAAAAATTTTTTTTGAAAGAGCTGTCGGTTCAAATGACTCGCTGCTCCTCCGCAACCTAATATTTATGAGTACGTTCAGGTTGACCTCAGTGTCATCCGCATCTGTTTACACCCACCATGCTCGATCACCTATCGTTTTTCTTCTTCTTTTTTTGGCTGGGGTTGGGTTTTCTTTTCTTTTTTTCTTTCTTTTTGTTTTGGTTGGGGGGGGGGGGGGTTGTTAATTGGTTGATTCAGAATTGCCCTTATAGGTTCATGTTATGATGCCCCGGACTGGGAGTTGGAAGCAGAAGTTTTCTTTTTTAGTTAAAATTCCTTTGGAAGAGGAAATCCAATGGGATTCCCAAAAAGGATAAAAATATGAAACTGTATTTTCTGGAAGTGAGCGAAGGTGTATATCGTAATTTCTAATCACAAGAAGATGGTTGGAGACCAAAAAGAGTCAAATAGAAGTCATTTAAACAAGATTCAAATATTGAAGTTTTGAGCAGAATTGAGAAGTTTTGGTCAAAGCAAAGCTTTGTTGGGGACTACAATCAATTCAACCATCAATGGGCTTGTTTTGATTTCTCTATACTTGCTGATCTTCAGCAACTTCCATCTGCCATTTGGTTTTGGTTGTAGCACAAAATCATGCTTGTTAACTATTCTCGTTATTATTTAATAATTTCAATTTCTTGTTTTCGGATGGGTATGAGGGTTCACTAATTAGTTACATTATCTTTTTCTTGCTTTATTGCTGCCTTATTTTATCCTCTTTCCATAGTATCACACCTTTTTATCTTATTAATGATGTTCAGGAGCATGGTGGAGATCTAAATGAAGCTATTAATGCATACTTCAATGAAGGAGATAGAACTAGGTATGTGAGTGTTGGCTTTTATTTTTAAGTTATCTGCTCCATTTAACTCTGAGCTCCTTGATTCTTGCCTTAATCAATCTTTATGGTAATGTCTTTTCTTTATTTTCTAGTTCGCAGCTATCAGCTGTTCCTGCACAGCCTCAGGATGATTTTATGAATATAGACGAGCAAATTAGTGTTGGACTGGGTAATCCAGTTAACCCACTGTTTTCAGCGAGTAGATTGAATCCATTCCCTCTTTTGGACCCAAATTTTGGGAGATCCTTCTTTGAAGGTGCTGGGGCTTCTGATTTTTCAACCCGTGCGCCAAGAGTTACACATCCAAGAGAGGTAAGACAGATTCCTATTGAGGTCAAGGACGAGAATACTGGAACTGCATCAACTGGCGGACGACCTATTATTGAGGATGTTACCGGAAGTGGTTCTGCAGCAGGACCAGAAATCCGAGGAACCGTTATTATTGATGATGATGATGATGATGACGACAATGCTTTTGCACCAAGAGCCCCTACTCGTCGAACATCACGCAGAGTTGACATGAACGTCGACTCTGATGATGATGTTTCATTTGCAAGACGTCCTGGACTGAATATGTCCCCCGTGATGGATCAGCCAGATTACAATAATGATATAGAAGAGGAAATGATCCTAGCAGCAATTGAAGCTTCAAAGAGAGAGGCCGATAGGCATGCAAGCGAGCAGTTTGATGTATCTGATGTAATAATATATTTAGGAATCAATCATTATTTTCCATGTTTGGGCTCTCTAGCTTGAGCTTGCTCTTTGTTTCTGCAGTTTCCTACTACTGTTCATCCAGTTAGTGAAGAATCCCCTGCTTCAGATGATGTTGAGCTTGCACATGCTGTTTCTTTGTCCCTCAAGGTTCGAACCCTCCCCCCAGTTATGATGTCTACAACTCCTTTATCAATCTTTTGGTTCCACTCTCATATACTAATAATTCAGACGGCGGAACAAGAAAGAGCACTTCGTGACATGGGGAAACAGATTGGAGAGAAGGGAACATCTAGTTCAGTGGACATGGAGTTGGATATGGGGGAGAGAATGGCTACGGCAAATGGACGGTGAATATCTTCTATCTGCTACTTTAAATGCATGTGTCAATACTGCACGCATACTTAGTGATTTGTTATGCAGTTCATAACTTGTCAGATCACTATTTTATAGAGGCTTAGTTAAGATAAGAATCCCACTTTGTGGACTTTCCATTTATTTCATATATCTACCAAGATAAATCTACCTTTTTTGGATTGTTAGAAATTTAGCGGTGCATCTGAAAGTCGTCGGAAGTACGCCAGTTGAAATTCCAAGCTAGGGTCTTAACCTCCATTACTGATCTCTCCAATCATAGAAGCAGGCAGCTGTTAGTGAATTTATTAACAAAGCTATTATGTTGTATTTGATAGTATTAGATTGGAGTTTATGTTCAACATTTGTCTTATATTGTGTATTTATTATTCAAAGACCAGTCTTGGTAGACAAGCATATCTATTTCCCAAGTGCTTCCCTACTTGTACTGTTTGATTACTTATACAAACAGGACTTTAATTCAATTTGTTGCACGGTGTTACTCTTTATCAATCATAAGCAACTTGTTCTTATATCTGGCATTATGCATTTTATTAGTTCTGCATAAGTGCAAAGTTTAAATATATTTACTGCTATGATATAATTTCCAATTTTGTGCTGAATGGACAATAAACATTTCGAGACCAAATTACCCGTCTTTGTAAAATGCGAAGTTTATCCTTCTGATCAATGTCAATTATACATCAATTAGTCTAATCTAATATGCTAGATACAATTATATATGACCTACACTGTTCTATTATGTACTAAATGTAGTACGTATAGATTATGTATAGACTATACTATAACATATATTCATGGTTAAGTGTAATTATTTTATTTTTAATTATATATTAACTCAACATAACATTATTTGGTAATATATTATTTTATTATGCTGCTACCTAAAAAACTTTGGATTGAGTATTTAATTATGCTACATATAAATAAATATAATTTGTTTACCAGAGCATTTTTGTATTTTACAGTTGTACAACATGTCTTTGTATGATTAGTCTTGTTAGACCAACATAGTAATCAGCTGTATTATGTTTAAGTAAATATGAATCAAATTATCTCATTTTATATGCACCTAATATGTATAGTCCCTGTTATGTGTTTAGTACTTCTTTGTCATTATGCTTTTCATACCAGAGCTGAACTTAACCAAGACTCTAATTCCAATTTAACTTAAACCAACTCAAGGGTCATATCCAAATATTGCTGAAGAAATTAGTTTGACAACTTCTCATTACCAAAAGCATCAAAGTTACTTTCAGTGCACTTAATCGAAACACTAGATAAAAGACTTCCACTCCTTCTAAAGTTACCTTTCGTGATTACGTTATATTTCTTTAAACTTTAGTCTGATCTAAATAAACAGGAGACTTCCTTAGAATAAGTTGCAAATTTTGTTGTCTTTTATGACGTGGAGATATTAAAATAGGAACCACGTTACTGCTTGTTTTGTTGTTTAAAGTACGTCTTTTTATGAAGTTTTGTGAAGGCATCCATGCTTGTGTTCTTAATGATACTAGGGAATCGTTTTAGTGAAATGTTCACTTTTTAATTGCTATAGGCAAGAACATCTTGAAGAAAGGGCTGGAAGTTTGAGTCAGCTTGCTTCAGGAGGTAATCTAACTCTTCAAGAGGAAGCTGAAGATGTAGAAGAACAGCCATTGGTTAGGAATCGTTCTGGACGCCTTTTTTCTGGCGTTGCTCACCCTGCAGAATCTGGCACAGTGGAGAGAAGTCCTCCATCAAGTCCACAACGCCATGTGATTGGTCCCCATCCTCAACATAATGGGGGTATTTTTCAATCAAACGAAGTAATTTCTCACTTTGATAATTTTATTTTCTTGTATTTATATAAAGCCAATGCTTACAGCAAAACTATTGTTAAAACTGTTCTTTACCTTTTACTGGAATTAGTGGGGTGGAATATCTTCTGAGGAGCATGATGAAGCAGTTATGCTCGAGGCTGCAATGTTTGGTGGGATACCTGAAGGTGCCATCTATAACTCTTCGTATCCATCTCACCAAGCATATGGTGTTGCTGGTCCAGCTGCATATCCTCGTGTACCTCGTCCACCATCTCCTACTGTAGCAGCACAAAGATTGTTGAGAGAACAGCAGGTTCGATGTTCTTTTTGGCTTGCTATGCAGTTTTGTATACATTCAAAACCTGCTAATCTATGGTTTTATGCTTGCAGGATGATGAGTATCTTGCTTCACTGCAAGCAGATAGGGAAAAAGAGATGAAAGCCATGCAGGAAGCTGAACTTAGACGTTCAGAAGAAGCTGCTGCAAGAGAGGCTGCTCTTGAAATGGAAAGACATCAAGAAGAAGAAAATCGGAGGATATTACATGAGGAAGAGGTATGTTATGAAAAGAAAAATAGTAGGAAAGTTAGATTTTTGGTTATGCGGTTGTAATATAACTAGCTATTGCTATAGTTGTCTTTCATATATAAGAAAGTGAAGCATGAAGACCCTACCCTGATTTGGTACGTTGAAAGGACAGTTATAGCAAGTCCTCGTGTGCACATGTTATAAGGTGTTATTGGTATGGGAGCTGTAGCTGATTTCTTAATTCTTCAAGTTTTTTTATAGCGTTATGTTTAGACTTTGACCCTTCAAACGACCGCTTTAATAGACTGCTGCATTGAACATATCTGTTATTGACTACTTTGTACTTTAGTTTCTCACCTGAGAAACATGGAGAATACTATGTGCGAAGCCAACCTGTTTGAGGTGAGATCTGGATAAGTCTACCTTACATCGATCCTAACAAGAAAATCAATAATAAGTGATAACTGCAGTTAGTATCTTCAGTGTTTTTAGGTGTCACCTAGAATGTTGAGGATGTGGAGGGTATAAGTCGAGGTTCCAACAAAAAAAAAAAAAAAAATTAACCTGATATACGCTTTCATAACTCCTGTATTTTTACTTTCCATAATCTCCCTGTTTCTTTTGTGAATTTCTTCTTCTATCAACTCTTCCTGATTCAGATCCGCCAATAAAAATGATTGAGTGTTTGATGTTTCTCATACCAATTGGTACTAGCATTATCGTAGGTCGATATTGATCCTGGCAATTCGAGCGTTGATTTGTATCTATGACTGTTAGCTAAGTTTCTTGCAAAAGTAGACAACATGATCACCCTAGACTACATGTTTTTGTGATTGTATAGGTTGAGACTTTTGCGATCAAATGAATGGTGCTTGAGTACTTAAGCTTTTGGCTGCACCTCACTTGATCCAGTTTATCAGGACCTCAGTTGCTTGAAGCAAGATATCATATGCCACCACATTTTTCACAGTTTTCATTTGAAATTTTCAATTTTTTTACATTTGCTTATGCTAATTTTCGGCACCTAAGTTCGAAGGCTCCCACTGGAGATTTAGTTTAGGTGTTGCTAATTTGAGGCAAGTGCTCAACAAAATGGCACCAAATATGTTAGCAGCATAACTAGAAATCAGGAAGTTGCTCTCTGTAAGATGGTTGAATGCTTCTATCATGAGTTTTGCATAAGCTTATTTGTTGAGAAATTGGAGACAGACATGTAATGAAAATATGAGAGTTTTTCTTTTTCTTCCTTTTGTCTGATTGCATTTGCAGGAGCTTGAAAGAAAACTTGCTGCAAAAGAAGCATCACTGCCTCAGGAGCCTTCATCAGATAATGAACATGCCGTAACACTACTTGTACGCATGCCCGATGGTAGTCGTCGTGGACGGCGTTTCCTCAAATCGGACAAACTCAAGGTAGCCTTTGGATAATCTTTCCCTGTGGCACCTTTTGGACATCTTATATTTTCATCTAATAACAGATTGCTGCTAAACCTTTTGCAGTTGTTGTTTGACTTTATAGACATTGGAAGAGTTGTTAAGCCTGGCACATATAGATTGGTAACTGTTCTACTGTCTTTATAATATGTCATGCTCATTATTTAGCTTATTGAAGTTTGATTTAACTACTTATTTTGCATTCCTCTTCAAACATTCCACGAGCTTGTCAAATTTCTGTTGGTAAAGGCATGATCGTACCTATTTTGGTATGACAAATCTATTCCGTCTTTTTTCCCGTTCATTAGACTATTCATTCAAAATCATTTGGGTTGTGTCACATTTAAGGGTGTTATTACAGTTTGTCATATAATCAAGATACAATCTTTGTGCAGTTGTAGTAATTGTTTCTTCTGTTAGCTTTTGGCATGATAGAGAACAGCAGCTGTTAGAGCTCAAACATATATATTGTTTAATGTTGATATCAACATGTTATTACTTTTGTTCCCTAATTAAATAACAACAAAAATAGAAGTATTTTGGGAGAAACTTTGAATACAAGAAAAATAGATTGAATGTGATCTACAACTTTTGTATTCCAAATTTTTCCAAAAAAATACTTCTAAATAAGTATTTTAGGGTGTCGAAGATAACGGCTTGTAAACGAGGGATTATTCGTAAACAAAGTTTCAAGTGAGGGGCTGATGTGCAAGTCTCCGAAATTTTTTTATTCAATTTTCTGAATTCTTATTTTCTGTCTTCTCAAAATGTTGTCTGCCAGTGCCAGGTTCCTAGTAATATAACTTGCAGATTGAAGTTTAGATCGAGTCTATTATGTTAGTAACTTGAATATAGTCCTTGTAGAAATGTGAACAAGATTAATGCGATTAAACTCTTGAAAATAAGTTCTGTAGCCATCAACTCCAGTCGAAAGAAAAGTAAGAGTCCTCTGTAGTGTGCATTTTTAGCAATTTTAAGTTACAACTATGGCTTTTCATTTCAAATATCAATATTAGTTCATCTGCGAAAATGACCAATTTTAATGTTTTCTTCTCAAATTTTAAGAAAACTTCATACTTTATTTGAGTTAACGAGGAATGCATGTTTTTCCATACCCTATTAATTACTCAGAAACTTTGACTCTACTTTAAGAGCCCAAGATAGACCTAAGTTTATCAATTCACCTGGGAATAGCCTGCTAGCCCAATGGGTTGTTACATTGGGTACTAGTCTTCTATGCTCGGCTAATCTCGAAAACAAAAACGAAGTTTATCACTTAGCCTGTTTATCTTCCCTTGATTAGACTTCAAATATATACCAAATGTTGTCAATACTGCTTCTGGATCTGCTATCGTAGTTATCTTGGTCCGTCCATCGTGTTCAATAGCAATTAGCAGTAGCGTAAACTTGAAGCGTAGGGGGACTTCTGGAGTTTGAATTGGGTTGTCCCAGGAAAAGTCAGCTGCCTTTTCTTTACTGCACCTGAAATTTTGTAATATTCTTGAAAAGATTATCATGGTTACCAATAGTACGCTTATGACTTGTTTTTATGATAATTTTGGCCACATGTAACCCATTTCGAGGAGGACAGCTCAGCATGTTTTGATGAATATTGCACTGTCTGCCATTCTCTGATACTTGTTTACATTACAGGTGAGGCCATACCCTCGACATGCATTTACTGATGGCGAAAGTGAGTCGACTCTGAATGAGCTAGGTCTTACCAGCAAGCAAGAAGCATTATACATAGAGCTCATTTGAACACTGTAGCTTGCATATGAAGTTATGAACTATATTATTTTGGTTCGTACATGCAAGTCGATGTAAGAACGAGGTAGCTGATCATGATATCTGGAAAATTATTGCATTTTGTTGAAACCGTGACATAGGATCAGTCTTCCAAATCCGAATAGCTTGCCCGTAGAGGATTTAGGGCTACTTTAAGTTTAACTGTGCTTCTTTGCTTTATAATGTAATATTATTGGTTATGTACATAAGAGATGCCAAAGAATGTTGGTTTCAGACAAAATGGTTCTTAGATTTACGGATTATACGTACCATTTCTTCTGTCTTGATCTCTGAGCCATTCAGTTCATCTTTTAGACTTTTAGTAACATACTCTGTTTTTACAGGAAAGAGGGCTGTAATATTTGAGAATTTCTTTGTCATCCTCAATTATCTACAGGGTATGCTACAGCTCTATTTTGGCTATAAATACTTGGTATCATTGGTTTTACGTGACCTGACCAAGCCATAATAACGTCGTCTGTGCTGGCTGTTCAAAGGGGTTGGCATGCGCTGATGAGTAGCTGCACGTGGTTTTCCACTTTTATTCTGTGGTAACACCCTCTAAATCCCGACTGTGAATGTTGAGTAATCAAAAAGACGGTGTGATTGAAGGATCCTACTACAGGTTCTAATCTGGTTGTCTATGAATGAAGTATAATATATATCTGGGGTATTTGTGTTAGTTTAATAATCTTTTGATCATATGAAACGATGAAACTGTTCAAGATGTTAAGGAGCAGTTCACCAAAAAGTGGCTTAAGAGTACTAGGATAACCATAAACTCAGATACTACGTTTGTTTTATTTATATTATTATATAGAGATAGCTAAAGAATGCAAATCATTTCATTAATGGAAAATATAAATTAAACCATTTATCTCTCTCTCTAGACTCTCAGTTTGCATTCTTATGAAAGAGCAAAAAAAAAAACACAAAAAGAGGGACTTTTTCAAAGTTACATTCCCACTGTAAAGCTTTCTATTTATTCCAATGTGTCGGTTACTTGAAGATCATGCACCTGCCAAGCAAGAATCAACCAGCATTACAAGTATGAAATATAAAATAAAAAAACATTATATATATATATATATATAATATATATATATTATATATAATATATATATATAATATATATATATATATATATATATATATTACAGTGCATTGACTCACTTATTTCCAGGCTTTTAACTTCTCCATTACATTGTCAAATAGTTACCACTTCGACCTTGCATTATGGGATAATTATAACAAACTCCTTTTATATAGTCGTTCTAAATAAATCTCCATTTTTTTTTTCTGATAATTGCTAAATCAGCCAAAACATATAGAAATAATTTTTTCTAAAAAAGATTAAATACATAAAACATGAGTTTTACTATACTCTATAACTTGTGTATTTATTTATTTATTTAATTATCTCTATATAAGTGTTATAAGATTTTGAAACGTTTACTAGTTATAATATCTTAGAATTTTAGAGCACATTTTTAGAAGTCTTTTTTAGAAAAAATTTAAAGAAAAATTATTGTTCAGCCCCCCTAATTTTGGGGTATCGCGATTCAGTCCCCCGAAACGCCACGTGGCGGCACGCGCGTGCCGCCACGTCGGCGGGGAAACGCGTTTCGGAGGGCTGAACAGTCAAAATCGAAAAACGGGGGGCTGAACAGTAATTTTTCCAAAATTTAACTATAAAAACTGTGTACAATACCAAAAAACAAATTTTATAAATTTAAACAAAAAGAGAGGTTTATTTGGAAAACTATTACAAGTCAAGAATTTTTGGGAGAGCAACCTCTTTGTTTTCCAAAGAGCCATATGTATACAGCAGCTTACCGCAGGAGAGCTGAGGAAGCTGGCAGGTTGTTGGAAGGCGGGAGATAATATCGAGGGTCTCGCAGAGGCAGGAGGTGTCGACCGCGCTCAGGGCAGCACAGCACGGGGCGCTGGGCGGCCCGGCATTTGCTCCGGGGAGCACGTAGGGGGCACACTGCATCAGATCGCCCAGCCCGGCCGAGCAGTTCTTCTGCGCAGCCGCCGGACACCAGTTCTGCGCTAAAATCGCTACGATCAGCAGCACCGCTGACGCAATTAACCTCGATGTTGCCATGATTTCAAAAAACTTACTCGAATTTGGATACAGTAGTAGCTGCTAATCGATGCTGAAATGTTGTGTATGATGGTTCTGATTTATAGATGACAGAAATTATCAGAACAAGTTTTTCATGTCTAACCTATAAGGGTTCAAGAATAACTTTGGCGTGAAACACCAAAGTTATTTACACTCATGCAAATACTATCAAACATGGCCTATGGATAATAGATAAGATTTAAGAAATATTTACTACATATAATTACATAAATGTTAAATGATAGACATCCTAAATTCACCCTATAAATTCTCCCTAATAAGTTCGTCTGAAAGAGGTTTACAAGATGCTCTTGGTTATGCTAAGGTAGACTTCATAAGGTCAATAGATGATCGGTTCGGTTAATATTAGTCTATTATTCTAAAAATCTCCCAATAATAAAATAAAATAATAATCGGCACTATTCTTCGATCTGAATATAGTTTTATTTTAATATTATTAACTAGCGTTCAAAGTTTAAAATAAAATGGGAATACGTAGACTTGAAAAGTAGTATTTAAATATTCCTACTTTCTTTTTATGCCATTTAAGATTCAAGTGTCCCCTTCTATTCCAAAACCAAACAGATTATTGAATCTTAACCTTATCCAAAGATTCCAGCAAATCAACCAGATCAGCTCCTTCATAAATCCATCCATTCTACAAATTTTATATGTGGGGCATATGCATTTTTATGCCCCAATAATCCAAATAGTATATATATATATATATATACTTTCTAATTCAAAATTGCTGGTCTCTTGATCTGTCAAACAATAGAAATATCCTCACGATGATAAAATAATAAAAACAAGTAGAATCTTTCGAATAATTTTAAACATAAAAAATTATAAATTTCGATAAAATTTATAATTTTTATATTTATTTTTAAAAAAAAAATTATTTAAAAATAAATATTTTGAAGTTCTAGAATCTTAATAGGTTTTTTTACTATTGTTAAATATCTATTTATAAATACTTTTTTAAAAAAATATTTGAACATAAAAGTTATTTACTCATTAAAATCTATAATTTTCATATTAAATTTTATTTTAAAAAATATCTATATTTGTTTTTTAATATGTCCGTTCATGCTGTAAACGTATTTGATCAAATTTCGTAACTTGACAAGCAACTATTTTGAATTAGAATGATATAGTTTTGCTATTTTAATTTATGAAGGTATAAAAACACAAATATCCCTTTCAATTTCAATCAAATTATTTTTCCAACTTCCATCTTGGATAAATCCTAATAATTTGATATCCAAATGTCAATTCGAAGTGCGGCCAACCTTTCAAATGACGAAAATCCATATAAAATTGCATTATCCAGTATCATAAAATATAAAATTATATAAATTTGGTTGTTGGATTATGAGCATTGAGATACGGATTTAATATTATTAAAAACATTTTTTATGTCTTTAGTATGTTTAATTATTATTTAATTTTGATTTGAATTTAAACTTGCATTCTCCAGTATTAGTATTACTTCTTTATTTTTCTTAATTGCCAATATCTTATATTGATATTTGGAACCTGGTTCAAAGTTTTTTTTTTTTTAACTTTCATGTCAAGCCTCAGGATAATTTGTGAATACTAGCGTATGACGCACCCATGGGCGGATCCAATATATACCAAGTGGGGTCAAATGACCCCACTTGATTTTGTTGTGTATATATATATACACACACACACATATATATATATATATATATATATATATATATATATATATATATATATATATATATATATATATATATGTTTGTTTGTGTGTGTATGTGTTTTGTGTATTATATGGTGATTTTTTTATTATTCAAAAAGTAAAAATATAAAATTATTTTAAATTTGTGTATGAAATTATCTAGAATATCCCAAATACTTATGAATATCTCAAAATATTCACGAATATTTCAGAATATCCCAAATTCCATAGAATACTCACAAATATCTCAAAATACTCCAAAAACGCTTATAAACATCCCAGAATATTTATAAATACTCCAGAACTTTCTGTAATACATACAAGTATTTACAAACACCGTAAAATATCTACGAACACCTAAAATTTTATTTTATTTTTTGAATGAAATTTGATTTTTTTCCAGATTTTTTTTGTATTTATTACGATTAAATGCAGAGTTTAAATTTATATTTTGGAGTATTTTTAGATGATCGTAGATATTTTGAACTATTTTATATTGTAATTCAGAATTAAAATACTTATAAATTTTTTAAAATTGATATAATATTTAAATAGTTAGCACTCTTATTATTATATTATCATAAAATATTGTTAGTTTTTTTTTACCCCACTTAACATAATTCCTGGATCCGCCACTGGACGCACCCATATTATAAAAATAATTATGATTTATTTTTATAATATATTAATACAATTTAAAACTTTTTTTTGTATTTATAGTTATAAATATTTTAATTCTATCAATTATATTTATTTTTTAAAAGATAATAAAATAATAGGTCTTAAAGAAATATAAAATACAATTTATAAATAAAAAGAAATCAGATCTAAAAATTATATAAATAATATATAAGAAAAAAAAAAAAATAGTTTATAATTTTCTATGAAATTTAAGCTACATAGTATTTATATACTAATATTTATATAATTTAATTTAATTTAAATATTAAATAATTATATTAAAAATAAAATATTATTAAAAATTTTTAATTATAGATAATTCCCCTCCACCCTCTCTCTCATCCCTTCTATCTTCTTTCTTCTCCTATAAATAGCCGTTGGCCGTTGTTCCTAACGCGTGTTGCAGAGTAATTCCAAAAAAACTTCCACCACTGATACAGCTCAAAAAGAGAAGAAAAAGTTTTTTTTTTTTTTTAATGTAAGTAGGAATTTTACCGAATTATGGGTATTTTTATCGATCGATCAGACTGAGAAGAAAGGGTTGATGGGCGCAGGGGCATCGAGGATGGAGAGGGAGGTAGAGGAGATTGCCGGCCTCGGGGATCTTCCTGAGAGTTGTGTGGCGGAGATTATAGGGAGGCTAGAACCTTTAGAGATTTGCAGGCTTGCGAGATTAAGTCGAACATTTCTAGAAGCTGCGACCGCGGATTGCGTCTGGGAGACAAAGCTGCCTAAGAATTACCATTATTTGATGACGAAGGTGGAGGAATACGAGGAGAGCTCCGCATCGCCGCGGAGCAAAAAGGAGATCTACGCCCAGCTGTGCCGGCCAAACTCCTTCGACGATGGATCGAAGGTATGCTTGAAATTCGTGTTTTAATTGTTACGGATTGGAATGATCCATCTGTTCGTAGTATTGATGTATAGTGTTGGGATTTGGGAATAAATTGCAGGAATTCTGGATAGATAGATGTGGGGGTGGAATTTGCATGTCGATCTCTTCGAAAGCATTGTCTATTACAGGGATTGAAGATAGGAGATACTGGAACTACATTCCTACAGAGGAATCTAGGTACTTTTCAATACTCCACAACCAACATAGATAGTAATTTTATCTGTAGATAAAATCACATTGGGAAAGCGATAAGTCAGCCCCTGCTTTTCAAACCTTTTTCGAATCAGTCCACGAGAAAAAAATTGTTCAAATCGGCCTTAGTTGGAAAACTTTCGAGTGTTCTAGGTGACTAGAGTGGTGTTGCTAGTAGTATAAGTGATAGCGAGAAATGTCCTGAACGAGCTATGTTAGTGTTGCTAATAGTGTACTGTAGCATTGTGATATAAACTATGAGAGTGTTGCGAAATTAAAGTTTGTATTACTATAAAGTTAATAAATGTGGAATAACTGCCGTGTTGTCAGTAGAGGTGTTGATTTGAAAGAGAGGGATGACGAGGGGCTGGATTGAACAAACACCTAGAATTATTTTGTTGTTCTATATACTTGAATTATCATCATATAGCACATCTACTAAAACATAAGGAAAGGAAAAAGCTAGATTGCATAGATTAGTCTATCAGCAGTGTATATTCCATAATTGCAATGTTTTAATAACTTCATCGGAGATCGAAAATGATAGGCCACTAGTTTTTGTTTTTTCCCAGTTTAAGATAAAAAGGAAAAAAAAAAAGATGTATATTAAAAGAAAAGAAAAAGCTAAAAAAGATGTATTACAAGCTAAGAAATCCCAGATTGGTCTGCATATATTCTATATTTTAGGTATGAAGGCAGTTGTTTTCAGGAAAATCTCAGACAAGCAATTTTTTGACTCTCTTTGGTTTTGATAGTGTGAAAACTCCGCAACTGTATACAACCTGTATGCTTATGTGGGAATTCGGGCTTGTTTGCTTGTGTGCTTGTGTGCATGTATGGTTGAATACGCCATGAGTACCCGTCACACGCGAGGTGCGTACGCGCACGTACTCGCCAGCTCAACATATTTTATGCGCAACTGGCGGCGTGCGGAGTCGAATCTATGGTAGAGAGGCTTCATGAGGTCCACCCTACCACCGCCAACAGCCCGACACTCCCATGTATTGGCCTTCAAAAATTTGAAAACTAAACAAGATGAACATTGTTTACCCTGACAGATTCTGCACAGTTGCATACCTTCAGCAGATATGGTGGTTCGAGGTAGGAGGCGAAATAAATTTCCAATTTACGCCCGGCACATACAGCCTGTTCTTTCGCGTTCATCTTGGCCGGGCATCAAGACGGCTAGGGAGGAGGATATGCAGCCCTGAACACATCCACGGATGGAACAAGAAGCCTGTTCGGTTTCAGCTATCTACCTCTGATGGCCAACACGCGACTTCCCAGTGCTATTTGGATGCTCCTGGGAGTTGGATTCATCACCATGTCGGCGATTTTGTTGTAGATGATTCATGCAACGGCGAATTTGCAGTCAAGTTCTCAATGATACAGATAGATTGCACACACACTAAGGGAGGACTCTGTTTAGATTCTGTACTGATATATCCAAAGAGATTGTAGTTTTACTGGGTTTGAGTGAGTTGTATTGAGATTAAGAGACTCTCTCTCTCTCTCTCTCTCTCTCTCTCTACCTAGGCATGTGTAAAGGAAAGATAGGTTTACAGTTTTCTAAAAGATAAAAATTATGGATAATATTTATTCATATTCCGCTAGCCCAAAAGTCTCAGCTTTTGATTTAAGCTGGTCTGAGTTACTCTCTACAGGATGGAGAGAATAAATGTATTAAATATTTATAGGTGGTATTTGTAGAATTTAAATTTGCGACTTTCGCTTGATAAAATTAAAGTTTTATCATCCGTCCTAAGTAGCAATATTGATTCATCGAATAGACGTGGAGTTTTGAGAGATGGTTTGCCAGCTATGAGAAATTCGTGTATTCTAATTTTAGCTGAGCATTACACATGTTTCCTTTTCTTTATGGGGAGCGAAATATGTTAGAATATTGATAAATTGAAATGCGAAAGCAAGTCACTGATGCACACAACAGTCGAGGAATTGAAAAAAAAAAAAGAAAAAAAAAAACAATGTTTATTTTCTAAGTGCTCAATGAATTTTTCTTTTTTTTTTCTTAATAGATAAAGAGGAGAAACAGAGAAATTTATAGGGGTCGCGAGTAAAACCTAGTCTCATAACATCTAAAACCATTGGTATCAATGTATGATCTATCATATCATAAATAAAACACGGGATGAACTTGCTTCGAACTCTATCAATCGAGATAACTCATGCGTGTATTGCTATTTACCGCCTTCATAGATAGGAATAAAAAACTCGCATTTTTCGCATGAACACAGATTCAAGGGAGAGATCGTGCGCATAAAATCACACAACCTCGCCATTCGGCGCTGCCTGCACGGGCCTACCTCAACGAGTCTTTAGCATAACTAACCGCAACTAGAAATGGTTTTTTTTTTTTGTCCAAAAAACAAAATAAAAAATAAAGTCGTGGCAGGTTAAACTCTAGTAATTACTAGTTTACATCCGTGCGATACACAGTTATAAATCATATTTTTAATTATATATATAAAATAATATTAAAAAAAGTTAATTATCTATTTTTTAATATTTTAATTATATATATATATATATTATATTTTTATATAAATATTTATATTTTATTTAGTAATGTTTATTAGAGTAAGAAGAAATGTTAAATGTCATATACAAAATTATTTGACGTTAAATAGTATATATATATATGATTTAAAATTTTTGTAAATGATAAGTTTTATTTTAAAATTTTAAAATAAAACTAATTTTTTTTTTGATGTTAAATAGTATGTATATATAATTTAAAATTTTTGTAAATGATAACTTTTATTTTAAAATTTAATATTATATAGTATACAGTGTTTCACTACAAAACATGATTAATTAGACAAAGCAGTTGTTTTTTTTCCGACAAAATCCCTTTTCTTTTCATTTCTCAGCAAAACCTTTTTTCAGCCAGTATTGACATTGTTAGATCTTAGATATGAGCACGTGGCCCTCTTTCGGTGTGTTCAGCTGGAAATAAATTATCTTTTTTTTTTTTTTTTTGGTGAAATAAATTATCTTTTCTTTACTAGCGGCACGTTTGCCTTTTTGCCAAATTGCTTATTTACTATTCCAAAAAATGGTATATTAAAATAACTCTACTTAAAAGAAAATTTTCATTACACATATGGCACCCGCCATTACTAACTTAACGGCAATATTGATGTGGCACCGATTCGTGCCATTAAAACATAGTTTTTTTAGAACTAATCCATTTCGTTTTAAGATTTTGTAAATTTTTCTACTTTTTGTAATTCGTACGGAACTATTTTGACCAATATATAAATATTAATTATAGAATTTTTTAATATAAAAAGTCATAGATTTTGATAAGATCTGCAATTTTGATATTCAAAAGTTTTTAAAAAAGTATTTCTATCTAGATGTTTTGAAGCTCTAAATGATATCTACTATAAAAAAACCCTTTTATTTTAACCTGCTAATTTTCTACGGTTTAAAAGTAATTTTTGAAAAAATTTTAAATATTAAAATTGTATATCTCTTCAAAATATTTAATTTTTTTATTATTTTTTTTAAATACTTCTACGTAGATATTTTGACGCTCCAAAATATCCTTACTTCTTAAATTTGACAAAAAGCATTTTAATCTCCAACAAAAACAATAGTTATTAATTTTAATAATAATTACAGATAATTAAAAATAATAGTTATTAACATTTAATAACAGTTATAGATAATTATTATTCTAACGTTACTAGCGCTAGTTAATAAATTTACAATCGCCTACTTAGATAGCAAATTGTATAAATTTATTAGCAAATTAAATAGTATAATAACTTCTAATTATTAATTATTATTTTTTTGATAATTTATTATAAATTTATTATGCTATTTAATTTATTCAGTAAATAACATATATAATAATAATAATAATAATAATAAATGATGTAATATCACAAATGATGTAATATGAAACTATTCGTTATTTATATGTAATAAAGTATTTGTTATTGTAAATGATGTAATATAAAAATGATACATATAACTACTTATTATAATTAGCATTACTTTTTAAGTTTTTTAAAAAAATTTAAACTATTTCTATCCTACCATATCTCCAATTAAATGAAAAAAAATATTAACTTAGTTTTGTGCTGCTTTCAATTCTGTTGGTTATTTTATTCCTATTATTTTAAAAATTAATTAACCCCTTGTTTGCAATAGAAGTACGAGAAAAGTTGCTTGTTTAGGAAATAAACAATGAGGGACTAGAAATTTATTTTGTTTTCTTCGAAAATTAACGAAATTCTTCGGACCAAAAACAAAAAGCGAAATTCTCAGATAGAGGTTTTGTCATGATAGATGAACAAATAGAAAATTTTCAGCGAAGGAGTGAGATGGGATCCCTGGGTTGCGATCTGGACCGTTAATCGACCCAGTACGTATTACGAGATTTTTTATTTAAACTTTCGTCGACTTATTTGATCTAATTCTATACATTTTTATGAAAAATTATGAACTATAAAGTTGTAGATTTTGATGTGATCTATAATTTTGTAGTTCAAAATTTTTTAAAAAAATATCAAACAATGTGTCAAATTGATAATCAAATATTTTGATCATCAATTTGACATATTATTTGACATTTCTTCGAAAAACTGTGAACTACAACATTGTAGATCACATCAAAATCTACAACTTTGTAGTTTATAACTTTTCATAAAAATGTATAAAATTAGGTCAAATAAATCGACGAAAATTTAAATAAAAATTTCGTGATACGTGCTGGCCGATTAACGGCCCAGATCGCAGCCACAGAGGGAGCCACAGACGATCCCATCTCCCCATACTCCTCTTATACAGGCCACATTTACCAAATAAAACAGTCTGCATCGTGCGCCTTCT
Organism: Xerophyta viscosa; assembly: GCA_002076135.1. Classification (NCBI taxonomy): domain Eukaryota; kingdom Viridiplantae; phylum Streptophyta; class Magnoliopsida; order Pandanales; family Velloziaceae; genus Xerophyta; species Xerophyta viscosa. The sequence goes on from MJHO01000018.1 coordinate 558,118, forward strand.
TTCGTAACCGTCTGATCAGTCCGCGATCTCACAAAATTGAGCGTCCTCTCTTATTTTCTTGAAAGGTAGTAATTTAACGTCCACTTAGATCACATTGTACGCTTATTTTATTAACCGTGGGATCAAGACTTCTTCGGTTAAGTTTACCGTTGATTATCCCCGTCGCCATGCACGACCTATCCCAATAGAATATCCCCTCCCGGCTCCCCCAAAAATAAATAAATAAGTAAATAAATAATAGAAACTTAAAGCATTGGTAATCTGCATCTTCTCGAAACTCCCCACCTTCTCCTTCTCCTTTGTTCATCTGTAATCCTCGTATCGACGAATTACAGTTTCTCTCGGAGATCTTGTGGAGGGTGCGAAATGGCAAAGAGTGGTTGCAGTGATAGTAGTATGGTATTGGATTTTGTGGAGCTGCTAGGCCCTGACATCTCCAGCACCATTCTCGAGCTTATCGACGATCCTACGGACCTCGTACGAGTTGCAGCTGTCTCCCGTTCATGGCGCCGTTACGGTGAGTTTTATTTTGTTTTGTAATTTAATTTAGTTATTTTGGGGTTTAAATTGAGAGAAACTTGTAGATGAAATAGGACTTGTGAGAATCGTTTCTCTTCCTATGTGGAAAATTGATCTTGTCATCATGCCACGCAATTATGTATCTGACGGTGTAGTCTGCAACATCTTGTTTGGTCGGCAGAATTATTTACCCAGTTTTTGTACGTTTGTAAATTTTGGGAGACTGGATAGTTGCATTAAGTATTTAACTATAGACTGGTAATCTTGTTGATCTGATCTGCATTGATTGGAAATTTTATTTTGTTTTGGAGAATTTCTGTTCAGCCCCAAAATGTTTTTATTTTCTCTATTTCAGAAAAAAAGGAGAAAGCGTTGTACTAGTTTTGACATTAATTTACACTCTCGTTTTTTTTTTGGTAGGTAAGAAAATTGTATTGATCAGACAAATAATTACATAGAAGTTTAATATGAGCAAGGGAGCCCAAAATACAAAACCTTCAAACAAGAAGAATTGCTAATACATCCAATCAATGTTTCTACGGATCTTTCCTTGATCAACTAGATAACTTTCTTCCAACCTCAATGAAAAAGTGCTTACAACCTTCTTGGAGAGAATTATCCTACACCCAATACAACGTCAAATAGCAGCATCCAAATAGCAACACCCTGATTCAAGCAAGATCTTCTCAAATTTATTCTATACAAGCATACAATAGCAAGCAAATTTCATTCCTGAGGCAGTCAACAGATTCAAACTAGATCTTCTCAAATTTGTTCCAACCTATCATCTGCAAATAGAAGCTATAAGCAGTACCCATTTCTTACAGAGTAGAAGTTATTAAATAGAGCCTACAATCCACAAGAAGTTTTGGGGATGTGGTATCATAGTCTTGACATGGACTAATTTCAAATATATAATATTATCTGGCTTAGGTCGAATAAAAGAATCTAGCAGGGGCTGCTTCGAAATTTGCCTATGTATTTGGTGTTAATTTCTTGAGTGGTTGAGAGAAAAGGCAATAGAAGATGAGAAAGAAATATTATTTGGCTCTTGCCTTGCACCTACGTATGTTTAGGTGCACCTTGCTTTGTGCCTAGGTGCATTGAGGGAATGGATGCCTGCCTAGGGTCCAACCAAGCAGCTTTTGTAAGGCACAAGCCTACAGGCACATCTCTGGATGTGCCTTATAGACCCCAAACTTAAAATAATTAAAATAGAAGAGAAGAAAAAAGCGATGGAGTCAACCACAGCTGTTCATGTGCAAGAGCAAATCTTCTACCTATGTAGCTATAGTGGAGTGGGTAGATGATGAGATGTTAGAGGAGGGTACAAAAGTTGTAGTAAAAGAAGACGTCGATGTTGGTGCATAATGTTCTTATGAAGAAGAAAATGATTTTTTTTTTTTTGCATTTTAATGAATAATGTTGATCGTGATAGTTGATGACTTTTGTTTTTGACTTCTTGATGTTTTAAGCATTTGACATTTGAACTGTATGCTAATTACGGCTTATGTTTTGGTCTGTGATAATATGGAATTTGAATCAATGCTTACTGCTTGGTTTGTATGACTTCAAATTTCAATTTTGGCAAAATTTATGTTTTTTCTTTACTTAAATTGTTTATTTATCGTATATGCCAATAGTGTTTATGTTCCCTTATCTGAAAAAAAAAGGTGATGTTGGCTTTTATTAGGCTCGCGCCTTGTGCTAGCCTCTAGGAGACCAATTGTGCCTCCGTGCCGTTGCAATAACTTAGGGTTTGACGCCAAAATGCAAATGAGTAGACTTGACCCTGCCATAGTAATTTGAAACATAAGGAAATTACTTATTGGTGCATATATTACGAGGATCAACTTAATAACCTCAATAAAATTGGAATGATAGTTTGAACTAGTAACTGTCCATCTATAAACGCTGGCGCCTGAAACCGATATGATAATTTAATTAAATTATTATCTAGAGTTTGTTTGATTTGGTAGCATGTTGGCTTTGATTTGGTTTATTGTCTCTACATGCTACGGTTGTTTCAAGGTTGCTATTTTGGTTAAATTAGCTGTTAATTCGAATTTGAAACTAATAACCCAAAAGTATTGTAACCAAACACAAGTAAATCTTATGTCAACTCAATAATGTTTTTGTGTAAAGCTTGTTGTAGAATGATTATGTTTTGAAAAAAAGCAAGACATGCGAGCCTTGGTCATCTTCTGCTTGAGTTCCCCGCAAAATGGATTGGGTATTCTTTGTTTCTTTATGGAATTTTGATATTATAGTCCTTGGTGCCATGTTATATTTTAGTCTTTAAACCTAATTTGTTTGTTAACTCAACTTTATCTTATTTTTCCTTTTTGTCCTTTATTGAAATGGTGTTGTCTCAATTCTAGATATGTTGTTCGCAGTTATTAGGTCATGAATACGGCGATTTTATATTTTAAGTACCGCTTCATTCACTTTTTTTGAGTTAGATTCATAATCTAGTTCTATAATTGTGCATGAAAGAATTTTTGGCTCTTGGTCTTGAAATGTTAGATTTTGTACAACGAAGTTGTAGCCTTGTGAGTCTCTTTTGAACATGGAAATTAGATTTCATTCGCCCCACTTTGTCCTAGGCTCCTAGCTTTACAAAATTAAAGAACTCCATATAATTGCATATCTCCACGTTGTAAAATTGGATGGAACTCTTGGTTATGCCAACCGTTCTTTGGGAGTTGGTTAGTGCATCCGAACCACGAAAAGAATTGGTGTAGTATCTGGTTGGGAGACATAAAAAAGAAAGTTATGAATTCGAAAAGAAAAGAACGCTTTACTTCAAGCTAAATCTAGGGAAGTTCAATAATCTGATATTTATGTGAATGGATCATCCCTTATTTAGAATATCAGTTTTATTCACTGTTGCTTTCTTGTTTTCTAAAATATTTGCTTCATATCTAACAAGTTTACTCGTTATATATCCAATTTCTATTTTAAATACGTGCCAAATTTTGACCTTAAACTTCCTGTACATATTGGATATTCAACCCTATACAGGTTAACTTCAACAATTAGGTAGGTATTTCTACTTGGAAAGTTGCTTCCTGGACTCTAATACTTCCTTGGTTATAACTTATTCCCACTCCTTGCTAAGACGTCTTGTGCTGTTCAATATTGAAGATAGGTTGCAGGTTCTTCTGACATTTCAGTTGCGCAATGTAGTTTCCCTCTCATGTAGGAAACATAATAGCAATAGTAGCTATCTTTGTGTTTTTTATTGGAGGGATGCGAACACAATTGTTACATACCCTGCAAGGTTGATGACATTGTTCTGATTGACACTATGTTTCAAGGTCGGTTTAGGCGTGTAGTGAGTTTATAAGATACCATCTTATACTTAAGAAATCAAAACACACACTAGAGGGACTTTGAATCATGAAATTAACAATGGTATTATAACTCATTAGGTGGGAAGCTTTGTTCTTTTTTATGTCATTGTTCTCTATTCAGTTATGTTCGTGCTTAGGAAAATAAACAGGAGTAAATAGATATAAGGATGCAAGTGCCTGCTGAGCATATAATAGCTGTTAAAATTTAGCTATTTGGTACTTCCCAAGACTGGTATTGGAGGTGGTCTGAAAGAAATGTAAGATTAAAGAGAAAAATATGGTAAATCAAAGCTTTTAAATCGAGTTCGTATAAGAGAACTGATATTTACTTTTTATATTTAAAGGCCATATGTATGAAGTGTAGATATACAAGCTAAATGTTGACTCAGTTACTAATATAGCAAAACACTGTTGTGAAATTTAGATGGTTTCATCTATTGATTCTCAAAAGTGCGGATTAGGAGGAGGCTTTACAATGTTATCTTTTAGAAAACCTCTGGAACTAGAGTATTGTAATCTTAATATAGCAAACTTGCAAGGTATGGGTTATGATATTTCTTACTATGTCACTTCATCAGATTTTATCAGTAACGGTAATGAGCTGAAACTAGATATAGTTGGGCCCATTTATTATAGGTGTCATAAATTCACCTATAAATTTGTACGGATTGGTGAAACTTATTTTATAATGTTGTAACGAATTTTCTATATGTATTTCAGTAATTGCCAATGGGTTATGCAAGAAACTGTGCCTTAAATGGTTTCCAGAGGTTTCATCATTCACTCATGTTGAGGAAATGAGACATTTGAATACTCAAGAAGCCAAATCTTGTCTCTCAGTGGAATGGGAAAATCTGGAGAGTGAGCATCGCATTTTCGCACAACTGACGCACTCTCTTAAATCACCTGGGGAAATTGCTGACTGTATCTCGCGCCCTCTTGTTGCTTCTAGTACTGACAATTATCCAGATGAAAGCATACAGAACACTATGGAGCCAAGAGATCAAGTTCGAAGGAGGCCATCATATTGGTCCAGTCGAGGAGCAAAAGATCCTTCAGTGCCTGAGTCACTTACGTATTGTCTTGATTCCGCATTATGTGTCATTGATGAAATAATGATAAAACCATTTGAAGGTTAGTCAATTATGCATTTAAGTTGCATCTTGCTCAAGGGATTCCGTTGTACTGAGTGCATTATCTATTGTTTTTACTCAGCATATTTTCAATATGGACACCCTATATATTCAGCAAAAGCTGTAAGGTTTAAGATGGGTTATTTCAGAGAGCCTCATGATAGTGCAACCAATAAAAAGGAAGAGTATCCAGCTGTTGAAAAATCTTCAGACGGAAGGTTCGAGTATATTTGGACATATATTTCACCTGAATTTCCAATGCTCCAGGTATGTTGAAGTATATATTGTTCATGCAACATCTCTTGTCAACGACATTCTTTTGAATCTACAATGCCAGTCTCTGCTCCAAAAGAAGAGTTTAAGGATTCGATTTCCACTTGCATTACTTCAATTAACATGGAATGGATAGATTCATTTTTTTGTCCAGATTATAAACTATTCTCAATGTTTCTATGCTTCAGAAAAATATCTTGCAGTCTTTTAAGCTTCCTCGTCCGGTTCTATGCATGGGTGGACTGCTGCAGATTGAATTTCTGGGTAGGGTCCAGACACAAGAGGTCGACGATCTTTATTATATATGGTGAGCGTTCGTAATTGTCTTCAGCCCGTTTCATCGTAAAAGTAGCTCCCACATAACATTTATTTCTCTGAAGGTAGTTTGATCTGTTAGCAAGAAGGCTATTTATTTATTTATTGCATGCTCATGTCTCTCTGGTTTATCTCTTTTGTATCGCCTTTCTCTCACTTTTGGTTGTAATATGTATATACTACAATTACCAAACAAGTTTTTTTAAAGAGCCAAAGTTCGATTGTAGACATAAAGTGGAAATGCTGTAGGTACAGTTACTATTTTTTTTGCCTAGAAGGGGTCTGTCCAGTACTGTCTAGAAGCACATTGGTTTATTAAATTTTGCTAGATAGGACACTTTGTTAAATGATTTCCTCATCTCCACCCTGTACTTTGTTAGACCTAATTAGAGAGTATTGCATATCCATAATTTCCTAATCTCCACCCTCCACTTTGTGAGTCCTAATTTGAGTGTGTGTATTCCATCCATCGTCAGCGTAAATATCCATGTTTAGTATGCAAACAAATTACGATTACAAGAATAAACAAAACAATGAACCTATAACTAGTTGAATCAGCATTGTAATCTACATTGTATAAATGAATATTTATCCATATATATTGATCTCTAATTTTGTAGTTTTCAAAATTTTACTGCCAACATGAATAGTTATGTCTACAGGCTCGATCTCCTATCACGTGTCCCAACAACCTTTAACTTTGGCACTTAGTTTTCTACAATCCAAAGTCAATATGAATTTATATCTACATTAGGATAAATGCATGTTTATGGTATTGCAATTTCAGAAATGTTGCATGACAACTGAAATTGTTACATCTATAGTTTTGATCTTCTGCCATGTGTCCCAGAACTATTAACTTGGGAACTCGTTTGGCTGGGTATCATCCCATGTCAAAAAAATAAAATAAAGAATACTGCCCAAATAGATGAAACTTGATTTAGACTTTTCAAATTACTCAACCCGACAGTATCGGATTGCAGAACATCTGAAATTCTGGTATTTCTAAATTTCCAATTTGGTAATTTGAGTTAAACCCACTTTTGGGTATCACGGATTGATCGACTTTAAGCAACACCTGCAGGAGCCAAATTCATCCAAATTGTAGTGAACCCAAATCATATATTTCGATGCTACTCACCCGTGTCCTTGAAGCTTCTAGTTTTTTCTTCAAATTATCAGCTCAATTTAAATAGAAAATTTCTGAAATTGACATTATGCTCATTTTTTTTAATTGGAGGTTCTGCTCTCTTATACTTTCATAATACCAATTTCCTATCATTCTGTTTAATATTTATCCATAAATTTTTTAGGAGAGAATATATAGCCATTACCATGGATGTCTTATGAGAACTGAACATCTATACCACCATTGCTGTTTACAATTACTGCAGCAACATGCAGCCCAATATGTTTGTTTATATTTCTAAGGCTCGTTGCTTGTGTATCTATTACAGTGTGACCCATGTTAAAGCACTGGGGTATTCGTTGCCTCCTGCTTTGGAGTTCGATATCATTGAACCCTCGGGTGACTCAATTTTGCATTACTATCCTGAGAAGGCGGAAGATGCACCGACGAGAGCTTCAGAAGGAGATGGAAGAGTGGTAGGATCTCTTAGAGCAGGTGGATCCTTGGAGAGCCTGTGGTTACTTGGTGGTTTCATTGGAGAATGGCCAAACAATGATGATGATGATGACGACGACGACGAGGATGATGATCAAGACATGCATGAAGATGAAGTAGTCTGATCGCCCTATTACTTAGTCTTGCTGCATTTGATATTTTGAAATGAAGCCAAATGAAAGCCACTGCCTGACTTTTGTGTTTTTATGTTAATAGTTGGAGCAAGAAGGTATTTTTAAGCAAAGCCAAACTTAATGCAATCATGTAGCATTCTAATGTAACTTGATTGTCAAACCTTTGTTTGTTTGCTTTTTTTTTGTTATAATAGTTACTATTTAGGCCTACATTTGTGTGTTTTGAGTTCCTAGCGGATAAGTGGCTCATGAACTATCATTTATACGTTTGAGTTTCGCCCGCAGTAATGTAGGGCATGAATGTGTTCGAATTTTCCGAAAAATATTCTGAAGATTACTCAATAGTGTGATCGGAAGCAATGTATGTCTAGGATTCTACTTCTTACCAAAGTGTGTGTAAGGATTGTTGCTAGAAAATTGGTTTTTTTTTTCTAAAAAAAAAGAGTAATGGTATGTACACTAAAAAAATCACATAATAAATTACAAATGTTTATGTGATAATTTGAGAAGTTATAGGACGTATAGATGTAATTTTGGTAAGTGGTGTCAAACACGAGGGAAATGTATGGTTGATATTAAGTTTGTGTAAATTTATTGTGTGGCTTGCTGGGGTAGTTATCATTTTTCTAAAAATAATACTATTTTTTTTTTATTAAAAAAAAAATTGCCTCATTCTGAGGAAAAAAAAAAAAAACAAAAAAACAATCACCACAGGGGTTGTGGCAATTAGTTTTTTTTTTTATGAGTATAGCAGTAAAAAATAGGAGCATGTAGAAGTTCAATATTTGAGTTACTACTGGAAATTTGCTCACTGCACCAAAGTCATATATTATGATATGTTTTACAAAATTTTATATGAAACTCATATATTTAGATGATCTTTTTAAAAATATTTCTAAATATGTATTTTGGTTTCTAAATTTTAAATAGTTTGAAAATAATTTTAAATCTATTTTGATTTTAGAGTTCTAAAATACTTACTTAAAAATATTTTTTTTTAAAAAAATTTTGAATGTCAAAATTATAGATCTCATCAAAATATAAAATTTTTATGTAATTTTTTAAAAATTAGAATATTACAATATATGAATTTTGGTGCAATCGACTCTACGAGATTACGACTCCATTAGTGGTTTAAAGATAATATGAACACTAACATTTTTATAAAAAATTTGAATTGCATAGAATTATTTTCAACTCATGGTTTTTTATTTCTATCAAACCTCCCTCAACATAAGGCTTATGAAGCTGTCCATTCACCTTAAAACATGGCTTCGGTCCATGAGACACTTCATTCATAAGTAAAAGCTTTACCAAAAGGATTCAACTTACCTGGAAAAAATAATAAAATTTAAATGATAAATTTATTATAAACTGAGGTTTGAGGGATGGATTGATATGCAAGTCTCCCATCATTTTAGAATCTCGGGCCAAATGTAGCCCAGGAACAACGACCAGCTCGGGGAAGGCTACGTGGCATCTCTATCTAACGGCCGGATCAGGAGCCATCACGCTCGTTATGGGAACCTCCACGGTTTAGGCTCCACCTCCTCGACCTACATCAATTTCGTGCACAGCCGTAAAACCCTTCTTCCGGTAAAGATCTCTCTCTCTCTCTCTCTCTCTCTCTGTGTGTGTGTGTGTCTCTCTCTCGGTTCCGGCTTCGGCTTCGGCGTCTTCTCTCTCTCGGTTCCTGCGTGTCTCTTTCTCTCGGTTTCGGCGTCAGCTTCGGCTCTTCTCTCTCTCTCTCTCTCTCTCTCTCTCTCTCTCTCTCTCTCTGTTCCGGCGTCGGCTTCCTTGAAGATGGCGGATGTGGTGCAGTACCGTCTGGAGCGGATGGTTGATGCGCTCGACGACCTCGAGCAGCGGGGCCTCTTCTCCCGTGCCGAGATTTCGGAGATTGTTCACCGCCGCCGCGACTTCGAGTTCCGTCTCAAGCGCCCTTGCCCTCTTAAATCTGACTTCCTCGCGTACATCGACTACGAGCGCTGCCTCGACGACCTCCGTGACCTCCGTAAGCGCACCATTATCAGCAGCCTCCGAGAACGAGAAGAAGAAGCTCTTGAGAAGAGCAACGTAGATAAGAAAAAGAAGAGGGGCAGGAACAAACATAAAGACGGGGTTAAGTGGAAGAAGTCGATATCAGATAAAGCTGGTGTCCTAAGGATTTTAGATATTTATGCCATGGCAACTGCGAGGTTTAAGGGAGATTTGGATCTCTGGTTGAGCTACCTCGAGTTTTGTCGAGAGCGGCAGCACGGCAGGATGAGCAAGGTGAGATTTTGTTAGTAAATGCTTTGGTTGTTGTAGAAAAGCAAACGTCTGTTTCATTTGATCACTGGCTGATGTTATGTGAAGCTGTATACTCAAAATGATTTTTTGTCTGTATAGTTACTTTTAAGTTTTAGTACCACAAATCAAATGTGAAATTTAAATTCTTTCCCAGACAAAGGGTTGACAATTAGATAGATGGTTAAAGAGTTATCCTGTTTGCAACAGGCTAATAAGTAATAACAGATTCAATGTCCTTAAATTATGAGAAAACAGGAATTTTAGGCTACTACCATTTCCATCCCTGGGGTTGCTGGGAATTGTCTGAAAGTATTGTAAATTTCCTGTACTTTGGTAATGAGTCAAGATGTTCTATGGAATCTAAGCGTACATGTGCTATGACATCAAACGTGAGTTTATGTTTGTTGGATTGCTTAATTGGTTCGGAAATAATCAAATGTATAGGAAAATGCATAATCGGTGCAACTCTTATTGTTCGCCACTTCCATGTCAAAGGCCTTAATTATATGTGCTTGACAAGTGTTTGTATGTGAATGGCACAATTATAATTGCTAGAGCAACTCCATTGTAGTCTTGGTTGGAGAAACTATGCAAATCTAGTTCTCTGTCTTTATCCCATTAGATTAAATTCCCACTGAAGTATTAATCAAAGCCTAATTTTCTGCAAATGCAACTTTGTTCCTTGCTCTAAGCCCTTCAAGAAAATGCTAATGTTAATGTTTTGTATTTCCTTTTTATTTTCGTTTTTTAATTCCTTAAAGGTAGTCCCTTAACTAGCTTCGTTTTGGTATTTGTGCAGGTGCTTGTGGAGGCAGTACGATTTCATCCCAAGGTGCCTCACCTTTGGATAGATGCTGCAGCTTGGGAGTTTAATCGAAACCTCAATGTTGGAGCTGCTCGAGTTCTAATGCAGCATGGCCTGAGGGAATGTCCAAAGTCAGAGGATCTTTGGATAGAATACCTCCGCATGGAGCTCACTTATCTCAATAAGCTGAAGGCTAGAAAAGTTGCCCTTGGTGATGATGTGAAGACATTTAGAAAGGATTATGGCGAGAAAGAAGCTGATGTTGAAGCTTTTATTTCTCTGAAAGAAGTAGATGATGTAGATGAATCAGATCAGCAGGAAGGTGCTTTGGGAAAAAAAGAAGACCTATTTTGGCAGCTTGGATGGACTATTCTCCAGACAATTTATCAGGGAGCAATTGAGGCCCTGCCTTCAAGTTTGAGTTTAAGAAAGCGGTTCTTGGTGATACTGGATGACGCTGATCTTGCACATTCTAATGAATTGAAGATAGAGATGATGAATGATCTTAGGAGGGACTTTGCACAGGATGAGGAGTATTGGGACTGGTTGGCTAGGTATCAAATGGGTGACACTAGAAATATCACAGTTACAGATAACCAATTTCTTCCCAAGCTAAGGAAACTTGTTGAGGTAAATCTTGGTATGAAACTCAATCGTCTGTCCATTTTGACTTTTGTATAGGTCATGGTTTTACATACTGGTCGGCACTCCATGTGCCAAACACCATGTGCTGGTTTCAGCAGTATTGGCACCAGTGCGGACTGGCACGGTATATGCTGAAATTTTAGTTTGAGGTTTTTTGTTATATTTCTGGAAAATTAAAACAAAAGTGTTCGGCACAGTCGCCACGGAACAATCGTCATGGTCGACAAGTGATGTGATTTGAGTTTTCTGAAACTCAACTCGGCTTGGCACTAAAAATTTGGTTTAGAAATATTCATTTACTTCTTGCTTGACTATCTGGTATATTCCCCTGGATTGTCTAGTTTCTCTTGACTGTAAGATTTACATACCCAAGTCTGGCTCCATTGACAACCAAATTTTCAGCCTTCTACTCTTCTACCAAGCATATCTCTTACACTGGAAAAGTATCCAGGATTTCAAGCATATCTCTTACGCTGGAAAAGTATCCAGGATTTCAAGCATATCTCTTACACTGGAAAAGTATCCAGGATTTCCTTTCAATTCTGCTGTTATTTATTTGTAGTTAATTTTCTTATAAAAGATTCTTTTATTTTCTTAATTGTATATGTTTCACTGGCCTCGCTGTCTTGTTTAACAGGTTTATGAGGAAGCTTTGAAAGTCTTGCCTTCTACAAGAATGTTTTCACTGTATGCAAAGTTTTTGTCAGACATAATTTTTCCCGATGGAGAAAATTCCAGCAGTGTGATGAACAATAGTACTTGTAATTCTGCAGAGTTCATTTCATCTCTGCAGAATGTATATGAGAGAGCTGAAGCAAGTGGATCCCTTTCAGAGGACCTTGCTTACTGCTATGTATCTTTCTACTTGCAAATATGGAGACTAGAAGAAGCTAGGAAACTTGCAAAGAACCTATGCACGGGTAAATTTACATTTTCTGCAAGGTTGTGGAATCTGAGAGCATCAATAGAAATAAGATGGCTGATGAATGAAGACCCTTCCTCGAGCAAGGATGGCTTGCACTCTATGATGGAGATCCTCCAGGATGCGTTGAATAGACTATCTGCTTCGGAAGCTGAATGCTTGTGGATTGCGGTATATGTCAACCCATCCCCCAATCCTTTCTTTTTCTTGTGTAGCTTGTGAAATTTGTTTGCAAGAGCACTTAAATACTGATTTTGAGATGCGGTTTTTTTTTGCATTTTCTGCAACTTTATAGCTTGCCTTCTTTGTCCAATAAAGTTACCAGTTAGTATATCTTAGTTATTTCAATTATTAGATTATTATGTTAAAGGATTCAGTTTCAGATGAAGAATGCAATCTTAGATTCTGTCTATATTCTGTTATGTTATTTGGTTGTTTGCACTGTTAGCAATAATAATAAGATGTCGTCGTGAAATGAAAATATTCCTTAATTCTTGTCCATTACACAACTTTAGAAACCAAGTAAGCTGTTTGACAGTAGTTAATGTTTTTGTAAATGGTTCCTGTATTCACAATTCACTTAAAAGGCATCCAACTGGAGAAGTGGGGATTCAACAGTACCTGTGAAAGTAGCTATTCGGTTTCTACCTAAATAAGTAGCAAGATGCAGATGAATGTGCTTTTCATATAGCTTCCAGCAGATGAACGTGCTTTTCCATATACCTTCCTACTTCCCTTCATTGACAAAGTTAAAGTTGATGAATCAATTTGTTTTTATTTATTTTGCTAAAATGTCATATAGTCCTTGTTTGGGTTTTTAAACTAGACTTGGTGGGTTATTATTCTATTCCAGAATACTGCTATTATTCTATTCCAGAATACTGCATTATGTCCAACTTGAAAGCATAGGCTTTTTTAGATAACTGTTACAACAGACTAACCTTTTTGATTAATTAATACGGATCTGAAACCTTCTACATGGAACTAGCAATTTGCCAATTATCAATAAGCAAGCTCTATTCATCATAGTATGACAGTGGTAGGATGTTTGCCTTTATATGGAATAATAGTATTTTACTCTTCCTGAATAATGCTTATTCTGCATTACTCCTGCTTCTCTTTCCTGTTTGCCTTATTTTACTTTCTATTATAGGCTTTAAAGCTATTAACAAATAACAAAAAGAAGTTTGAGAAGCTGGTCAATAGTTTAATGACAGCTATAGCAAAATCTGGCGGCACGGAAGGTGGTTATTTGGTTGCCTCAGCTGTCTTGAATTGGGTTATTCTGAAGGATGGCATTAAGCATGGAAGGAAAATGTACAGACGGTAAGTATATCAAGCGTAAGCTTTATAGAGGACAGGTGTTACAAGTTCATCTTACAGTTACATCATGCCTATACCATTTGGTCTTTTGCAAAATATTGTTTTTAAAGGTATTTCAAGATTGAAGTTGCAACATTGGTATGTTTTTTATTTAATGTTTAAAAAAGCATTTGTAAGTATAGTTTGAGCTAATAAAAGATCCTGATTACCTTTACACCTCTTAATCAATGTTGCTTAGACGGATTATCTAAATCAATATCATGGGTGATGAAATTATTTTACATAGCATTATGTATTTGTGATTGATATATTAGTTGAGATTAGCTAATGGATTAGTAGTAAAATAGATAGGAGAATTTTTATTTAAGGATTGCTAGCAATAGTGATCGATGGCTTGTACATGTTCCTCACTATTTGTGCATGATTTAGTTCTGAAAGCTGTAGGAGGCATTCCAAGTTTCAGATAGGATACTGGCAATTTTAAGGTAACAGATCAATATTGGACTTGCATCGTACACTAAAGCTGTAGGAGGCATCCTTATAAACTCAGATCATTACTTGTAATCTTACATGTTTAATAGTTCAATTATATGTTAGAAAGTGATTCAAAGAAGAGTGTTATACATCTTATCAGGTTAAGTGCTTGCTTGTGGTGGTTCTGCATGTTATGATCATTTCTTTCAGTTTCTTTTTTTTTTTTTTTTAATAAAGCCCATGAAGGATTTAAAGTTTATATCAGTACTTTGGCAAACACCATTCTTAATTTCTTATGTTAACTTTCTGCAGGTTCATCTTTAATTTTTGAACGTGTAATCTTCATTTTGCTTCTCTTTTTCTGCTATCTGCTTGTTGGTGATGCCAAACTGTCTCTGATGTGACTCTTCCTTGGAAAGTCTCAATATAGCAATAGATGAGATAAAGCGTTGATGGTATAATGCAAGGTCTAGTAGAATATTAAGTCAAATAGTGGTTGACCTATGAGCACGGCAATATAATAAAAACAAGAAATTTAGAGTTAGAACAAAGTTAATAACCTAAAATAAGCAGAAAAGGGAATAGTTCTAATTATCTCTATGAGCACAGCAATCAATATAAGCATGGCTTATGTTTTTCACATGGCAGATAGCTACGGCTTACTTCTCTCTTTGCTTTTATTTAGAAGATTGGTAACTTGGTTACTACATATGGCACGGTGTGTTAACTATGTGATGATGGCGCAGCCGTGCAGCAATAGTTCTAATTATCTCTATGTAAAGGCTAAGATCACCATGCTGGCAGATATCTTCATGAAACAAAGCTTTTTGTAATATTGTAAATCAAAAAACTTTTATGCGAATCCCTTTGTTCTTTAACAGTTAACACACATGATGTTTTGTGTTATATGGTATTGATAAATGGCTTTCTTGATCTGCATACAGATTTCTATCTTTACCACATCCAAGTCTTGCATTCTATAGAGCCTGCATAGAACATGAAACAAATCTTGGTTTGGTTGGAGAAAAAGATTGTCCCATCCATGCCCGCCAATTGTACGAATCTGCTCTTAGCATTTACAACCAAGATAGAGATCTGTGGAAGGAGTATTACATGATGGAAATAAAGGTAATCTCTCTCTTTCTCTCTCTCTCTCTCTCTCTATCAGCTGCAACGTTGCATGTGCTTGGGGCTATGTGACCATGCCTAGATGTCTACGTACTTGTTTGTGTGTGTGCGCACCAGCTAAATTCGTCGATTTATTATCATTTTGATCCTGAATTTTCTTTTTTTACTCTTGTAGGTAGGAACCTCTGAGACAGCAAATGCTGTTTACGGTCGTGCTGAAAAGTCCCTGATGGGTACTTTTGGTTTTACGGTTTCCCATGAAAGAAGGGCCTAGACTTCAAGTGACCATTTCACTTATCATGGCAATTTATATTATTCATGAGAGGCTGAAAAGCAAACCACATGCATTCTTATATGGGTATGTTCCCCATCCTCCAACAAGTTTCATTAAGCTGAAAGTTTAAGACGCATTGAAATATAAAACTCTAAAATTGCTATATCTTGGATTCCTTGCCATGCTTACATACATGAACTTGTCTTAAGCCTTGTATTAATGTGTGCTAACAAAATTTCTTACAAGATGAATGCCCTTAAACCACTATATTGCCATTAGAACAATTTTAAACGCAGTGGTAGGTCCTCTTACAAGAACTCTGTCTTCCCAATAGAATCATTCTGTTAGAGTTTAGATAGATCATGTTTGCAGACGAGATCTTTAGATGATACAATAATAATAGTTAAAATGGGTCAATTTGATAACAATGGTCAATTCAGGAGCCATTTTGTGAAGAGAAGTGTATCAAAATGTTTGCGTGTACAAATGAGGCCATAAAGTATTACTAACTAACTAAAACATGTTTATGTAAAATTTAGAAACCACTGTAGGTTTCACTGTAGAACTTAATGGCTTCATTATTTTCTACTTAAATACCCCTAACTACAAACAATTCAGTAATAATAAATTGTATAAGCGTCGAGTTTTTAATCAAGAATTGTTACAAAGGATTTCTTCGAAAAACTACTATGGTTATTAAATTAATTCTCCCAAAACAACTAAATTATAGTGTTGATAGCCCGTTAAACTACTGTTTGGGAACAACAAATCAAATCAATTTTGGGAAAGAAGTCCAATAATAGTATAATAATGCATAAAATAAACCCTCGTGAGCATTATAGTGCAGCTCAACTAAACACTGGTTTGCTGAAAGGATGCAGAATATGACCGTTATTATTACTGAACTTCGAAAGTCTCTTCTGAGAAGCTAATTTGTTTTAGATGACTGCAATGTATCGGAACTTTATTTCATAGAATCATCTTTGTGTGCCATTAAGATGTTTCTTGATCTTGATTCAATACTAAGCTTTACAATTCATACTTGTGATATAGAATGTACATTACATCTCGCTACTTTTTATCTTTCAGGATAGGAGCTTTCATTGTTTCTTGGCTATTGGGAACCTTCGTACTGTGCCTGTGATTCTGCCTTTGCATTTTCTTCGGAGACCTTGGGGGTTTTGAAGTGGACTCTTCTTTGATAACCTAATATTTCCTCGACGTATTTGAAACAGCGACTTGTTGTAGCTTTCTTTTTCTTTTTTTATTTTTATTTTTACATTGGTGGTTGTCTGTTTTCCAATAGCACTGTAAACGATTTTGGAGGAACTTTGGGAGTTGTCCTGTGCCCTGGTGTGATTGTACTCATTTTTGTAATTGGTTATAAGTTATGTAGCTAGAATTTTTTTTAATAAAATATTAGAAATAAATTTGTCCTATAAAGGCTTATCCTTGTATGTTCTGCTTCAATTATATGAGTAAACAAGCTTATTGTCCTATAAAGGCTTGGATTTTTTTTTTCTCAATTACTAAGAGCAACAAAAGTTTACTATTAGTTTGTTATGTATGAGGCAGCTAATACTGAAGAAGCTGTATCTGATGCTAGATCTAATCACAATTTTACGTGCCGGTCGGCACTATCTGTGCATTCTGACGGTATGTCTTGCTTTGGCAATTATCGGCAATATTACGAAATGTATATCAGCATGCTTAATATGACACTATTGTTGGACGGCATGATGCTATCGGCATGGTCAGCACGGGATCTGCAGAACATTTTGAATCTAATAAATACAAGGCTTAAAATGTACAATTACTTGACTTTTTCACCATACAAGTGGATCATGGAACTCTTATTTTGTTCAAATATGTTCGTAAACTTCAAAAACAAATCCAACTTGCTAGTTTTTGCTATCATGTCTCAACGAGGGCAAGTAATGCGTGTGCAATGTGCAATTTTTCAGTGATTGAATTTATTTTTCACTATTTATTTGGATCGTAAATAGGGTAAGAGAAATAGGGAAGTCGGATTTTGGTTTCTTTCTTCGGAAAATTGCATATCAGCCCTCTATTTTTGGGAGTTCGTAAATTATTATCTAAAAATGTATTTCTAAAGAGGCTGATTTGTCAAAAAAAAAATAAATCAGTTCTTAAAAATATATTTTCAGAGGCTGAAACACGCGAAAAACAAAAACGGAGGGCTGATACGCAAAAGCCCCTTCTTTGTTTACTTCAATTGGAGAAGTCGATGAATTTAATCTTCCGCTGGTTTCTTTGTTTACTTTATTTACTTTGAAATTGATGAAAATTCAGTTTCATATTTTTTTTTTCCAAATTCTCAAGTTTAGTTTAAAATTTATGTCTCACTTTACAGTGTTACGTTGGAAGTGAGCGGAGATTGTGATAGTTAATTGTATTAATGATCATTAATAGGTAGTGTATTATAAATTTTTGCAATAAAATTATTGAAAAAATAAATTACTTACACATAAATGAAATAGTTATGTTTATACATACCCAAAAATTATTAAAATAGTTAATTAGTTAATTAATTATTATTTATTTATAGACTTAAAATTAAATAAATTATTTTATCTATTATGGTTTTTTTAATTTCTTATTTTTCATCCGCCACTTCCACTTCTTGTACGTTTTTCTTTCACTTATGGCATATCACTCATTCCTCATTTTTCATCTCTCATTTAGATATCTAATTCTCTCCCAGTTTTGACTTCTCATGAACTGCTCTTCCATGTTTTTACTTTCTACTTCTCTAATATTTTTCATTTCTCACTTTTTATTTTTTGCGTCCTATTTTACCATGAGAAGTAAACGGCACGTGGAGTCGACAAGGATGATTCTCACCCATTTGGTCTTCTTGAGACACTAGGATTTGAGGCTTGATTCTTTCACGTTTATTAAGAAACATTCATACCATTTGTCTCATATCAATTTGGACCCAACAAGACTTCATTGGGTTATTATTGTTATTATATCTTAGATAAATTTATGAAAAAATTACAAATGTTATCTTAAAATATATAAAATATTTTATCTTCTATATATTTCGTAGAGGATGACAAATTCTTGGGCTATCCAAATTAAAAATATGTGACTTCTTGATTGACAAATAATAATTGATATTTTTTATAAATTTATTTATTATGACGATCGTACAAAAATATTATTACAATAATTTCAAAAAGTAAAACCTAGTCAAATTAATATAATATTCTATAGCTATTATTATGGCAAAAAGCATGTGGTGGTTGGTGCCATGGCGAAAATGCAAATATATTCCCCAACATCCAATTGAAGAAGTAAAAAAAAAAGAATTTTTTTTGGTCAAAGGAAAAAAGGAACTTCTTGTTAGCATATTGCTTCACTCTACATTTCTCTCCTCCCATTCCTTTCACGTTAGTATGTTGCTTCACTCTCCAGGTTTCTTCCCTTTTTTTTCGCTTTTTGGAGAGAGAGAGAGAGAGAGAGATGGGAAACATGGTAGGGTGCTGGACGGAAGGGAAACGGTTAATGAGGGCAGCAAGGGAGGGGGACGTGGAAGTGGCGCGCATGCTGCTGGAGCTGCGTCCCTGTCTCGCAAGATATTCAACCTACTTCACCGGAAATAACTTCCCCCTCCTCTATGCTGCTGCCGGCGGCCACACTCAGGTCTCCGACCTTTCCTCTCACCATTTAAAACTACATTTTTTTCCCTGTTTTCTTTTTTTAAAAAAATTGCTCTTTTTCTTTACCTGAAGATTAGAAAAGTTAGATTGATTTGTTACCATTAAGTTTTGTGGATATTCAAAATATAATGGCGAATATCATATAGGCACATATAAATCTACTAAGTACTGTTTAAGAAGCACTAGTACTCGCATTGAGCTTTAGCTCTTTGCTTTGTTGTACGCTTCTTCATCCTCCTAATGAATGAAGCTTTGTGAGGATTTTTCTCCCTCTCATTTTTCTCAAAAAAAAAAAAAGAGAAGCACCAGTACTCTCACAAATAACAGATCAGAGTATATGACATGTGTCTGACATGATACCCTCCCTCTCTATACGTCTGATACTTGTCTGAAGGCAAAAAATTTGTATCCATTTTTTAAAAGAAAAGAAAATCGGCTATGAACACATTGAAAAGTTAAGAGATATGCTGGTCCAAGTAGATCCACCCCATCTGAAAAAAATTATGTAGTAGTTTAAAAAATGTGTGAGTTAAGAGTTTAATATTTGATGATTGATAATTTGATGAGGAATCATATTCTTTATACTTCATTAGCCATGTCAATTACATTGAGGTAGATATTATAATAATGAGGTTTTTTATGCGACATGGTGTATATCTGCTTGTTTTAAAACAATTATGTATCAGCGTATCCATATCGTGTCGTATCTATGTCCAATATATGTATCCGTACTTTTTAGAGTACTACTAATCACCCCGAAAGTTCGGTCAAAGTTTTTTTTTCTTTTTTTTAGAGTACTATTGATCGTGTTTTGATGACATGTTAACATACTAATTTTACTTATTCTTTTGCCTCTTTCGGTCAAAGTTTTTTTCTTTTTTTTAGAGTACTATTAATCGTGTTTTGATGACATGTTAACATACTAAGTTTACTTATTCTTTTGCCTCTCTTATTTCCAACTTCTGCTCTTGCGCTCAGTTGATCTCTCCTAAACATTCATTGTAACTCCTAAACTGTCATTGTATCTCGTATTTAATTAACTATACACTGAAACATTGTGTCTATTCTAGATTGTCAGTTTGCTGCTAGAGAACGGGGCGAACCCAAATGCCACGAATTATGGTGGACAGGTAACCAACCCACTACATGATCGTAGCATCTCGAGGAAATTCAGCTAAGCAAATGATGGTTGTTTGGGTTTTGCATATCATGGTTGATCGATCTGATCGGTATATTTTTTTTTGTTGCTCCTATAGACGGCATTGATGCAGGCATGTCAGTATGGATGCTGGGAAGTTGTGCAGACTTTGTTGATCTTCAGAGCCAATGTATGTCCTCATTCCTCTGATTTATCTGCTTGTTCTTCTTCTTTGGTTTTTATTTATTTATTTATTTTTAAAGAACATTTTAAAAGTTACTCCTGCATTCATGGCTTCTATGGAGGTTATATCAAACATTGAGCATGGATTTTGCCCTGGTGGTGGGTGGCTAATGAATCATCACTCACGAGTTCGAGTCCTGCCAACTGCGATGCGGAATAGGCATTTTTTTCTAGTTTTTAGAAGAATACTCTAAAGTTGTGGCATATATGTGTCTATACTTAATGGTATGTCAGGGGCAACACATGTTATAGGTTTTTACTCCCTGACCATGGTCTAATTGCTATGGTTAGAAAGCTGTGTCTAGTAAAATAATATGGTATTAGCTCATTGTCTGAAAAAAATGTTTTAGCCTCACGGACTTCAAACTGTGTCCATCACCTTGAAAAATTGTCTTTGCGACAAAAAAGAAAATAGGCAATGGCTTCGAGTTCTAAAGTAAAATTTTAAGTTTATAGACTAGATCATATTTCCTTATGTTTATTGTCTAGCAAGAGAAAAGAACCCAACCCTAAAGTCGAGTTTATGATAAAGATGATCTTCTCTAGTTAGCATCTTAAATAGACGACTGTGCAACCACAATCCATACAAACTAGTACGAGTATGTCTATATTATCCATAGTGATCTCCTTGTAATAGAATGTCTTAAGTCTTTTACGTTGAAATAGAAGGAGAATATATTGTATTAATATTGGTATATGAGCTTTTGCATTGAAAACATATATATATATATATAGACCTTTGACTCCCACCACACATAAAAACTTACTAAATAGGAAATCCTTACAATATCTCCTAATATATTTCCTAACATTTTTTATATCCTTTTAACTAAGGTTACAAGATCCAACTGCTTGAATGGAAGAACAGCACTGCATTTTGCAGCAGCAGAGGGCCACGTCAGATGCATCAGGCTGTTGCTTGCAGACTTCATACCCAGTGTGAAGAATGTCAGTGACTGTGACACCCTTGGTTCATCTTCAAAACATGTATATGATAATGTGTATGTAGCACTCTAAGGATTATATATTGTCTAGCTAGTTGTTTTATTTTAATGGTTTAATTTATGTAAGCTTATTTATTTTGCTGTAGTATGCTCATGAAGTTTGTGAACAAGCCGGCCGACGGTGGTCTGACATCGCTTCACATGGCGGCTCTGAACGGGCATTTCGACTGTGTACAACTGCTGCTCGATGTGAATGCCATTGTTTCGGCTGTGACTTCCAACTATGGATCAATGAATCTGATTGGTATTTTTTGTCAAAAAATACATGCTGCAAATTTTGAATAAATCAACCCCTCAAATGAAAACATTAAGTTAGCATCCCGAACACGTTTTAGCTCGATACAAATATTGGCAACACTACACTAGTCGTTTGGAACACTTTTGAGTTTCTGACCATGAATTTTTTTAAAAAGTTTAAAATGTAGGATCTGATTTGTGTAATTTTTGAAAATCATGGGCATTTTTGACATTGTTCTTTTTTTTAATCTTATTTCATGCTTTGTTGATTTTTGTTTTTGCGATGTACCTATTGTTGGTTCCCATTTGTGGCAGGAGCTGGAAGTACTCCTTTGCATTATGCAGCCTGTGGAGGAAGTCTGAAATGTTGCCAGGTACAGTACATTTCCTTTTCATTTTTTGGATGCTATTTTTTTTTTTAAAGTTATTACTGATGTCAACATAAAAATCCATGCATGCTATGTTGTGTCGTTGGTAACTACTGTATTTTTTTCGGTTTCAAACATGTTCCTAATTTGCATCAAAGTTGTTAAAAGCGCAAGGCGCACCAAGGCACAAAGGTCTCCTGGAGCTTAGGCGTAAGGTGTGCAACAATGCATGTGCTTGAATCCTGATATAGGCAAACCACATGTTAAAAAAAAAAAAGTAGCGATAGTAGTAGTTGAAAAGCAACAATACCGTAACAATAACAAAATGAAGAAAACAAAATAAGATGTAGAAGCATTGGGTAGGTTTTTACTTAGTTGTACGGTTTTTTAATTAGGGCTCAGGTTGAGTACATGCTTTTCTTCTTCTCTTTTTGTCTTTTTCTTAAAGCCAAGGTTTTACTTTTATATGCACTTTGTGTCCGGATGACTATATAAGATACACCTAGACGTGCCTGAGCTGTGCCTTATAAAGGGAGCTTGGCGTCAATCTAAGACGAGCGCATTTTTTGCTTAGCGTGTCTAGTGGGCTAGGGCCGGCCTCGCGTTGCGCACGTACCCGGTTCTGCTCTTGGCCTGCCAAGCTGGAGCAAGGGTACGTATCAGCCCAGCTGGCAGCATAAGCACGCTAAAAAACACAATGCGGTCCCTCTGGCATGCGAGCCGGGCTTTGGCATGCACTATTGCTGCAGTCCATGGGCCATGCCGTGGGCTGATATTTATTACCTAGGCGCGAGGCAAGGCCCCTAGTTATGTCTTGGACATACTTATTTGCGTTGTTCACATTCCATGTAATTCATATCTTAAGAAGCCAGAGCGTTCTACTTTCTGCAGATCCTTATTGCTAAAGGTGCTAATCGACAAGCCGTAAATGGTAACGGGTAATCAATCTTTAAATGATGTACTTTTAACCCTGTGATATCTCAAACCTTTCTCTCATCTTTCTTTCCTTACATTTTTTTATTCTGAAATATTTCATTTTTAAAAGATCAGGTGGTTGCCGGTTGATGTTGCCAGGATATGGGGGTGTCACTGGCTTGAGCCTTTACTATCTGCTGATTCAAAGTCCACAATCCCCATGTTTGCTTCGTCTAATTATCTATCTTTGCCTCTCATGAGCATTCTGAGTATAGCACGGTATGTAGCAGTATCTATTTCATTTTACAATTGTGTTTTTATGCATGTTCTTCTAGTGTCCTTAAACTTTTGCTGGTGTTTGTGCACGTTAGATAATTCTTTAAGGGGCATTTTGCAAAATCAGGCCCCTGGTGATCACTTATTTGCAAAATCAGGATACTCTAAGCATTATGGTCAAATGGATTCCTATCTGATAGATTTTTTTATTTTTTTAAAAATTATTATTAACCAAAATTAACGTTGAAGAGTTCAATGGTTGTTCAAAGGTCTTTTGAGGTGCTCTGATGATGTCTTTTAAGGTGATTGAAAAAATAAGTGTTAACGTATTCAACAACTGTTCTGAGGAATTCTAGCGTCAGAAAGTTTCAGAACATCTCTTAGCGACTGGGAACATCATAGAACACATACTGAACACTTTAGCATAGTTTTGAACATCTCAGGACACCCAAAACGCGTTAGAATACCATATCCACTGAACTCTTTAGTATTTATTTGGATCTAAAGGAAAAAAAAATAATTGTTGACACTTTAACACTAGAAGACTAATTTTGACTTAAAAGGACAAAATTGTCTAGCAGAGCAAATAGGGTTTTTCTATTTGGACAACCTACTGCCTGAGCTTAAGGGGGTTGTACCTTACACCCCCTCCATCCACATTTCTGTTAAAACATAAACTTTAACTGTAAAAAGAGACTAATAATCTTACCCCTTCTTTTTTTATACTTGTAAGATTACTTTTGCTTTTTCATAGTTGAAAAGGTAGAATTTAACAGAAAGAAGAGTGGAATGTAATGTCCAACTCGTAAAATTCAAGGTCTATCAGGCAGCATGTGGATGCTCTGCAGTTATTAGTACGGCACGAATTGGCACAACAGGCGTAAAAAAAAATTATATTTGATCTTCTAAAGAATTTTTTAATTTACTTAAAAAATAACAAATAAATGTAATCACGGTCGTCATAGCACGTTGGCAAGCTTGGCACGTGCCGGGATTTGAATTTACTCGCGGCTTGGTGCTAACGACCTTGGTACTAATTTTAATCGTAAGTATCATCTTCTGGTTGTGTGACATTGATGCAATCTGACATGATTATGATAAAGTATAACATCTTAATAGCTGGAGCTCTGTGCTATTTCCATTCAACAAGTGCCTTATAAACAAGTCTATGTAGCTAAAACTTCCTTTGTGGTTTAGAATTGATGGACACATGATAGCATTCAAATTGATATACTTCGATTTAGTAAGTCTTAACATTTTTTTAGTATACGCAGAGCTCTTTTTTACACTTTTTTTAATAACTTTTTCATTTTATTATTACTTTTGTTTCATAATTTAAAATTTTACCTTTTGTAAATGGATTTTTTTTTTTAGATGGCTTGTCCTAGGCTTATCTAATGTGTGTGTGTGTGTGTGTACCTTCATTTCTTTGAACCTTAAGTTGATGCTAGTACACGTAGAGCTACAGTTGGACTAATGACTCAATATGTACTGGGGCCATTGGAACAACCTTGATTATATTTCCTTGTTTGTTATCAATTCTCTACATAGTTCAAAAAAAGAAAAATAGACATTTCTGAAAAGAAAAAGTAAATAGATTGATTGTAAAAATGGTTTGAAGTCTCAAGATAATCTTTTTATGATCAACTATCCCAAGAAGAAAAGAAAAACACGAAAATGTCATATATGGAACATTTATGATCATCCATAACTACCTCCACAATATTTCCCGAGAGATGTTAAGGTGCGAATTACCAGCACAAGTGGCTATATATTGCACATTGCAGACTACCGACCATTTTGGTTGGTGCCATAACATCTTATCACTCCTTCAAGGAATGGTTAGTATCTTGTGCCGATTACTTGGTGTGAAATATGATTAATCTCTCGATCAGAAAATGAAGCCACAATCGGATCATGGACAGGGGAAAGACTATTGATACCAAGGATCAAAGGATAGGGCTTTTTTCCCATGTTAGTTCAGGCAGGATTCAGATTTGTTAAGCAGGAAAGACCAAAGGCAGAATATTGATTTCAGCAAAATATGGTCACGTACTCCTTTTAACAGAGTGTCGACATATATTTTTTTTTCCTGTGTTAATTTGCAGTAACACAACAATGATTCTTTAGGTGCAACCGGGATTTCTTTAGCATGCTATTTGGTTACTTGAAATATAAATCTGAGTATCATTCGTGCAGGAAGCATGTATTACAAGGCTCGGCCTCTGCTTCAGATGATGGCGATCTCTGCGCAATTTGCATTGAGAGGTCCTGCAATGTTGCTGCCAACGGTTAGTTGTCCAGCACTTGATTTTCTTTTGTTCAACTGTATCTTACGGTGTCGTGGTGGTAGCGTGGGACTCGAAAAGCTTTCTTGTCCTGGCTTTGACCCAAAAAATTCCGCTGTTGTGTAAGTGTACATGTGCCATCCCATGTGTTAATTGGTGGCTTCGCCTGGAGATAAGCCCCATGATAGTCTCCTCCCAGGTGGGATCAGATATGAGTTATGACGGTAATGATGGTATTAAAAAAAAGGGCAAAATTGAAGGAGAAGTATGAACTTATAAAACGAAAACAAGATCGAAATTAAAATGGATTCATGGAAATCATTAATATTGACATTTGTTATTATAGAAAGTATAGAAACATTATTGGTTCCTAGCAGAACAACAAAGTAGGTAAACAGGGTTATCGAAACTGAGCCTGAATTGTAGTAAATAGGCTATTTTCGGATTTTTTTCATATCTAGCATGACCGACAAAATCGGTAGGAAGATATTCTAATTGTCTGCCTATTAGTTTCTGGTTTGTGAACTCAATATCTGCTTAGATATCGATCTTTTGAAATTTCGCATGCATGATATTTATAGCATCTCTTTGTTGTTCTCTATGATGAAGCTCATTAATTTCTTTTCTTCAGATTGTTGTCATGAACTTTGTGTGAAATGTGCTCTGCGTCTTTGCTCTACAAACAGTATTAAGTCGGATCCAACTGCACCAACTGGTTCAATCCCGTGCCCGATGTGTCGAAAAGGTATCATTTATTTCGCCAAGAAAGGTAGTGAAATGTGAAGCATAATTGAGGTCCCAGCTTGCTGTTTCTATAACTAGAGATCTCGTACTCGTGGTCGTACGGAAGCGGATCTTGGCCCGTAACTCCGGCAATCTCTCCGCCGATGAGGATAACTACGAGAGTCAGCCTTTAATTTACTATCCGATTTTTTTTTTAATGGCTTGTTCATGTGTGTGTGTGTGTGTATACATGTCTTCATTACTTTGTAGATGTCATAGCAAAATGGTCTTGTGATTTGTCTTTCTGATGTTTATCCATAATCACCTTAGAAGAGGGGGAAGGTGCCCAGAAGACGTGGAGATTATTTTTTCTTTATCCGTGAAGATTACAGATTTTTTAACCTATCTAAATTAAAAGGCTATAACTATTTAAATAATTAAGATAGGTCAGTACTATTAATGAGTTTATTTGTTATGATAATTACAAAAAAATTGATGGATAAAAGGCAAATTTTTATCACCATAATTTCAAAAAAAAAAAAAAAAAAAAAAAAAAAAAAAAGAAAGAAAAGAAAAGAAAAGAAGAAGAAGAAGGAGAAGAAGAAAAAGGGGAAGTTTATCAAATTCAAAGTGGAGACAACAGTCACATGGTAAACAAACGTGTATCAACATGGTGTAACTCATCGGTGACGTCTCAGCCTTAACTCCTCGGTGACGTCTCAGCCCCGCCTAACTCTACCGCTAACGTATAGGCAAAATGATTGCTCAAATACCTTCCAGTCATTGCCCCGACCTATTTCGGCTTGTCGGCTTTGCACCCCTGTTGGGCTGAACCACCGGCCATATATTTTTTTTATTACTTGAAAATGGTAGATCCACATGTTGGTGCTTAGTCTAGGACTCCTAAATATATCAACCCAATATTTTCTCCAATTTGTGATGTGAGGTTATTCCTCTCAACATCACCAATCTACTTGGACCCCTAGGACCCAAGGCTCTTTTTGGGTCTTGGCTCAAACTTATGGGTATGATACAATGTCCATCGATAGATGTCTCAGCCTAGACTCTTTTATGTCTAACACTAGTGCCATGGTCTTTTGCAGTGAGGCCACTACTACCACATCCTAGTTAGTTCTGCCTCCCGTCTGACCCTCCACACCTAGCGCGCTTTAATACCATTCTGTCACGTCCTAACCCACTTCGGCCTGAAAACCTTGCACCATTGTCCGGCCGAACCACCTGCCGGATTTCTTTTCTCACTTGTAAAGGGTAGTTCCACAGGTTGGTGATTAGTTTAGGCCTTCCAAATATATCAACCCATCTTTTACTCTTCAATTTATAATATGGAATTATTTTATCTCAACACAACCATTTTATTTGGATCCCTAGGCCCAAGGTTCTATTTGGACCTTAATCCAAACTTACAAGGTATTACAAGAGTTTGAATACGCCAAATGAAACTTTTCAAAGACTCACGATCTTAAAACATTCTTTTATTTGTTTTAAGATAACTAGGCGAAATCTTTCAGTACACTAATCTCCGATATTATTTTGGACATTTTTTTAACCACTATCTATTAGCCTGTATTTTATTGGAATCACGATCAGAAAGTAAAACTTCGATCTGATATGCGCTTCGAGTCAGGCGTGAAGCAATTGCGATCTATTCAGCCACCACATTAGCAACACACTCCGGCTGAAATATTCCTGTATTTTGTACTTGGATAAAAGTGTTGAAAGATCGATTACATACATATTTTATATGATGTTCTAGGTTGAAAGAAGAGTTAAATTTAACTTACATAACAATATTTAATAATCATTATATTAGGTTTTATTTATTATTAAATTATATTTATGTTTGTATAATTACCAATATGTAATTATATATTAGGAATATATAATCAATATTAAATATTATCCAATATGTGATTAACTACAAGTTGAAGAGCTGGTGTAACTACTATTTCAATCAAATATTTAAGTTAGCTATTCCTATATTTCCGCCCGTACGTTATATAGATTTAATAAAAAACAAGGTGTTCATCAGAAAAATGCTTAAAAGTTGATAGTAAATTTGTCGAATTACAAGAGCATCTTTAGATATGCAGCTCTCAATTAGCAAACTTCCTGAAGTATATTCATTTGAAATATTATTTGAGAAAACATGCAACATTAACTCAAGAAAATGTGCAAAGTTTATTTGCGCACACTCCAAAACCAACCTTTCAAGAATAACCATTCACGTGCAAACCAAGATATTTGCGGTGGACTGAAACCGAGTTTTAGTAAACTCAAACTTCGATGTTTTAGTAAACTCAAACTTCGATATGAGCAAGTAACATTCGGATCTTACCAATACACATTTATTACTATTTTCAAAAATATTCAAATATAAAATTCTTCGGCATTGTGAAGACTATTATCCGAATAAGCGAATAAGCACATAACGCTAGGCACAGGCGTGGCCGCTAATAAAATCATGGATACCAGACTTCCACCTCAAAAGCATTGGACAAAAAATTAAAAAGAAAAGACTTCTCACTTGGAAAATGGTGAATAGAAGAACAAACTATAAATCAATTCAAGTACCGGGAGGCAGCGGGAAGCACACATGTAATACATATTCGATACCATGGCACGCTCAGTGATGCCTTTCTGGAATAACAATATACAGTGATTGAGAATGAGTTAAGTTCAAGATAATTCAAGATCTTTGAAGTACTCGTGCCGGAGAGCTTCTCGAGCTGAGATTCTTTTACTTGGTTCCAGAAGGAGCATTTTCTGCCAAAAAAGTCAAAGTACAAGTAAGCTTAAAGCTCACAAGAACTATTCATGAGATAACCAGACGGAAACCTGTTCGCCAAACACACCGGATAATCTTCAACTGGACACAATATTTAACCATAATCCTTTGACCATGATCATTGAGTAAAACTCCAAATTTTTCTTAAAAACTTTAGAATATTCTCTTAAAAATTCGAACAATTCCTATCCCACATTGCAGCAACTGCGACTTGAACTAGTGATTAATAAATTCTAAGCCACCTACCCGCAGTTGAGCTACCCCGCCAAGGGCGACCTACTCTAGTTTTTAACAGGACCTAAAAGACTTCTTACATACTACAAAGGATTAGATGTGGCCACTATGACATCTCAGGGTAACATTAATACAATGTATACTTTATCACCCCAAATACTCAATACAAAGAAAAGATGTGTATGATAGTTCCTAGACGATACAATTGCCGAGGTTATGAATATTCATTGAAACGCCAAGATAAAAAAATTTCAATGATTTATTTGAACCAACTTAGTCGAGATATTCCGAGATTTCCGCACAACATACCCAAAAAAACAAACAAGAAGTCACCTGACAATAGAAAACCTGCCTACTACATAATGAAATAGTACGAGAGAATGATAACTATATCATAAGCTATCTTGGTACTTACCGAAAGAAGGTCTATCCCTGCTGGTTCAAGATTTGGGACAACTGTCGATAGATCCTGAAAAATATACACCAGTCAAATACATACAGAAACCTAAAATAATATATAAGTTCTCATGATACCCTAATATCTTTGTGAAACATAGTAATCAATGCTAAGATAAATTCCTTTGGCATCAATATCCAACCTTTGGAGGCCATTTGGGAAAAGCAGTCTTGAAATCGGGTAACGAGGTAACTCCTGGCCATGTTTCTTCAT
The DNA here is from genome assembly GCA_002076135.1 of Xerophyta viscosa. Lineage (NCBI taxonomy): Eukaryota > Viridiplantae > Streptophyta > Magnoliopsida > Pandanales > Velloziaceae > Xerophyta > Xerophyta viscosa. The sequence goes on from MJHO01000018.1 coordinate 587,923, forward strand.
TCGGAGTGCCCAAAACTCTGTAGAAAACAAGCATATTCAAATGTAAGTGAAGAAAGTCTAGTATGCCATTTACGAAAAAGGAAAACCTAATTCTAGATTCAAAGTTGTACTCTTACCTGAAGATCTTGAACAGCTCATCAATTTCAGAATCGCCGGGAAATAGTGGACGCTGGTTTACCATTTCGGCAAAAATGCATCCCACTGACCACACATCTACAGGAGTGGAATAATGACGAGAGCCAAGTAGGATCTCAGGTGCCCTGTACCAGAGTGTTACGACCTGGAAAAAAACATCTACCTCAGATCTCAAATCATAAGAATCTTAATTTTCATGACAAGTTGGTATAGCAGATAACATGTCCATAGGAACTTAGTTTGCAAATGGCAACAAAACAGTGACTATTAGCTTTCAAAAGTAACAAGCAACTTAATAGCAGAATTATCTCTGAAGAGTGCACACAATAGTAACGAGCAATTTATCTAGCATATCTATCTGCAAAAAGGCGCAGGAAACAGGTCGAAAGTAGCAGAATGGGTGGTCCTTTATGCAAGACGAAATTCCAAAAGTTAAACACGATAAGAGGAAACACAATAATCATCCCGTAGGTTCAGTACCTCGTGAGTAAATGTTCGCACAGGAATACCAAATGCTCTGGCTAATCCAAAGTCCGCAAGCTTCAGTGAATTGGTGCGGCGATCAATCAGTAAATTCTGTGGTTTCAGGTCCCGATGGAGAATTCTATGTGAATGGCAGTAAGCAATACCACGGAGAATCTGATAAAGAAATTTCTGCAACGAAAAGCTAGAAGGTAAGAATCATATTTATATTCAGTAAAACAAAGGCCTTACCTATAAGCAAGTTTTTTAAGTTTTTCCGAATAAGTGAAATTGTTGTGTGTAAAATTGTTCACAAGATTGGCGGCTAGAATCCTTATGCACACGCAAATTGTAGGAAAAGCTGGTGGAAAAGATTGAGCAACTTGGGTCAACATCACAAATAATGCACATGGACTCATTTCTTTGAACAAGTATAGAAGTCCCTTTTTAGTGAAATAATAAGCATCATTTATGTGACGCCGCGTATAAACATTCTCTTGACAAATTAATTTAGTTTGCTATTCGCATAGATTATTTCGAAATCTCATATCTTAAATCCTAAAAGGTAGTTTCAAAGTAACAGTAATAATACAGAACTATCTTCTTATATTACATTTTAGGTAATGTAATCAAAATAATTTTTTTTGTAAACTTCACAGACAGTTGAGAAAACTTGCAAGCTCTTTGTTAAACTCGATGAAAAGGAAATGGATGAAGAAGTACAGATGTTAAAATTTTTTCTAAAATTTCAGAGAGTTGGAAATGGAGACAAGGATGGAAAATCATTGGCTTATTTAGCTAAAAGGATGTCAAGAGATTCTTCAAGAAAGTATAACTAGAGGATCTATACACAAAAAAAGGAATGAAAAGAAAATTTATATCATTAGTGAAAGGACTATAGAAATATAGTGTTAAGGGTGGATAAATGAAGATGACATAGCGATGGAGGTAAGACGAACTGAGCTCTAAAGAAATGGTGGAATTAGATGAGTGGATTTTAAATCAGTCTATTATGAAGCTCGTTTGTAGTTTAGCCACGTGCAACAACTTGGGCAGCGCATAACCTATCTTCATATGTTTGTCATTCATCTTTTTTTTTCTTTTTCTCATAATTATAATTATAAATAAATAGCAGAAAATCGTAACATACATAAAAAGCGGCACTGTGATCTACAGTGAACATAATGTAGATACACAGTGCTGACCTACATTTAACATGAACATTGTTTTAGTTATCTTTGTAATATATCTGCACATCATATGAAATAAATGGCTATGATATAGGCACGATATCGCCTGGATAGAATTCAGTAACTAGCAAACTTAAAATCTTTGACATAAGATTCAGTACATTTTTGTACAGTTATTGCCCTCTATGGTGGAGAAGCTGAAGCCACAAACATTTTTCACTATAGAATGCAGTGCTACTATATAACAAATATATCCATCCAATTTTATAGACGGCTCACCTCAACAAGCAAAAACTTGATAAATCATTCAGGTTTAAATCAGCATCACAGTAAGAATGAGACAAAAAACAAATCCTCTTTTTTTTTGTAAGAAAAAAAGTCAGATATTAGGCCAGCCTGGATACTAAATTACAATTCTCCACAACTCCATGGGAAGTGGTGAAAAGAAACTGCAACATGAAGAAGGATCTTTGCACTCAACTGCATACCAGCATCAGTATTATAGCGTTTTTACCATATCAATGGTGATTAACTGCACTACTATAGTGAGAAAAAAAGGTCTTACTTTCACCACGTGCGGATTTTTAGCGAAGTCTGGACATGAATCCATATGCTTCTTCAGGTCCAAGTCTAGATACTCAAATACTAAATATATCCTTTTCTCGCTATGAACGACATCTTGCAACCTGCTTAGCAGAAATCATAGAAGCAACTATATGAGGCACTAAAGTTCCAAGAGTTCATCCACAAACATCTTAGTTCTTTCTACTTATAGTAGTATGTTCATCAGCTTGAAAATGCAACAAAAATTGGGATACCATAACCAAAATCATATAAGACCACAACTGAAAAAGACCAAGGAAATAGATAAATTTACAAAGAATATTTATTTTTAAATTAAGATGATGCATTTTGCTCCTATTCAGAACAATAACTTTTATCCCTGTGACTATAATTATTGTTAATGTATCTATTTCTTTATTTGAAATGGTGGAATATAAAACCATAACCATTTGTGCCTATATAATCATCTTCACTGTTATTTAAGGATGTTGTCCACTTTCTGCAACGACTCGGTAGTTTGTGATATCCTAAAACTTTCAGCAACGACTTGGTAATTTGTGATATCTTAACAGTAGAGCTTAGGAACAGAAAGGAGTTTAAGTCTTTCATTGTGACATAGAAACAGTGAAGCAACTGGATGGTTTTATCAGGCTGTTCATTAAAACTTGTCTAAAAAGAAGCAAATTGGTAGGATTCAAGGTCAACTCCAAAGCTAAGATTACTAATAAGCAATCTGTTTATGTTCATTACAAGATGTGCTTGTTCAACTATCACTATATATACAGAATCTCATTTTAATTTAGGTGGGTCATCACACCGCTCCTACATCCACATTACATATGATATAAACATAATCTACTTTGTTCTGTGTACTAATTGGGCATAGCTGTCATGTTGACCCAAATAAACATTAACATCCTTAAGTTTGAATCCATGAAATAGTAAGGTGCTTCAACTAATTGCAAAGTGATTTATCTGCAGTCACAATTTCCTGGCTGTGTTCCTACGAGTCTATAACCATAATTACTACATCTATTTGAACTCGTTCGTTTTTCAAAAGAATCATATTTATATGTCATTCTTTGAATACTTTTAAATTTAATGTAGAGGACTAATGACCCACCCAAATTACTTTTTTGTTATATAATCAGAGAAACAATCATTAAATGTAATTTATAGTTCTAGTTCGCCCTGTAAATGTGTTATGGACTTTCGCTAGACCTACTATAGAAGACAGTTTGTGTTGTAGAAACAAGGATGACAAAAAGTTCATGTGGAAGTCATCTCTTAAAAACTGCAAGACATTAGATGCTTTCTCTTTTATTGTGGTGCTTAAATACCGTGTTAAGCTATCAGAAAAGAGAAGTTCATTTATCCTGTACATAAGCATGACGACGAGAGACCAAAATTTGTGCATTCCTGATATATATCTCCATATAAACCTTTATTAAGATGCTATCTCTTGAAACAAAATTTCTACTACTTCCATTGGCATGAGAAAAAAACATATGGACCATTACATCTTTGTAGCTGCATCGTTGAACTTCCAGTAACATGCAACTACTAGCAGTGAGTCCTTGCTACAGCTAGATGAGCAAGAGACACTACATACGGATCGAGAATTATTTCATTAAATCCTCCAGCATACTAATCTAACCCACAAAAGTAGAAAAGGAAAAGCTGGTTTCTACCTAGTATCACACTTTCCTCTAACAACAAGGGTGTACACATTCTTATCCTGCTTTGTAGCCATTTTAGAAACAATATGTCAAGAACGATAGTGTCCCTCCACATCTTCACATCAATGACGTGAGTGAAGCCATCTTATATATTAAAGCAAATGATATTGGATTGACAAATTATGGGCACACTTTTAGCATATGAAAAAGCGATTACACAGAGCATATAATTTATTTCTCAAGCAGACAACAGGGATTCACCTTACGATGTTGCCATGCTGCATTTCCTTGAGAAGCGAGATCTCTCTGATTGCAGTGCTCGGCACACCTTCGTCCTCCTGCTCCAACCGGATCTTTTTTAGTGCGATTGTCTCGTTGGTGACCTTGTCGCGCGCCTTGTAAACGACCCCGTAAGTCCCCTCCCCAATCTTCTCCACCTTCTCATACTATAAATCCAAAACCATGTTACCCAAAAATCCTTGATAAAATGATTAAAAGAAATCCAACATAAACCCCCTGTCAGCAGAGAGACCATATCCATTATCACAAAACACGGGGCCTAGAAAAAAAATCTAAGAAGTTACATAAATATTCCTAAATTGAGACGCAGCATTGCAAATTGAACAGCAGAGAAGCTGAAATCGACAACCCCATTAACCTAAACAAACATCGTAAAAAAAGTAAAAAACACTGACTAAAACGAGATAAATCAGATTAAACAGAGGATCTCTCACCTGCTCCATAGGTATGGCGAGTAAGCAACGCAAAGTGGTCAATCTGGAACAACATTATTCAACTAATCAGAGAAACAACATTGAACCGATGTCTAGCTACCACACACTATGAGATTTCGTACATAATAATTAAGAGTAAGACAAACGCACTCAAATGAGGAATCGCACTGCTGCAAGATGATGATCCGAGGATTGAAGAGGTTTGTAATTGCTGTAGATCAATCGAGGATGAATCCCGCAGCAACTGACAAAGAACCTAAGTGAGGCCAGGAGAGGAGCTTAGGCCTTAGGGCTTATATAGTAAGCGGGAGCGAATAATTGAGCCGCGCGAGATTAAGAACTAGAGAGCTGGAAGCGGCTTTTTCGGCGTGCGCTCATACCATAGCCCGCGGGCTGAACTGTGGCCCGTATAGTGCGGCTTAGTCCACGAATTTCAGTCCGTGGACCGTGGAGGTCGTGCGATTTCATCAGACGTTTCCTGGCGTGTTGCTCTCTACGTGGCGATCCGTGATTAATTGGTGCCGATGGTGTTGAGGCGGCGCACCTTTTTGTAGCCGCATACTCAGCCTCCTTCCCACATCATTCTCTACAGTTGTGATGAAGGCGAGAGATCTGCATGAGCTTTGTTCACGCGCCGCGCCCTATGCCCCACGCCGCTGGCTCTGCTAATCTTATGCATGGCACCCAAGGATTGGAACCTTGCAGGAAGTGTGGATTGCATCCTTGCAAGCAGCGCGAAATTCTACGCTTCGATGGGGTGACATCGGCTATATTTGGAGGCTAGGTGACCACTTTGCCTTTCTGGGCCGGGCTGTCTGAGGTCAATCCCACATAAAATACTACATACAAATATTAACATTTATACTACAAACTTTGCATTATGTGCTTGATGTTGAGTAGTTGCATGTTATGTTTGTTGCTCCCGACCGAGGGTCCATCGAAAACAGCATCTTTCGAAAAATGGCTGCGTACATCTCACCCTCCACAAATTTCGTGACGGGATTATTACTGAGTTATTGTTGTTGTTGTATTTTACTACAAACTTTGATAAATGATATTTATATTTTTATGACATGGATAATTCAAAATTACAAAAATATGTCCCTAATTCAAAATGATATTTGTATACCTTCGTTGGCAGTGTAAAATGACGAAACTGTTCTCGTTAAGTTAACTAGCCTCGTTTTTAAAGTAAAATGAGTAAGAATATTCTGTCATTTTACATAATCAGGGGGTATAAATACGTTATTGAATTAGGGGGCATAAAACGCAATTTCAAATTATGGGAGCATATTAACCGATTTGGAGCAGAAAACGAGACGAACCGGTCTATTAGGTCAAGATCAGTTCCCAGTCGTACCTGCAAAACAAACCTGTCTTCAGTACGGTCTGGTCGACAATGGCTAAGCGACTGACCGACTGAAAACATCTCTTTCTTTTTTAATTAACATTGCATTGCTATAAAATAAATAATATTATTATATAATTATGTATATGTTTGAATATAATTTTATCATTATATACCTATATTGTTTATTTGCAAAATAAGATTAAATTTATTTTCGGGTCTAACAGGTCCGGTCATGTCTGATCCAACTTTTATCCGATCAGATCCGGAGTGAACCAATTAGATCCTGCTCTAATCCGCGGTTCGGACCTTATTCGTTTTTGTTATAAAGTTTGGTCCGGTCTGCAAAAGATGAACACCCCTAGTGTTTGCATCACAGTATACGACAATTTGTCCAAAGAGCAAAAAGGAACCAAGCGCCAAGTCGAATAGAGCCTTGTCATACCTATTGATTTCTCGCTCTAAAGGACGAAAACAAGTCAAGCAACTCAAGTGCAATTCCGGTTCAAGTTGGCTCGAGCTCAAATCCAAATTCTTGCATAGTTATAAAGTCAAGTTTAAATTAACTCAATTGATAGGCTCGTGAACTTGTTCAAGCTAAGCTCTAGCCCAATGTCAAGTCGAACTCGAGAAAGGATTTTTGTCAATCCTCTCGAATCCAGCTCGATTGTTTAATGTTTGGTGAGATTGAGCTCGACTTCAAGCTTAACTAAGTTGAGTTTGAGCTTGATGGTACTAACTCGAACTTGACTCGTTTTCATCCCTAACTTCTGCCATCCCGTGGGTGCTCCTATTTTTCTTTGCACTACTATCTCAACAAGCGCAAGCTCGATTGATTCGACAAATTTTGTTCTTGTTAACTCAATGATAGAGATCAAAGCTAACATTTGCGGCAAGGCAACACTAGGACATATAAACTATCTCTTATGTCAATGGTCTTTTTTTTCTAGGTTTTTTTTTTCTCCGGAGAGATTATCTTGAAAAATTCTATCCCTTTTTTACTATTTTTTTTTTCTGGAAGATTATCTTGAAAAATTCTATCCATCCACCAACCAAAGAATTTTAACTTTTCGATCTAAACAAATCCACATGTAAATATCATCTGTAAAATTTAAGCCTAAAACCTATATTTTAGATATCCTCTTTTTTTTCAACCACAAAATTGGAATAGCTGAGCTGCTTATCACCAAGATTTGAGACAATGTATCAAATAACTTCGTTGCCAATGATGATAAGATTGCAAAATATCCATAAGGAAATTAACTTCCTACAGACAAAGATACAGGATGGGTTGTGGCTTCGTCCTAGTTTGCGCACTGGAAGTGAGCGCCCAGTCACTTTGAGCCACAGCATTCACAGAATTTGATTCAGCAGAATACAGTCCAATAGATCTATCAGAGAAATGTCCAAGCACTGGTAGAAGTATAATCTACAGCCTCACAAGTAGCAAAAGCTTGTGCATTTAAATACAGGTACGAAATTCCGATAGTTAAACCGGGATAAACGCCGACCTAGAGTTTATCATAGGAATCCACTAAATAGACATGTTGAATCATATATGTAGCCGAAGTATAACAAAAGTATATATATGCCGCCAAAATCAGAAATCATAATTTTATACCCACTAATTTAAAACTTTGCTTTTATACCCCTAAACCTAATTAAATAATAAAATACTCTCATCCTTTTTTTGAAAAAGGACAGTTTCATAATTTCACATGGCTCAAGAGATAAAAATACCAAATCGAATTATGAGAGAGCATACATATGCAAATGCCCCAAAAACATGAATGGATTTTTGCATAGCATTAAACGGAATGAAATGGAAGATGGTTTCTATATGTCTCGTTTGACAAGACATACAACCGAGTTCCCTAAGAATAATAATAATCTACCAACAAATAAATCAATGGACCTACTTCATAAGCAATGCAATTGATACAAATTAAAACCTAACAAAAAAGACCACTAAAAGGACTAATAGAGGGAATGATATGTCCAAAAGGTGAAAAAAATCGAGAGAATGCAGATCAGCAGAGAAGGAGCTAGAGTTAAATTAAGGAGCACATCGGCTGGCCAAAACCCTGCTAATGTGATCGTGGCATCCGCAATAACCCGGGCTATGGTTCCCGCCTCCGTCGATAGCAGCCCATTATTGTAGGTTCCACGAGCAAGCCGTGAGGACATAACACGGGAGAGAAGCGCGAGATTGACACCTGCTTAGGCAATAAACACATAGCCATGCATTAATTAATAGGATAGAGAAGAAAAAGAAATAGTTAGACATTGCTCGATTCTAGAAATGAATTAGCCACTTCAATCCCGATTGTTTATCACTTGAGTACACATTATAGAAAGAATTTTGATTCACATTTCAGAAAAAATATGACTTGCATTTACTCTGGGTGTAGCTTAAACTTATGGGCATTATTAGTTCTTCATAACTTCCACAAAATTCAATCAGGAGTTGAAATCCAACCTAAAAAAAGAAAATTAAAAACCATACTCCTATATTCTATGTAAAATAAAGAGCATATCTTTCAAATTGGGACAGGTTAAGCCACTATAACACAAGAAGAAATCTACGGTTCGAGGAGGAAGTCATCTTAGAGAGGACAGAGTAGCTTCAAGAGATGTCTAACCATTATGAAATAACTTCAGAGCATATCTCTGTAGAATACCAACTTCAGTTTCCACAGTTGGACAGAACTTCCAACTAGAAGGATGCATATATTTTGCTAATATTTAAGAAGAACATGGTAAAGACTAAATAGTTCTTTGATTTAAAAAAAAATGAGAGACCAAATTAACATTTCATACATGTAGTTAATTCTAAGGAAAGAGAGGTTAGCGCATGGTACCTTCTGAAAATAATATGGCAAAGATATCAGAGAAAATTTGTTCAGATAAAATCAAAAAGAGAAAAAAAAAAAGTGGAAGCAAGTGATCGATCTTACGAAAAAAGAATACATCGACCATTGTTTTACCTTCAAGCACTTCGGCAGACACAAATGTGATAAGTCCTGAACTGATATACTGTAGCATAGAATAAGTGCCGGTGATCTTGAAGCTTAGGATTACACCCAGTAGCACCATAAACTCAGAGGCTAGTAAAAGTTGTCTGCATCAATAACAACACACAAAATCAACCACAAGAAACTGGACAGCTATAATATCAGTATTGCTATAGTTCTTTTGCTTCTGCATCATGATGTACACATGCTGGAGAGATTGGACAGGTCGTCTTACTGTGAGAAAAGAAATCAAACATGATCGCAACGATGCTACGAATCAAATTAGCAATTGAAAAGCTATAGCTACCGGACAAATTATTTTGACCTTTATTCGTATAAGAAAGCAAAGAGTACAAAATAGGTTGCAAAATTACCAGAACTATGCAGAAAGATGGTAAAAATATCAAATGAAATTGATAATCATTTACTAATTTAAGAAGATGGAGAAAAGATGAAAATGCATTAAAATGGTCGAAATGAAGTTCCTGATGGAAAAACTTGCAGTAATTCAATCTTTACCTTTCCTCGAACATATTTGAAATGTAATTTCCAACAACGAAATTCACGGGAAGAACTGTGGTCCCCAGTAAAGCAAGAAAAATTGCCACATATGTCGTATTCCACTTAAAGTAATAGTCTGTAATGACGCTTGATTCAGACAGTACAATTTCCATCGCGTATTTGAGCATGAAATATATCAACAATTGCACCTATAGGAATGTAAATAAACCAAGTCAGGAGTTGTATATTGAAAATACAAAAAGCAAGTAGGTGGTTAGACAAATAACCACCAAACAAGAAAGTTATCACTTTAAAAAAAATTTGCATGTCAACAAAAATGCATCGTCAGGACAAATGGTGCAACGGATGGCAAAAGTCAAGCTTAATCACTAGAAATAGAGTAAGCCTCTTCGCCAACTTAGGGTCCTAAAACCACTATATTACACGTAAAAAAACGGTGCTTTGCAGAAACAACAATAATTGATTAATATTCACCTTTACTGCAGGCGTAAGCAATTTATAGGCTTCCAAGAAAGAGTTTGCAGGTTTACGTGAATCTTCAGGTGCTTCTTCACTGTCGTCATTATCTTCACCAATATCATCATCTTGTTTTCCTTCAGTATCTAACAATAATGGTTGCACAAGGCCTCTTTCTAAATTATCAACATTCTCTGAATGCAACTGCCCTGCTGCTGCAAAGTGTAGAACATAAGGAAGAAAACACCATTAAAGAAACCATTTGCGAAATTGACAACCGATGCATGTGCATGTTAACAAAGAAAAATTAAAAATTTTGCATGTAACTTTAGTTTCTTCGTTGAATTTGCTTTCAATTTTTTAACACTCAAATGCCGATGTTTTTGGGATACTTCCTCATCAAGTGATCTTCAGTCCACTTTCTTATAACTAAGTTTATGTCCCTCAAGAATCTAAATGCTTGTTGGAGCATGTCCATGAAATTATGCAAACTAGCAAAATTGTCTTGCATTGCGATGATCCATAATGTGTGCTAGACTTGAAGGAGACCTAAAAGATATATATATATATATATAATATATATATATATGGATCTTGCATGATCCAACAGGGCGAGAGCAAACGTGCGCCATGACGGAACTCCAATTATTGCATACTAGGAAGAATATTTGTATGAGTTATTGCAGAGCCGAGATATTATTCTAAACAACTGCAAATTTAGAAAGAATATTATTTAGTTTTTATACTAGGAGAGTAGATTAATTAGGAGATAATAATTATAGGAGTCATTTTGGAAGAATAGATATCAGTGAAGATTGTGTATTCCTCCATTTCAGCGTAAGTATTTTAATAGGTTACATTGGATAATGAATTATTCCTTTTATCTATCTCTCTCTCGCCTTTATCATCTCCAACCCTAATTCTCTTTATTCTCTGCCTCTCTTTCTATCTCCCTTTCCCTCGTTTCTCTATCAGCTTTCTCTTAGATCTGTCAAGTGAATATCACAACTAAAGATAGTCTGCTCTCATAAATGCAATGCATCAGAACTTCGTATAATTACAAGTTCCAAAAGCGGTAACATCAGGACATAGATACGAATTTCGAGCTTGCTCAATCCAACAGTCAATGAAGAAGATGAATCAAGCAAATAATTGCCAAGTAAGGATGTAATACTTGGCACCTAGGCAGTTCATTTAGCATGTTCAGTTTTCAAGCATAGATATTCAAATTCAATTTCTCACCTCCCCTCGGTAGGGGTTGGACATGGGGTTTTCCGTGAGTTTGAGGTGTCTATGTGGGCGTGCGCTCGCATTACAAGGCGTGTGAATCAGTTTTCTTTTCTTATTGAGGTTCATCCCTCTATACTTGGAACAAGATTATTTCAATCTTGAAATCTCAAATTTGTTTCTACTAATGTTCAAGGAATTTCACACATAAGTAAAGCTACTTACAGCGATGATAAAATGAAAACATACCATGATTACCAGCCTGCGTTGCACGGTCTACAACATCATCATGCAGTGGCTCCTTGAAAAGAAACCATAACAAAACCAAATACAGAAACCAAGCAAGAGCCATAACCCATCCTGGCAAGGTGTTCTGATTAAAAGTGAAATTGAATATTTTGAAATCAGATACAAGAAGAGCTGCAAGTGCAGGACCACTAGCCATTCCAAGAGCACTTGCAGTGACAAAACTAGCAGAAGCATTTAAACGATGTTTTAGAGAGACGCAGTCACTGATGTAACGACGATTGACAGCCCTTGCAGAACCCATACTGCAAACGATGAAAGCTTAGTATATCAATATAAACATAGTGACATTGTTCATATAATATATTAAAAAGGTGCGATTTTCAAGAATATACTTTTTCATGATCCCTATTAATATCGAAAAATTACAACGAAGGCATTGCCAATCACAAAGTTAAAAGAGAATTAGCAGCGACACCTCAACAATAACGGGAGAATATC